>JAANYP010008423.1:0-192069 GCA_020465985.1 Centrapalus pauciflorus
TATATATATAATTTTCCAGCTTTTTCAGAGGTTTTTCGGCCTACTTTGAGGCTGTTTTTGACCAAGCTCCAAAACGTTTTAGGCTTTGGTTTTCTAGGACATTAAACTACTATATACAAAGGATTTTTAGAATCAAGAACGGCCATTTTTCGAGATGTTTAGGTTGGTGAAAAAGTTTGTTAAAAACCCTATGTTGGCCATTTTTGAGCTGTCAAACTTTCGGTTTCCCAAAACATTTCTGGAGGTCTTAATCTGCAAAATAAATTATGAAAACTTCCAGATCTATAGTTAAGATATAGATCTAACTTTTGAGATAAGAATCAACTCATTTCGTTAAGTTATGAATTAGTTATGATTTTTCAAAGTCGATATAAATTTTCTGCCGAAAATCCGCAGTTTATAAACTTGAAATAACTTATGATTCTAGTTGTTTATTAAAAGACTACTTGTATAAAAGTTATAAAACACATATATATCACTTGATTTCATAATATTAACATTTTTATGATGTGTTCATATATTCATAAAGACATTTAAGAAAACAATTTAAAAACAAAAACTAGAAATTTATAAACTTGAGTTTTTATGAAACTTGTTGTTGTTGGTGATTATATATATTATGCAAGACTTATATAAACATAAATGTAAGATGAAATAAGCTAGTATTTACTTACTTTGAAGTATTTAGAGTATGATTTTGAGTAGAAGTTGAAATCTTTGCAAGATATGCACCAAAACTCTTTAAATAACTTGAAGAACACCAAAATTTTGAAGTGTTGTGTGTGTGTGTGTGTATGTGTGTGCATATGGCAAGATCAAGAAGGAGAGAATGGGAGTGATTATGTGATTGCAAGGTGTGAAGAATGAATTGGTCTTGAGGTCTCTATTTATAGAAGAGAAAAAGTGATGAAATGATGAAAAAGAGATGGAGGTTGTGTGCACCTTTTAGCAAAAATGATTATGTTTAACGTAATATTAAAAAAATAGAAGTCAACCCCTAAAAACACATGTCTGGCCATATACATGTATTATACATGTATTTTCATTTTTTTTTGTATAAAAGTATCTAGAAATGTGTTCTTGTATTTCCCTTTTCTTGTATTTTCATAAATACTTTTGGATGCATTGTTTTAATGAATTGTTTTAGTCTTGCATAATTAATGTTAGGTAATTGTATTAGTGTATGATTAGTGTCACTAATCATAATTTAATTATGTACTTAGTTGAATTAATCCCGCTTATCGTAAATCGATCGGATTAATTGATATCCCGATTTATCGCACCGATTAATTTGATTCTAATTGAGTTGAATTTTCTAATAAACCTTGTTAATCACTTGATTAATTTCGAATGACCACTGATTAGGTTATAATTGGCTATTAAATATAGATTAGGTCATTGTTGCTAACCTCGTTTAGTGCCGGATGTTATAGTCTCCCCCAGTTAAGGGAATTTCGTCCCGAAATTTTATCTTGTTTTCTCAGGGGTATTGTTACTTAGGAGTAGATGAGAGTATCTTTGCTTTAACTGGCCTTTGCATGCCCTAGTGAATTCTGGTTCATGTCTAGAATTCCATCTGACCTTGAGGATGGGTATACAACTGTGCTTCAATCCTTTGACCTTACGGTCCATGATTTCAACCGACTCTTTGATGAAGCGAAGTTTATCAGTTAGTTGGATCTTTTCCAAGGGGGTAACAAGTGTCTCCTCTAACAAACACTTCTTCTTATTCGATACATGGAAGGTATTGTGCATGCTGCAAGCTCTGGTGGTAACTCTAAATGATAAGCTACGAGTCCAATTCCCTTTAAGACTTTGCATTGCCAATGTATCGAGGGTTTAGTTTTTCCTTATTTTCCTAATCGTATCACACCCTTCCATGGCGAGACTTTCATCAGTACTCGTCCTCCTAATTAGAACTCAAGGGATTTTCTATTTTCATCTGCATAACTTTCTTACAATCGCAGGCAACTTTTAGTCAGTTTCGTATCTGTACTATCCTTTCGGTAGTTTCGTGAATGATCTTAACGCCAGTGATTTGACCATTTCCCACTACTTCCTGATAAATCGATGATCGACACTTTTGCCCGTAGAGGGCCTCAAACGGTGCAGCTTCAATACTTGAGTGATAGCTATTGTAGTACGATAATTCCACTAAGGTAACTGAGTATCCATTACATAGGCTCTTAATGTGTGTTCTAGGGTTTCGATCGTTCTATTATTCTGACCATCGGTCTGAGGGTGATATGTGGTACTTCATGTCTAAGTTTGTATCCAAAGCTTGCTGTAATAATTGCCAAAAACTTAGATGTAGATCTGCTATCCATTTCCGAAATGATAATAATAGGCACTCCGTGTCCGGAGACGACTTCCTTGAGGTACGTTTGGACTAGCTTATTCATCCTGATGTTCTTCTTGATTGGTAGGAACGCGCGGATTTTGTTAGGCGGTCGACTATTACCCAAATGGTTTCTGATGGTTTATCTTAACTTTGGAGCATGTTAGGAAGTTTCTGACAGATGTGGCAATGTCATTCTTCATGATAGGCCACCTGTATAGCTCCATAAGGTCATGATACATTCTATCGGATCCGGGGTGAACGACATATCTTAATTTGTGTCCTTCATCCATAGCCAGCTTTCTTATTCCACCAACAGAGTAATCAGATTCTATTCATGAAATATCGATTTTTATTAGCCCTTATCCTAAACTATTTATCCACTTGTACTCTTAATGGCTTAGCTCATTAGTTTTCCTTAGGTGATGATGAATTTTCACGGTTGCAATTACTTATTAATTCCATCCAACGGTTAATTCGTATTTGACTCTTTCTGGTTCAAGATGTGTTGGAGGCTCTTATGGTCTGTGAATACAATACACTTCATACCGTACAACTAATGTCTCCAAGGATAAAGACTACTGCTTCAAGATCCAGATCATGCGTTGTGTAAATCACCTAGTGAACCTTAAGTTTTCATGAAGTATAAGTTATGACCCTATCTTTCTATATCAACCCATTGTGTGAAGCGTCACAATAATCTACAAATTTCTTGCTTCTCTTGGATAAAATAAGCGTGCTGCACAGATACTGCTTTAATAACTGATATGATGTCTCCTGATCCTTGCCCCAATCATACTTAATGTCTTTTCGGATCAGTTTTGTTAGATCTTCGGTGATCTTTGAGAAATTTTTAATAATTGTCTATAATAAGTGGCAAGTCTTAAAGACTGTCGTATCCCTATGGGGGTTCTAAGAGTTGACCAATTCCTGATAACCTCGATCTTTGCGGGGTCGACTTGGATCCCTTTATTATTGATTACGTGACCGAGAAATCTCACCTATCTTAGCCAAAAGTCAAACTTAGAAAGCTTGGCATATAGTTGTTCTATCTTCAACAACTCTAGAATCAGTCTTAAATGTTTGCTCGTGCTCCTCCTTGTTTCGTGAGTAGATTAAGAAGTCATTCAAGAATACAATCATGAATTTGTCTAGATAAGGTTTGCACACCCGATGAGGTCCATGAGTATCGTTGGGGCACAGGTTAATCCAAACGGCATTAATGGGAATTTATGATGACCGAAATGGCATCTGAAGGATGTCTTTGGAATATCTTTCTTGTGAACTCTAACCTGATGATAACCAGACCTTAGGTCGATCTTCGAATAGAAGCTTAATTCTTGGAGTTTTGTCAAACAAGTCATTGATCCTTGTGAGCGGGTATCGGTTCCTTTAGTTTATTTAGCTCTTGGTAATTGATGCACATCCCGAAAGTTCCATCCTTCTTCTTTATGAACAAAACTGGAGCTCCTCCAAAGCGAGGAACTCGGTTTCATAAACCTTTTATCTAAGAGCTCCTACAGTTGGTTGGACGATTCATACACTATTGATGGGGCTAACCGGCCTGGTGCTCGAGCCACTGGTGCCGCACCTGATACTAGGCCTGATTTTTGATTTGACTTGCCTTGATGTTGGGAGTTCAGGTAAGTGTTCTGGAAAAACTTTGGGGTAACCATAAATAATAAGAATATTTTCGAGCCGCTTTCCCTTTGGCTCCCTCTCTATCAACACTTCAGGGTCCTAATGCTAGAGATGATGCTTACTTTGGTATTTCTTGCTTTGCATTGGACATTAAGGACCTTCTTATTGGCTAAAGGTATATGAACTGTGTTCTTGTTGCATATTATTTCCACACGATTTTCGATAGCCAATCCATGCCTATGACCACGTAAACATTTCCCAGTTTGATGGGTATCATGTCTGTTTCAAAGAGTCGGCCTACTAATTCTAAGGAGCATCCTCGACTTATATTATTTGTCTTAAGCGTCTCACTGTCATCAACCTCAATAGCATAAGTAGCACTTAATGGAATTTATCTGCTTAGTGAACTTAGTGGATATAAAGCTCCTATCAGCACCAGTATCAAATAGTAGAAATGCATAAGTGGTATCTAATGGGGTAAGAGGATAAGTCTACGGGTTTGAAATTTCTTAGGCAGATAGTCACAGCTTTATCTTCTCCTACGCAGAGTTGTAGTTAAAACTTAATTCCTCATAAAAGTTCTTGATACTTAATCTTTGTATATGATATGGTCAGAATTTTCTGATAAATTCTTAAGCCTTATTTACCCTAAGATATATCAGATAGTACAGCCTAGATAAATACTATAAAATGGTAGAAGGGTACTAAGTATGAGATGTCTCTGGGGTTTCCTCGTACTCCAGAGTGTTAAATCGTTGGGTTAGTTCTGCATTACGGGCTTTGCGCTCTGCTAGGCGCTGTCACAATTTGTCTATTCCGTCTTGTTGAATCGCTTGGGTATTTTGGTTGTCCCAAGGTATATTGAGGGTTTGTATTGCCTCCTGCTTAATCCTTGCAAAGATCTCACCGACCTCTTGGTGGATTTTGTTGAAATTGGAGGTCGTTTCTGGCGGCCCTTGCCACTAACAGGGGCATCGTTTGTTACATAGGTTTCTGGTAAGTGTCGGCATTTGAGAGGAAGATGGTGTTCCGACTTCAAACTGGTTTTGGATCCCTTCCTCGTTTCTCCACTCTTGGAGAGTGTGAGGTATCCATCCCCACTGTCTTACATTCGCCTATCGTTACAGTTGCGGGCTTGGATGATGAGTAGGTACCGGGATAGACTCCCGTTGTGCTAGTCACACCCTTTTCCTAGGGGTGAACTTCCTTAATGGTCCATTGGGATGGCTTCTGAATAGGGTGTAGGGTGGCATATGTGGTGGTGATGGTGGAGCAATTTGTGTTGCAGGGCCACAATTGCCCTCCTTGTGCTTTGACGAGTCCATTACATCGTCATTGATTTAGTCTGGGTGGTTTCCCGATCCAAAGTATACCCAGTGTCACCTTGGCTTCTATGTTCCATGGGTGAGAATTCATCCTCTGAGTCAAAGAGGATAATAACCATATTGTTCGACATGTTATTGTCATCAGGGTCCATATATGTGTTCACAGTTCTTGAAGAAAACTTAGTTTTGTAACAGTTATAGTCTAGGTACTAATGCAACCTAGTTCACTATAACTATGGCTCTGATACCAATCTGTCACACCCCGTTACCCCGGTTGGTAATGAAGCGTGACGTCGCGGAAGCGTAACCATAATCATAACGAACGACCACTATATGGACGTTTTTCAAAAATACATTGATTTAACTTCAAATATAAATATTGTTTTACATAACCAAAATACAGCGTAAGTAGTTCTTAAAATACTAAAATTTAAATACACAATTTAGTTTATCCGGAAAAGATGCAAATAAATCTCCGAGTTTGAAAACGATGCGACTCCAAAATGAACGGAAGCCTTGGAATACTTCCGATAAATGTGCATGTCTCAAACACCTGAAAATACATGCTAAAATACGTCAACAAATTGTTGGTGAGCTCATAGGTTTACGCGAAAAGACCAGTTGTATGGACATTATCAGATGAGTTGAATTTATAAAATCATAAATTCCGTGTATGTATTACATAAACCATCATGCAACCGAAGCTTAATTAAAATGAGTTTGCCCTGTGCAGTATCCCCGACTGTAATACCGTGTGTTGAATATATATGCACTCGCTGTTAGCCGACCCGAACTAACCCGAATGGGGGACATGACTCCCAATAGATCTATCCACAATATATTCGCGCTTGCAAATAAATGCAATTAACGGTTCATGATTTGAGGGCTGATGGATCCAAACATGTAATACATATAAGAAATAAACAGTTTTGATGTCCATATGAAAACAGTGCATGTATTTCCACCCCAAAAGATAGTGAAAATAGGGGCTATGAAGACTCACCGAACTTGTGATGGCAAAAACGAGCGAAAAGTGCAATTTTTCGTAAGTTGATGGATGGTGCACCGAGCGAGATTAATCGAGCCCTAAATGATAATAGACACTTAATATCTCTAATATATGATAATATATATATTTATAGATTTTTATGTTTTAAATCACCAACATTACAAGTTTATAATTAAAACCCGCTTAAAACGTCAACTTTATATATATATATATATATATATATATATATATATATATATATATATATATATATATATATATATATATATATATATATATACATATATAATTTTCCAGCTTTTTCGGAGGTTTTTCGGCCTATTTTGAGGCTGTTTTTGACCAATCTCCAAAACGTTTTAGGCTTTGGTTTTCTAGGACACTAAACAACTATATACAAAGGACTTTTTAGAATCAAGAACGGTCATTTTTCGAGATGTTTAGTTGGTGAAAAAGCTTGTTAAAAACCCTATGTTGGCCATTTTTGAGCTGTCCAACTTTCGGTTTCCGAAATAATTTCTGGAGGTCTTAAACTCCAAACTAAATTATGAAAACTTCCGGATTTATATTTAAGACCTAGATCTAACTTTTGAGACAAGAATCAACTCATTTCGTTAAGTTATGAATTAGTTATGATTTTTCAAAGTCGATATAAATTTTCTGCCGAAAATCCGCAGTTTATAAACTTGAAATAACTTATGATTCTCGTTGTTTATTCAAAGAACACTTGTATAAAAGTTATAAAACACATATATATCCCTTGATTTCATAATATTAACATTTTATGATGTGTTCATATATTCATAAACACATTTAAAGAAACAATTTAAAAACAAAAACTAGAAATTTATAAACTTGAGTTTCTATGAAACTTGTTGTTGTTGGTGATTATATATATTATGCAAGACTTATATAAACATAAATGTAAGATGAAATAAGCTAGTATTTACTTACTTTGAAGTATTTAGAGTATGATTTTGAGTAGAAGTTGAAATCTTTGCAAGATATGCACCAAAACTCTTTAAATAACTTGAAGAACACCAAAATTTTGAAGTGTTGTGTGTGTGTGTGTGTGCATATGGCCGGATCAAGAAGGAGAGAATGGGAGTGATTTTGTGATTGCAAGGTGTGAAGAATAAATTGGTCTTGAGGTCTCTATTTATAGAAGGGAAAAAGTAATGAAATGATGAAAAAGAGATGGAGGTTGTGTGCACCTTTTAGCAAAAATGATTATGTTTAAAGTAATATTAAAAAAATAGAAGTCAACCCCTAAAAACACATGCCTATAGCCGGCCATATACATGTATTATACATGTATTTTTATTTTTTTTTTTGTATAAAAGTATTTAGAAATATATTCTTGTATTTCTCTTTTCTTGTAATTTCATAAGTACTTTTGGATGCATTGTTTTAATGAATTGTTTTAGTCTTGCATAATTAATGTTAAGTAATTGTATTAGTGTATGATTAGTGTCACTAATCATAATTTAATTATGTACTTAGTTGAATTAATCCCTCATATCGTAAATCGATCAGATTAATTGATTTCCCGATTCATCGCACCGATGAATTTCATTCTAATTGAGTTGAATTTTCTAATAAACCTTGTTAATCACTTGATTAATTTCTAATGACCACTGATTAGGTTATAATTGGCTGTTAAATATAGATTAGGTCATTGTTCCTAACCTGGTTTAGTGTCGGATGTTACAGTAGGAGTGATTGACTTGCAAGGAGATGTGGTTATATAAGTGGATGATTACATTGCAGAAGATAGAAGGCGATCAACCCTTGGATTTTGCATTCAATGATCAGGTTCCTTCGTTCCTTCTATTATATTTATGAATACTAGTGTGTGAGTGTTCGTGCATCTAAGTTAGTTTAGTATTTCATGATTTTTAGTTTTTAGTTTTTATTTTACATTTGTGTGTTCACCCTTGAATAATAGTATTTTGATTAACCAATTAAAAGTAGAAATGTACTGATCTTATCTCCCTAATTTATTTTGATTTGAGCAAGTAACTTAAATGATGATTCTAGTTAGCAAATAGATTAATACCAAGTGATATTGGTGACGATCGAGTTAATTAGAAAAGTATTAAAAAGAGTCATAATGAATGTGCATGCATGAGATTAATAAAAGAATTTGAGTATGTTACACTTGTGTGTGGTTTTAAAGAATATAACACTTTATCAAAACCAACATTTCAAAAGACATCGATACACCTAAGTAATAAGGGGGAGTGTTGCAAGTAAACCCGTGAGACGTAGGTGCTTAAATTGTAAGGGGTGACCTAACGAGTTCGGAAAAGAAGTCTGAGGGGTATTTTATGCCTAACCCCCTAAAGCCAACTGGTTTTGGGAGTGGTTGATCAATTTTCTGTTACATGGACTCGTTAGAAAAGTCATGTTCAAACCCTTAATAAAATAACTTATAAGTGTGCTAAAAGAACAGAGAAATTATCAAATGATAAGTGAGTTCCTTATAAACGTCAAAACTGGTAAAATTGCATGCATGTAACCTTGAGCAAACAAGGTGGTTTATGGTGAGGAATGTTTGGGAGGTAAAGTGTTGATAGCGGTTTTAACACAGTGTAACGGAAATGTTATTTTAGTTATGATCATGCATGGACGTTTAGTATGAAGGCTGTTACTAATTTGATAAATTAATTAGAGAGTCACAGATTTATCGCATGCTTGGTAAATGAAATCTGAAACATTAAAGTCTGATTTAGTTTTCTTGCTCGGGACGATCAAGGTTTAAGTTGGGGATGTTTGATCGGCTTATTTTATACCGACTTTAATGTGTTTAAATGATATAATTTTATGTATTAAATCTTGGTATAATGCTACATTTAATTGTTATTTATCAATTGAAGGGCTAAAGCTTAAAAGGAGTTAAAATGAGTAAATTGTGCCTTGAAATGTTCTACTATTGATAAAACTCATTACGCATGTAGGTAATCCTCTCAAGTACAAGTCTCGCAAATTTGAGCGCGATCGGAGCACATTTGTAGAAAGTCAAGCGCAGGTTGGGGCGCAGCCCTGCTCCCCAACCGAGTGCTCAACAGAATGATTTTTGCTGCAAAAATACGCGATTTTAGACCCAAGCGCAGGGGGGGGGCCGCAGGCCTGCGCCGACGGCTGCGCCCAACCCATTAAAATAATTTTCAGCATTTTTTTTAGGGTTTTAAGGTTGCCTATGTATATGAGAAGCTTCCATACGAAAAGATACACATATTTTGAGCAGAAATTGAAGAGAAAAGAGGAAGAAAAGTCCAGACTCATCCATCGCGATGTAGTCTGCGCGAAACCAACGACGAAGGGTTGGGGGTTTGGTTCCTTCTACGCTCCATCTTTCCCCCATCAATCCGACAACTACGAAGCATGTTCCTGACAAGTTCAATGTTTCGTGCGCGTCAGTTGAGGATCATATCGTTATCGTTCGAGGGTTTGTTTGTTACCTAAGTGTTTATGTTTTCCGTTTGTTTATTATTGTAACTAACGATATTTTTTATCTACTTTTCTGTGTGATTATTATTTAAATATATTGTTTCGTTCGCCTCTATTTATATCATTATCGTAAGTCGCGTTGTAGCCGTGTTACATGCCGTGCCTAGCTCATTAGATTAGGAGTTAAGACGGACTGTGAACATGACACGATTCGTGCCCAAAATACGGATTGCGATAGATGTGATTGTCATAACTATGTCTATGTGGTAAGGTTACAAAGATAATTAAACGGAATAATAAATAATTAAGTTATTTGCAACCCTAAGTCCATAATTCATAATTCCACCCAAACCCTAAATCCGAAGTTGTTGGCGTTCTTACTTCAATCTTTAAGTTTTCGTAACAAAGCTATAATTATTTTTTCCAAAGTTTCGCTCAACCACTTTCTTCCATCAATTAGTTTTATTATTAGTTAATAAATATCGTAGAAAAATATTGATAACCACATGCTCCCTGAGGAGACGATCCCTCTTACCCTAGCTATAAGTTAAGATGATTGGTGTTTTTATAAATTATTTTTGAACGCTTTACGACGAGCGGTTGTCAAAATGAATGTGCATGCATGAGATAATAAAAGAATTTGAGTATGTTACACTTATGTGTGGTTTTAAAGAAGAAAACACTTTATCAAAACCACCATTTCAAAAGACATCGATACACCTAAGCAATAACGGGGAGTGTTGCAAGTAAACCCGTGAGACGTAGGTGCTTAAATTGTAAGGGGTGGCCTAACGAGTTTGGAAAAGAAGCCTGAGGGGTATTTTATCACTAACCCCCTAAAGCCAACTGGTTTGGGAGCGGTTGATCAATTTTCCGTTACATGGACTCGTTAGAAAAGTCATGTTCAAACCCTTAATAAAATAACTTATAAGTGTGCTAAAAAAAGAGAGAAATTATCAAATGATAAGTGAGTTCATTATAAACGTCAAAACCGGTAAAATTGCATGCATGTAACCATGAGCAAAAAAGGTGGTTTATGGTGAGGAATGTTTGGGAGGTAAAGTGTTGATAGCGGTTTTAACACAGTGTAACGGAAATGTTATTTTAGTTATGATCATGCATGGACGTTTAGTATGAAGGCTGTTACTAATTTGACAAATTAATTAGAGAGTCACAGATTTATCGCATGCTTGGTAAATGAAATCTGAAACATTAAAGTCTGATTTAGTTTTCTTGCTCGGGACGATCAAGTTTTAAGTTGGGGATGTTTGATCGACTTATTTTATACCGACTTTAATGTGTTTAAATGATATAATTTTATGTATCAAATCTTGGTATAATGCTACATTTAATTGTTATTTATCAATTGAAGGGCTAAAGCTTATAGGGAGTTAAAATGAGTAAATTGGGCCTTGAAATGTTCTACTATTGATAAAACTCATTACGCATGTAGGTAATCCTCTCAAGTACAAGTCTCGCAAATTTGAGCGCAATCGGAGCACATTTGTAGAAAGTCAAGCGCAGACTGGGGCGCAGCCCTGCTCCCAACCGAGTGCTCAACAGAATGATTTTTGCTGCCAAAATACGCGATTTTAGACCCAAGCGCAGGAGGGGGGCGCAGGCCTGCGCCCAACCCATTAAAATAATTTTCAGCATTTTTTTAGGGTTTTAAGGTTGCCAATATACCATACGAGAATAGACACATATATTTTGAGGAGAAATTGAAGAGAAAAAGAAGAGGAAAGTCCCAGATTCATCAATCGCGATGTAGTCTGCGCGACAACCAACGACGAAGGGTTGGGGGTTGGTTCCTTTTACGCCCCATCTTTCAACCATCAATCCAACAACTATGAAACTTGTTCCTGACAAGTTCAATGTTTCGTACGCGTTGGTTGATGATCATATCATTATCGTTCAAGGGTTTGTTTGTTAGCTAAGTACTTATGTTTTCGGTTGATGCATTATTGTAACGAACGATATTTTTATTTAGTTTTCTGTGTGAATATTATTTAAAATATATTATTTCGTTCGTTTCTATTTCTATCTTTATCGTAAGACGCGTCGTAGCCGTGTTACATGCCGTGCCGAGCTCGTTAGATTAGGAGTTAAGACGGACTGTGAACATGACACGATTCGTGCCCAAAATACGGATTGCGATAGATTTGATTGTCATAACTATGTCTATGTGGTTAGGTTACAAAGATAAATAAACGGATCAATAAATAATTAAGTTATTAGCAACCCTATGTCGATAATCCATAATTCCACACAAACCTTAAATCCGAAGTCGTTGGCGTTCTTACCTCATTCTTTAAGTTTTCGTAACAAAGATTTAACTAATTTTCTAAAGTTTCACATAATCAATTCATTCCGTCATTAGTAAAATAATTCGTTTTTATTGTTAGTTAATAACTATCATAGAATATTATTGATAAGCACATGCTCCCTGAGGAGACGATCTCACTTACCCTAGCTATAAGTTAAGGTGATTGGTGTTTTTATAAATTATTTTTGAACGCTTTACGACGAGCAGTTGTCAACCTTGACTGACGCTGTATACATGCACCAACCACCGGGGTTCGTCGACCCTACTAAACCCAGTCACGTATGTCGACTTCGAAAATCTCTCTACAGGTTAAAATTGGCACCCCCGAGCTTGGTACCAACAATTTGCCACTTTTTATTTATCTAAATGTTTTAAAAGTACCATGTGTGACAAATCCCTATTCATTCTCAATCATGGGAAAAAGATGGTGTATCTTTTGTTATACGTGGATGATATTATATTGACTGCTTCAAGTACTAAATTGTTACGAAGCATAATTTTCACCTTGTCCCATGAGTTTGCTATGATAGATTTGGGCTCTTTTCTCAGTATTGTTACGAAGCAAAATTTACATCATTTTCTCAGTATTCAGGTGACACACGATACCAACGAATTATTTTTTGTGACAACCTCAATACGCTAAGGAGATTCTATACCTCAATGGTGATAGATTAATCATGATTGTTAAGTTAATTATGTAATTTAGATTAGTTGATGTATGATTATTGTAATTAATTGAAATATAGGGACTAGAATAGCCAAATAGATAAACCGAAAGGGTGTGTCTCTTGATGAAAAGACACAACCATTCGAATAGGTATCATGAAAGGTTGCGTCCTTTCAAACGCACCTTTTAGTAGTTTATAAATAGGTTCATTAATCAAACTTGTAATGTGTGAATTCGATGATTATGTTAATAAAGATCAAGTTTTGATTATTCGATCATGTGCCAATTTTGTTTTATCAAATAGATCCCCTTTCCCAACATTTGGTATCAGAGCGCACGGTTCAAATCAAACCAGAATTTCATCATTTACCATTTTACCGATTATTAGCAAATCCCGAATTACACCAGAAGGTGATTCATTGAAGAATCATCATTGATACACAGCGGCAGAACATTGAATTGTTCTACAAACTACCGGCACCAATTCATCTTTTTCTTTCCCTGATTTCAATTCTAATTGAAATCAAAATTACCCCACAGTAGGCAACATAATCGAAGGCAACAAAGTCAAGGCAACGATTTCAGGGCAACATCAGTTTACAAGAAAAGCAGTAAGCCCCTATTGACAGTATATACCGTAAACCCTAGAAAATTCATATCATCATACTGAATCGAAGGCAACAAGAATCAGAAAGATAGAACCTGATTCGAGAAGACACCACCGTAGAATATCTCCACAGAAATAGTGTCACCGCCGTAGGAGAAAACCACGGGCGGAAACATCATAGAACCACCGTAGGAGAAAACCCACGGGCAGAACTACCACCGCAGAATCACCACGGGCAGAACAACCACCACAGAACCACCGTAAAAAATCACGGTTTATTATATACCGAACCTTACTAGCAACATATTGAGTTTAGGACAACTCACTGAAAACGGATGCAGAGTAGTAATGGAAAGAAACCTACTACACTTATACGATTCAAGTAACAAAATACTCTTGAGAGTAAAAAGATCAAAGAATCGTTTATACAAAGCAGACCTAAGATTAGGAAAGCCTGTATGCCTGTTAAGCAACTTGCAAGATGAAGCATGGCTTTGGCATGCAAGATTAGGCCATTTAAACTTTAATTCTTTAAAGTCTATGGCATTAAAGAACTTAGTTCAAGGAATACCCAATATTAAGAATAAGGCAAGTATATGTGATATATGCTTAAAAGGAAAACATATTAGAACTTCATTTCCACAACAAACCCTAGCAAGATCAGAAACACCATTAGAGTTAGTCTATGGAGACTTATGTGGTCCTATATCACCACCTACACCATCAGGAAAGAGATATATGTTTTTACTTGTAGATGACTACTCAAGATATATGTGGGAATACTTTCTAAGTTCAAAAGATGAAGCACTTGAATTCTTCAAGGAATTCAAATCAAGGGTAGAAAATGAATATAGAACTAAGATAAAGATTTTTAGAACAGATAGAGGAGGAGAATTCACTTCAGGTGATTTCTTAAAATACTGTAAAGATAATGGCATATTTAGACAGTTAACTGCACCATACACACCACAACAGAATGGAGTTGTTGAACGTAGAAATAGAACTATACTTTCAACAACAAGATGTATGATGATATCAACAAACATGCCCCAGAATTTTTGGGCAGAAGCAGTTAGACATGCCATATATATCCTAAATTGTACACCTACTAAGTCTTTAGAAGATATTACTCCATATGAAGCCTTAAAGGGAAGGAAACCAGATCTAACACACCTTAGGATTTTTGGTTGCATAGCATATGCAAAAGTACCTTCTCAACACTTAACTAAGCTAGATAATAGAAGCAAACAAATGATATACCTTGGAACGGAACCTGGATCAAAAGCATATCGCTTATTTAATCCAGAAACAAAAAAGATTTGTGTAAGTAGGGATGTAAAGTTTAAAGAAGATGAAACATGGAATTGGGAGGAATACACAAAGGAAGTTGATTCAGAAGAACCTGAGTGGAGTGATTTTATTGTTGAAACCCAACAAGTCATAGAACCAGAAATTCAACCAGAAAATACCCCTCACACTCAAGAAGAAACAACCTCACCAACAAACACACCAAGATCACATTCATCAGATACAAATAATGAAACTCACACCCCTCAACAAACTGATACACCTATACATAGCCCAGATACTGCATCATCTTCGGATTCAAGAATAGTTTGTGCACCTATAAGAAGACATAGACCTTCAGATTCAAGGATTGATCATGAACCTATAAGAGGATACAGACCGTTAAGTGATATATATGAAGAGTTATTATTAGTTGAAGATGAACCTAGAAACTACAAGGAAGCAGCAATGGATAATAAATGGATTGAAGCTATGAAGGCAGAGATTGATTCTATCACCAAGAACAATACATGGAGATTAACCACTTTACCTAGGAATCATAAAGCAATAGGCTTGAAGTGGATATTTAAGACAAAGAGAAATGCAAATGGAGAAATAGTTAAACACAAGGCAAGATTAGTAGCAAAAGGATACATACAGGAACATGGCATAGACTTTGAGGAAGTCTTTGCACCTGTAGCCAGAATTGAGACAATACGACTGATATTAGCACTGGCAGCTTACAATAAATGGGAAGTACACCATTTAGATGTAAAATCAGCATTTTTACAAGGAGACTTACAAGAGGAAGTATATGTTTCTCAACCAGAAGGTTTTATACAGCCAAGACATGAAGGCAAGGTTTATAAACTCGCTAAAGCTCTATATGGTCTTAGACAAGCACCACGAGCATGGTACACAAAATTAGATTAGACCTTGAAAGAGTTAGATTTTAGCAAGTGTGCGTTAGAACAAGCTGTTTACACAAGAACAACCAAGTCATCAACTCTGTTGATAGGAGTATATGTAGATGACCTGATAATCACTGGAACATCAAGACAAGAGATAGATTTATTCAAAGATCAGATGAAGGATAAGTTTGAGATGAGTGATCTCGGCTTATTGGCATATTATTTAGGAATTGAAGTTATGCAAAGTTATGGCAAGATTTCAATAAAGCAGACAGCCTATGCAAACAAAATACTTAAAGATGCAGGAATGTTAGACTGCAATGATGCGAAAATACCTATGGAACCAGGATACAAATTGACAAACCTTACAGAAGGAACTTATGTAGATGCTACAGAATATCGAAGCATAATTGGATGTTTACGATATTTACTACATACTAGACCCGACTTAAGTTATTCAGTTGGATTACTTAGTCGTTTTATGCAAGAACCTCAAGAACAACATATGAAAGCTATCAAGCAAATTTTAAGGTACATCAAAGGAACTAAAGATTTCGAAATAACTTATGAATACAAAGGAGGAAACAACATAGAAGGTTATAGTGACAGCAGTTATGGTATTAATACACAAGAAGGAAAAGGAACAACAGGAATAGTTTTCTACTTTGGAAACTCACCAATTAGCTGGAGTACACAGAAACAAGGAACAGTAGCATTATCATCATGTGAGTCAGAGTTTATTGCAGCAACATCAGCAGCAACTAAAGCAATATGGTTAAAGAGATTACTGAGCAAAATTACAAATGCTGAAGAACAGAAGATCAAGATTTATGTTGATAACAAGTCAGCAATAGCCTTAATGAAGAACCCAGTATTCATGGAAGAAGCAAGCACATTGATACGAAGTACCACTTCATCAGAGAATGTGTTGAAAGAGAAAATTTGATAGTCGAACACATCAACGGAGAAAAACAAAGAGATGACATACTTACAAAAGCACTACCAAGAATCAAGTTCGTCACAATGAGACAACTACTTGGAGTTGAAGACTTATCAAGCAACAATCAAGATTAAGGGGGAGAATGATAGATTAATCATGATTCTTAAGTTAATTATGTAATTTAGATTAGTTAATGTATGATTATTGTAATTAATTGAAATATAGGGACTAGAATAGCCAAATAGATAAACCGAAAGGGTGTGTCTCTTGATGAAAAGACACAACCATTCGAATAGGTATCATGAAAGGTTGCGTCCTTTCAAACGCACCTTTTAGTAGTTTATAAATAGGTTCATTAATCAAACTTGTAATGTGTGAATTCGATGATTATGTTAATAAAGATCAAGTTTTGATTATTCGATCCTGTGCCAATTTTGTTTTATCAAATAGATCCCCTTTCCCAACAAATGGCATCATGCAATGCTACAACAACACCCGTAGACACTGCAGCGAAACTGAGTGCCTCTTATGGATCTCTCATCAAAGACCCAACGCTCTACAAAAGTTTAGTTGGTGCACTGCAATACCTCATTATTACCAAACTCGACATTTGTTACGCAGTTCAACAAATTTGTCTATTCTTGCATGCACCGCGCGAGCGACATTTTCATTTTCTTAAACGTGTTCTGCGATATGTAAAAGGCACTATAACTCATGGACTGTGGCTCTTGCCATCACGATCTCACAATCTCACGGCTTACTCTGATGTTGATTGGGCGGGATGCCCCGACTCACGACATTCTACTTCTTGGTTTTGTGTATTTCTCGTCGACAATCTTATCTCAAGGTCATCCAAACGACAACCTACACTTTCTGGTTCAAGCGCCGAGGCTGGATACCGTGCAGTGGTTGAGACTAGTTGGGTTCGAAATTTACTACTTGATTTACATGATTCGCTTCGTCGAGCAACCGTTGTCTTTTGTGAAAATGTCCCGTCAATTTATTTTATAGGTAATGCAATTCAGCATCAACGAACCAAACACGTCGAACTAGACATTCATTTCGTACGGGAAAAGGTCCGGCTTGGTCAAGTTCGTGTTCTGCGTGTTCCTTCCTCTCATCAATTTGCGGATATCTTCACAAAGGGCTTACCCAAATCGTTATTTCTCAGCTTTGGGGACAGCCTAAATGTTCACGAGTCTCCCGTCTTGACTGTGTGGGTGTAATAGAGAATATCTTTTAATGTTTTATGATATTTAGAATGTATCTCTTTAATTCCTTATATAATGGACAGGTAATTAGGTTTTATATATATATATATATATATTATCTACATTGTAATCATGTCAACACAGAATGTGATTCAAATTTTGACTCATCTATTTGTGGGTGTTATTCAAGGTACATAAAGTGTTGTTTTTAGCCACAATTAAGGTTCAATGTTTTATATATTCTATTTAACTAATTACAGTACTATTTTGATCCGTATCAAGTAAACACTTTTTGTACTGATCATTGTTATGTATGCTCAGATTTGAGACTTCAAGTTTTCCTCGAGAGTTTGATGTATGAGTCCATTTGAACAAGATTCCAAAATTAGATATCGGTTTCTTTTGTTTTTGAGTTTTGAATACGTACGTTCAATTCTAGATAATGGTATAAATTTAGATATCATTTCATGAATTCTAGATGATTATTAACTTTTATTCTAGATGAAGAATAAACATAGACGACTTGACATATAGTATAGGTGGGATGTTTTCGTGTAAAAGAAAAATCTTCAAATTTATGACCTTCGTTGTATTCTTCTCAAAACTAATTCCTTGATTTATTTAAACACTTTGGTTTATATATATATATATATATATATATATATATATATATATATATATATATATATATATATATATATATATATATATATATATATATACACACACACACAAATAGAGAAGTCCCAAATTAAATAACTTGTTAGGGACCAATGTACAACCCAACAACTGAATAAAACTTATTTCAGTAAATCATAGAAATGGTCCTTGTGGTTTGTTTAAAAACACGAGGATGGTCCTTCAACTTCAAAAGTTGCAATGGTAGATTGGTAGTCACTCAAATCACTTTTTACTTGTGAAAATTGTGTTTCTAGACTTATCAAAAATGAAGATTTTTTCCTTTTCTAAATTACATGTTTGGTCCATTCACTGTTTAATTTAATTTCAATTTTTATCATTTTCTTAAATTTTAATATTTGGTTTTTAATTGGAAATATTATATTAATAAATTATGATTTGGTTTATTAATAAATATATTATTATTATTATAAGAAAAAAAACCAACATGTTTCTAAATTTTTTGCGTTTTCGCCCCTCCATTTGATTTTTTTTTTTCCACATAAGTCCTTAAGTTAAATTTTTTTTTCTTTTTGGTTTAGTGAAAATTGGACATTAGACCCTGTTATAATTAGTGAACCGGGTTTTAAAAAATTAAAAAATCGGGTTCTATTTTCCAAATTTCACTAAACCAAAAAGAAAAAAAATTAACTTGAGGACTTTTATAGGAAAAAAATAACATAAATGAACGAAAACACAAAAAAACATGAAAACATGTTGCTTTTTTTCATAATAAACCCTATTATAAATTACACGTATTTATTTTTAAAAAAAAAATTATATTTATTAGTTAAAATTAGTTCTATTTATTTTTTTTTATTTAGTTAATTTATGTCACTTTTATGTATGCAATTTATTTATTAAAGATTCAATTATTTTATATTTTATTGATTAACTATTAATATATTTTTATCATTTATACTTTTCAATCTGACTATTTCATTATGCTAATTGTAACATCCCGGATTTGAGCCTGGTACGTGGATATAATTTATTGGCTCTTTAATTTAATATTATTGCGTGGTCCAATTGAATCCCGTTTCGTGGATTATACGTGTCGGGACCGAGTGATACGTGTCTCCAGATTAATAATTAGTGGACTATTATTATTTATGAGATCGTGGATTTAATTTGATTATAATGATATTAATAGTAAAAAAGTGGTATTCGGTTCGGGCTTTCTAATTATAGAAAGCGTATATGTGAAGGATTGCTTGAACGTTCTTATCCTTTTTCCTCTCTTTCCAAAATCAGAAACTAAGTAATTAGAGAGTGTGTGTGTGAATCATGGAGCAGCAAATCAGCAAGAGATCCAAAGTTTGGGCTGTGGAGTTGCTCTCATCTTCTTCTTTGTGTATTGAAGCAACTAAGAGGTAAGAACTCTTGACTTTGTGGTGAAAATTTGCGATAGACATTGTTAAATTTATGGGATTGACATCTGAAGAGTCTAGCTTGTTATATATCAGTTTTTTCGGTTGTTTGGTCGCTTAAAATCGAGTTTGGGGGATGTGAACCCCTGGTTTCTACCATTTTGCGAAGCTGCATAGACCTGCAGATGCGTGAGCGCGGCCGCGATGGGCGTGGCGCGACCGTTGTGCCTGGGCGCGCGCCGTGATGTGGCGACTGTTCGGTGGAGGTTTTGGGCGTCGGTTGTTCGTTTAGGGTGGTGCCTTGGGTCGTTTTTGCTTATGATAATTGTGTTCGGGTTTTGTTATCTATCGGTCAGGTTTGTATTAATGTGTTGGGATTCGTGATATTCACATGTTCGAGCCGACCGCGTTCTCAGCCGTGTTAGAATTCCGGGTCATGGTTGAATTGGCTAATTGGTGAGTACTCGAGTTCTTTCAAAACGCGCGTAAACTTTTATGAGTCATACATGTGTTGTGATATGTGTATGAGACCGAGATATGGCGCGTAGGTATGATTCTATCTACCATATACGTGTTATATGTGTTTCAGTTGCAGGTGTCCGCGATATGTGATCGTGCAGGCTGACTGTTCCTAACCAGTCGCGAAGTTTGAGACTGTATATAAACAACAGTGCTTATTGCCAGGTCGCTCCTGTGCCTATTATGTAGCTAACTGCTGGTTTGTGTGGCGTGTTAGCCGGGGAACGGTGTCCCCTTTGAGCAGAGATATGTGTTGAGCGTTGAGCCCTGTGTATATGTGTTGAGTTATATGTGTTGTGTGTATTATGTGATGTCACGAGCTTCCCATCTTACGTTTTTGAGTCTTACGTGTCTCAGGAAGTCCGACAGTGGGGTCGCAGCCTCAGCAGCCGCTGAAATAGGAGTCGGGACAGATTGAAGTTTGTCAGTGTACTTGCTGTCTTTTGATAGTAGACTTCGGAAACTATTATCTATATTTTATATCTTATCAGCATATGTGTAGCTATCAGTAGTTGATGTTTAGTAGTTAGCCAGCGGTCATCTGTATCTGCATGTTGTGATGATCTTTGTATTAAAGTTTTTAATTAGAAGTGTTTTCAATTAATCCTCTGACATGTGTACTATGAGATGTATGTGATTTTGCCACTTATGATTATATACTGACGTGGCATTTGTGTGGGAAAATAGGGTGTTACAACTTGGTATCAGAGCTTGTGGTTTCAGTATTGAGTATCAGTGGATGCTTGAGCTTTGACCGTGTTCAGATCCGTGGGATTCCTCCCTGAGACTGATTTAGCGGAATTAACTGACCTAGCTTATTGTATACCGCTGGGTGGTCTATCTGTTATCTTACCTTTGTGATATGTGCAGGTAGTTATGGCAGACCACGGAGAGGGATCCAGGCCAGAGAGGCCTGCTGGGGATGAGTTCATTCGTAGATCTCAGCATCGAGAGGTTTTGGCTGAATTCTACCGCGAGCGAGATTACGGTCAGAGATCAGATCTTCCGCCAGTTACTGGTACCTAGACAGGGGATGGTGCATCTTCTTCTACTCAGAGATGTGGGTCCTTTAAGAACTTCAGGACAAGAGTCCCACCTCAGTACAGAGGCGGTGGTGAGTCGGGTGTGGCTATTGATTGGGAGAGAGAGATAGAGGTGGCTTTCCGAGTCGCTCACGTTGACGCGCGAGATATGGTCGGTTATGCGACCTATCTATTGAGTGGAGGGGCTTAGCAGTGGTGGAAGTCCATTGAGACCTCTATGACTAAATTTGGGGCGTATGCCATGTCTTGGGAGCTGTTCCGCGCCATTTTCGAGTTACTAAACATTCCCCGCGATGAGCACCGGGAGATGGAGCGCCGTTTTTTGCACCTTCAGCAGGGCAGCATGATAGTTCAGCAGTATGTGGACAGATTTAATGAGTATTCTCAGTTTGCACCCCGGCACGTTGATATAGAGATCCGGAAGGCCGATGCCTTCATTGATGGTTTGCGGTCTGATATCTGTGAGTTCGTTGGACTTCATGACACTCCTACATTTGCGAGGGCCTTGGAGATGGCTCGGGTCAGAGAGTTACTTTGGATATCCTTTGGCCTTTTTATTTATCAAGAAACTACCTTACGTGTCTCATACTTAGACATACTTCTATGATTAAGGCAGACACACAATGATTATAACTTTTCGGTATTGCAAATTTTCTTTAAAAGGGAAACGTCGGACAAAGTTCTGTATTTACATACAACAGAGTGTCTTAGTTTGTCTTATAGTTCCTTTTAAGTTAACAAGACAGTGGTGACAGGTCTGTATTTACGTACAACAAAGCGACTTATCTTGCTAACTTGAGTCAAAACAGAGGTGACAGGTCTGTACTTACGTACAACAAAGCGACTTTTTTTTACTCCCTCTTCTTTATCAAAATTTTTCTTTTCTTTTCTTTTCTTTAAGATGTATATTATGTTGCTATACATCCCCCCAGAAAATTTGCATACCTCATTTAGAATCATTGTCTGTGTGTCTCTAACATAGAAATTAAGACCATTTGGTCATACATCTAAGTTAGTTACACATATGACTTTTTCTTTAATATTTTTTTTAGCGCTTGAGATTTCTTTTGGGTATTATGCCTACCAACACATCAAACAAGAAAGTGCATATCACTTAGAATTTAAGGTGCATTATGTGTGAAAGCTTAAGACTTAGAGATTGTTCCGACTGTGCTAATTTTCGTCACTTTGAACCTATGTCTCTAAGACGGAACTCATTTTTCAATATTCTCTTTTATTGAAATTTTTATGGTTTTCTCTCTTTTTTCTTTTGTTTTTCATTTTTAAGATAAGCTAATAAACTAACGTACTAACTTACTATAAAAGGAAATAAATTCTATTTAACCGCTAATTTACTATAAAGAGAAAGAAAATATACTAAGGTCAAGTTACTCTGGATTACACATGTCATTTAGTTGAACTAACAACTCAAAGCGTGACTTATCAAATGCTTTAGTGAAAAGATTCGCATAGTTGTTATTACCAACATTGTTATATCAATTACCACACGTTACCCTTTTCCCGTAAGACTTCTCCACTTGGACTAAGGACCCAATTAGCATGTCTGCTGTTTCATCCTTTATACCCTTGTCCTGTGTCGAGAGCAACCACTATCCATAAACCATTGGTTATTAGGACCTGTGGTTAACTCCAGCAGACTAAACAAGAAAAGTTAGTTATCACGGGGAACCCAAGCCATGACTGACTTGGTAATACCATTCTCATCCACAAACTTGAACTCTTTCAAATACCCATCTCTCCTTTCAGGTGACTTGGGTTTTTAATTGAGAACCTGTTGTGGAGTTGAGTGATTAACATCTATTCTCGACCTTTGGGTTGGTCTTTGCGGTTCAGCCCTTGAATAATTTATGTTATAGTACATCTCAGTTTGATAGTTCTGGGCTCTACCTGGTGTCTTATGTCTATTAGGAGCATTAGACCTAAGTAGAGTGTGACTCCTCTTAGGTGTATTATTCCTAATAATGGATTGGGGGCTAGACATTGATTGACTAGGGGATCTATTCAGTGAATTATTCCTAAGTTCGTCATTTTGTCTGAGAGACACCAGTGGTTGTCGACTACGTGGACGTGACATCACAATTGAGTTCATCTCAGAAATTTGAGAACTACTCCAGCTCGTATCACTAGGCATTGTTTTTAAGGTTTGCTGCTCTTGTTTTCCTATGTTTAGTGAAGACTCTAACTTTTTGTAGGGACAACCTGAAGCAACATGTCCTTTCTCATGACACTTAAAGCAAGACATCTTGTTAATAGATTTTTTATAGGCACTCTTTGACCTAGGTGTCTTACTAATGCCCTGATTGTTTGTATCAACAGCTTGGTTTAACTCCCCTCTGTTATTATTATTTACAGTCTTTTCTTCTTCTAGATTTGGCTTACAACTAGACTGAACACACTGTATTGCTTGCCTAACCTGAGGAGTAGTTGAAGATACTTTAAAAGACTCAGTTACCTTGACTACCTCTGATTAAACCATATCCTTGGTCTCATCCTGAGCAGTAGGTACATGGTTGCTATTCGCCTCAGCAACCTTAGCCCTAGACTCAGCTAATTCTATATCTTTAAGATAGATCTCTTTTGTCAGTGACTCTACATGCTCATAAATTAGTTCATTCCTAACACTTTGTTCAATAAGTTTGTCATTTAGAACTATCAAATCTTGAGAATCATTTCTCAGTTTGGCCTGAAGATCTTCCTTAGTGTCTAATAATTCAGCATTATCTGATTTTAACGATTGAATTTGAGCAGTCATAGAAGAATGTGTTTCTAGTACTAAATTCAATTTATCATTCAAAGTAATACATAAAGCACATAAATCATGAAAAGTAGAAAAGTTGAGAATTACATTTTTTCGATTAGATTTGATGTTGGCCATCTGAGCTGCAAACTCCAAAGAGTCAGCTCCTCAGTAATTTCCAGCACCAATGGATCTGAATCAGACTGCTGTGTATCATCTTTCTTTTCCTCTTCTGCTCCCAAATCCGTTTTCGTCACTTCGGCCATGAAAGCCATAGTATTCGCCACTGAATGTGTATTCCAATCATATGTGTCATCTAACTGTTTGTTAGACCCCACATTAGAAAGTAAACCAGCTACTGAACCCTGATTCCCTGAACTAGCTGAATAATGACGTCACGAGTTCTGATGATTATCCATCTTAGGTCTTTGACACTCTCTCGCAAAGTGTCCTAAGCCACGACAGTTGTAGCACCTAACTTTTGACTTATCGAATCCTACATTGTTCACACTTAGATTTCTTCCGGTTATTTTCATGAACCTCTTCAATCTCTGTGTGACCATATCCAATTGCCATTGTAGGTCCATTTACTCCAAGTCATCCGGATCCAACTGATCATAATCTTCTTCCCATAGAGCTGGATCAATTATTTTCCCTTGAATACAATTCCCGTAAGCTGCTACAAACGATGCTAGAAGCTTCAGTTGCTCCTCTACAGTTTTAGCACTCATTGGCATTTTTGGGTATCCTTGAGACGATGATCCTGCAGTAGATGCCTGTGGCTGATCATCCGGATTTTAAAAACCCAGAAAGGCCCTATCATAAGATTCTTCTGCTTCTCTTGGTATGCCTTCTTGTTCTCCAGAATAAAATGTTGTGGCTTCAGACTTAGGTACACTAGAATTAGATGGTTTAGATTTACCAAAGTACATCTCAGGATCTTGTACCTGATCACATTCTCGTTCCTTCTTTTGTAACTGAAAGTTGTATGCCCTCAGCGTACCAATAACTCCTTCTAGAGTAAGAGTTTCAAATTTCTCTTCATCATGATTTATAAGCGCAGTGTACATTTCCCAATTCGTCGGTAAAGCATCAAGAAGTTTCTCTATCTTCTCAATTTCACGATACTCGTCATCGTGATTTTCTAGCTCTGTCAGTAAATGGTAGAATCTTGTAATTGTCTCATCCAGCTTTTCAGTTTCCAATGCTTTGAAAATTGCGAACTGCTGTTTTAGCATCTCGGTCCTTCCCTTGCGTACCCTTGGATTTCCATCACACCTTTTCTCTAGAGCATCCCATAGCTCTTTATCAGTCCTATGATTTCTCAAGGTGTGTAGAATTTCTTGAGGTAACGCCATACGGATAATCGAGAAAGCTCGGTTCTCGGCCTCATAAAGTTTGTTATCATCATCCTTCATATTTTGATATGTTAAGACTCTTTGACGACCTTCAAACTCTTGCGTAAGTGGAATATATCCCTCATCGATACAAATCCACATTCGCATATCATTGAAACGAGCAAAATCGGCGAACCTATCCTTCACCAATAATAATCTTCCAACTTCATTAACTTTGGTGGAGAATTTGTCTTGCCGACCTCATGATCCATTTCAATGAATTTTTGCAAACTAGTTATCCTTTCTAAACTTTTTATATTCGAACTTAGGTAACTTAATTTAAAATTAACGCTTTCGAACTTAGGTAAGTTCGAACTAGTTTAAGATTAAGTTTGTTTGAAATTAAATTCGAAATTTAGTAAGTTTGAAGTCAACAAATTCGAAGGTCTGACAAGTTCGAGATTTCTGGCAAGTTCGAAGTCTGACAAATTCGAATGCTAGTAAGTTCGAATCACAGCCAAATTCGAATGAAACCCTAAATCAAGTTCGAGAGGAGCGTATTTTCTGACAAGTTCAAAATTTCAGTCAAATTCGAACAAACCCTAATACCCCCTATGTTTGAGCGTCGCAAGTTTGAAAAACGGCCAAAAGTTCGATTTTTTCAAGTTTTCAGTTTAAACCAATATTTTTTAAGTCTAAAAATACTGATTTCGACCAAAAAGGTGAACCAATGTAAACTTTTCTCCGTTATCTTGCTTGTATAACTCGAAAAACTAACCAAAGATGAGATTTTCCCGTCCAGAACGCCAAGAAACCACGGATGTTGATTATGAACACGAAGAACACTAAGAACACCCTTACGACTTTGATACCACTTGTAAGGTCGCCTACCTACGGATCCTTTCTTGACGCGACGCCGTCCATCGAGAGCGGAATCCTCGTTAGCGGTTTGACGGATAGATCACACACAAGGAACACGGAGACACACACGATGATAGACGCACACTAGAATGCACTGACACGTGATTCTCTCCAAGAACACACACAAAATCGCTTGTATGTTCGTAATCGCCTCTGCCTATAATTCTCTGCCAAAGTTCCGTTCACCCGGATGCTCTATTTGCTCTCAAGTTTGTCTGAACCTCTGAGCCATCAAAGATCCTTGATTTCACAATGAAAAGTTCAATATATAGACGATAAGTTCGTGAAGACGCTCCTCACGAACTTATAAGTTCGTGTAGACGCTCCTCTTGAACTTATCTTTGAACTTATTCTAGAACTTATCTTTGAACTTGTTCTAGAACTTATCTTTGAACTTGTTCTAGAACTTATTCTAGAACTTATTCTAGAACTTAATCTAGAACTTATTTCTGGAACTTATTCTAGAACTTATAATGATAGTCCAGAACTTACCATACAAATGTAAACATAATAAACAATCATGATATCAACAACAAAACTAGATTGTTGTCGTCACACCGGATGTACCAACAGCTAGAGACTGTACGTATGCGCCACCAGCTGTACAGGGAGCTAGTACCAGTGGGGCTAGGGCTGAGCCTTCATCATCGAGCCGCCGTGAGTCAGCACCTAGAGGCCGGGGCAGAGTGTTTCAGGCCACAGAAGAGGAGGCCTGCGAGTCTAGTGATGTAGTATATGGTACGTACATTCTGAATGGGTTTAGCGCTCGTATCTTGTTTGATTCTGGAGCAGATCACTCGTATGTATCTGTTGTGTTTTGTGCATACTTTTCTGTGCCTTCTACTGCTTTGTCTGTTCCGCTAGTTGTTAAGAGAGTTGATGGGAGTACGGTATTAGTGAGTCGGATATTCAGAGATTGTGTTTTAGAGATTGATTCTCATCGGTTTCTGATTGACTTGCTGCCGATAGAGATTAGTAGTTTTGACGTGATAGTTGGTATGGATTGGATGACAGCCAGACAGGCCGACATTCTGTGTGCAAAGAAAATGATCCGTATACCCATTTTAGACAGTGAGACTGTGACTGTGTATGGCGAGAGGCGCCAAGGTGAGATTGGTATAATTTCTATGGCCAGAGCTCAGAGGTATGTGGTTAAGGGATGCGAGACATTTTTGGCTTATGTAGTTGACACCAAAAGGGAGAAGAAGACCATAGGGGATATACTAGTGATCAGAGAGTTCCCTGAGGTTTTCCCAGAGGAGTTGCCTGGGTTAACGTCAGATTATCAGGTTGAGTTCTGTATCGACCTTATCATTGGAGCGGTGCCTATTGCAAAGATGCCTTATAGTCTGGCACCCACTGAGATGCGAGACATGATGTCACAGTTTCAGGAGCTATTGGATCGTGGATTAATCTGTCCGAGTTCGTCCCCGTGGGGAGCCCCTGTTATGTTTCTGAAAAAGAAGGACGGTCCTATGCGGATGTGTATCGACTACAGAGAATTGAACAAAGTGACGGCGAAGAACCGATATCCGCTTCCACGCATCGACAATCTGTATGACTAGCTACAGGGTTCGAGCTTCTTCTCAAAGAGAGATTTGAGATCGGGTTACCACCAGTTGCGAGTAAGAGATATGGATGTTCCGAAGACCGCGTATCGGACGAGATACGGCCATTATGAGTTTCTTGTGATGCCCTTTGGACTGACTAACGCACCCGCGACTATCATGGATTTGATGAACAGGGTGTGTAGATCTATGTTGGATCGGTTCGTGATAGTGTTTATCGGCGACATCCTGATCTATTCGAGGAATGCCGAGGACCATGAGTAGCACTTGCGAGAGGTTTTAACCGTGCTGCAAAAGGAGAGACTGTATGCGAAGTTCTCCAAGTGCGAGTTCTGGTTGCGCGAGGTCCAGCATCTGGGTCATGTTGTGAGCGCTAAGGGTAGTAAAGTGGATCCAGCGAAGATAGAGGCTGTTATGAGTTGGGAGCCGCCGAAGACCGTGCTTGAGATCCGCAACTTTTTGGGATTAGCCGGGTACTATCGCCGCTTCATTCAGGACTTTACGAGGATCGCCATGCCGTTGATGAGATTAACACGACAGTCCGTTCCTTTCGCGTGGTCCGATGAGTAGGAGCTGGCTTTCAGAGAGTTGAAG
This sequence comes from Centrapalus pauciflorus, assembly GCA_020465985.1. Lineage (NCBI taxonomy): Eukaryota > Viridiplantae > Streptophyta > Magnoliopsida > Asterales > Asteraceae > Centrapalus > Centrapalus pauciflorus. Next base: position 28,501 of record JAANYP010008423.1, read on the forward strand.
TCCCGGTTATGTCAGGCTCCGGCATTAGCATGGCCCGAGGGTACAAAGGATTTCGTGGTGTATTGTGATGCGTTGGGTACTGGTTTGGGTTGTGTCCTGATGCAGCGGGGCAAAGTGATAGCGTATGTGTTGCGTCAGTTGAAGACCTACAAGGAGAACCATATTGTGCACGATCTCGAGTTAGGAGCAATAGTGTTTGCGTTGAAAATATGGCGTCATTATTTGTATGGGTCTCGGTTTATGGTATATACCGATCATAAGAGTCTTCAATATCTGTTTAGTCAGAAAGAGCTGAATATGAGACAGTGGCGCAGTCTAGAGCTACCGAAGGACTAAGACTGAGAGACCTAGTACCACCAGGGTAGGGCCAACGTGGTGGCAGATGCGCTGAGCCGCAAGGCGTGCGGCCAGACAGTGGTTTCGCGAGCAGCGAGGCTCGAGGTCACTTCGACCCTTGTTGAGAGTTTGAGACTGGCTCAGTTAGAGCGTCTGCGAGCAGAGAATGTAAAGAGAGAGAGCGGCTTACTAGGTAGCTTGATATTCTGAGAAGAGATAGCAGAGGGTTGTATGTGTTCCACGACCGAGTCTGGGTTCCGAGAGTCGGTAATCTTCAGCTATTGATATTAGACAAGTCGCATCGCTCGAGACTATCTATCCACCCCGGGAGCACCAAGATGTATCGAGATCTACGTGAGTTCTACTGGTGGCCTGGGATGAAGAGAGATGTGGGCCGATATTTCGAGGAGTGTATGACTTGTCTACGCGTTAAGGCCGAGCATTGGAAGCCTCACGAGCATCTGCAGTCTGTGGAGATCCCCGAGTGGAAGTGGTATCATATAACGATGGATTTTATCATTAGACTTCCACGCACAGTTAGAGGCAACGATATGATCTGGGTGATTGTGGATCGGTCGACGAAGAGTACCCACTTTCTAGCAGTTGAGGTACCATTACTATGGATCAGTTAGCTCAGTTGTACATTAATGAGGTGGTTTCGAGGCACGGCGTCCCGAAGTCGATTACGTCTGATAGAGATGCGCGGTTCACTTCTAGGTTCTGGCAGAGCTTTCAGTGCGAGTTGGGGACGAGAATTCAGTTGAGTACATCGTATAGACCTCAGACAGACGGGCAGACAGAGCGGACGAATCAAACTCTCGAGGATATGCTCAGAGCGTGTGCGATAGATGTCAATGGTAGTTAGGATGTGCACTTGTCGTTGGTCGAATTTGCGTACAACAACAGCTACCATACCTCCATCAAAATGGCTCCATTCGAGGCACTTTACGGGCGTAAGTACCTGACCCCTGTGTGTTGGGGCGAGGTCGGCGAGTGACCCATCAGCGGGCCCGAGTTGTTGTAGGAGAGGAGCGACAAGGTGGCAGTTATCCGTGAGCATAAGAGAGTTGTGCAGAGCTAGCAAAAGAGTTATGTCGATCGTCGTCTGACTGAACTCGAGTTCAGTGTTGGGGACCGTGTTATGTTGAAAGTATCACCGTGGAAAGAGGTTATCAGATTCAGACATAGAGGTAAGCTGAATCCGCGATACATCGGTCCGTTGAGATCATAGCCAGAGTCCAAGATCAAGCGTACAGATTGAGACTGCCTCCCAAGTTGGCCGGAGTCCACGACACTTTTGATGTGAGTCATCTGAGGAAGTGTCTGGCCAAAGACGATCAGTATGTGTCGTTATCCGAGATCACCGTGGACGATCACTTGCGATATGTCTAGCAACTCGAGGCAACTACTGTCCGTAAGGTGAAGAGATTGAGGGATAAAGAGATCGCGTTAGTACTCGTTCAGTGGAGACATCAAAAGGGTACTAGCGCCACCTGGGAGCCCAAGACCGAGTTGAGAAGCTGGTATCCGCAGCTGTTTCTGAGTTCTAGCTAGATTCCGGGACGGAATCTTATTAAAAAGGGAGGATTTGTAACATCCCGGATTTGAGTCTGGTACGTGGATTTAATTTATTGGGTCTTTAATTCAATATTATTGCGTGGTCCAATTGAATCCCGTTTCATGGATTATACGTGTCGGGACCGAGTGATATGTGTCTCCGGATTAATAATTAGTGGATTATTATTATTTATGAGATCGTGGATTTAATTGGATTATAAGGATACTAATGGTGAAAAAGTGGTATTGGGTTCGGATTTAGCGGGTTCGGGCTTTCTAATTATAGAAAGCGTATATGTGAAGGATTGCTTGAACGTTCTTATCCTTTTTCCTCTCTTTCCAAAATCAGAAACTAAGGAATTAGAGTGTGTGTGTGTGTGTGAATCTTGGAGCAGCAAATCAGCAAGAGATCCAAGGTTTGAGGCTGTGGAGTTGCTATCATCTTCTTCTTTGTGTATTGAAGCAACCAAGAGGTAAAAAACTCTTGATTTTGTGGTGAAAGTTTGTGATAGATATTGTAAAATTCGTGGGTTTGAGTACTGAAGATTCTAGGCAGTTATATATCAGTGTTGTGGGTTGTTTGGTCGTTGAAAATCGAGTTTGGGGGATGTGAACCCCTCGTTTCTACCATTTTGCGATGCTGCACAGACCTGCAGATGCGTGAGCGCGACCGCGATGGAAGTGGCGCGACGGCGATCGCAACGCGACTGCGGTGTCTGGGCGCGGGCCGCGATGCGGCGACTGTTCTGTGGGGGTTTTCGGCGTCGGTTGTTCGTTTAGGGTGGTGCCTTGGGTTGTGTTTGCTTATGATAATTGTGTTCGGGTTTTGTTATCTATCGGTCGGGTTTGTATTAATGTGTTGGGATCCGTGATATTCACAGGTTCGAGCCGACCGCGTCTTGAGCCGCGTTAGAATTCCGGGTCATGGTTGAATTAAGTAATTGGTGAGTACTCGAGTTCTTCCAAAACGCGCGTAAACTTTTATGAGTCACATATGTGTTGTGATATGTCTATGAGACCGAGATATGGCGCGCAGGTATGATTCTATCTACCCTATACGTGTTATATGTGTTTGAGTTACAGGTGTCCGCGATATGTGATCGCGCAAGCTGACTGTCCCTAACCAGTCGCGAAATTTGAGACTGTATATATACAATAGTGTTTATTGTCAGGTCGCTGCTGTGCCTATTGTGTAGCTAACCGCTGCTGTGTGCGGCCTGTTAGCCGGGGAATGACGTCCTCTTTGAGCAGAGATATGTGCTGAGCATTGAGCCCTGTGTATATGTGTTGAGTTATATGTGTTTTGTGTATTATGTGATGTTATCTGCAGAGTCTAACCCACGTGTACTCACGAGCTTCTCAGCTAAGGTTTTCGAGTCTTACGTGTCTCAGGCAGTCAGACAGTGGTGTCGCAGACTCAGCTGCCACCGAAATAAGAGCCGGGACGGATTGAAGTTTGTGAGCGTACTTGCTGTCTTTTGATAGTAGACTTCGGAAACTGTTATCTATATTTTGTATCTGATCAGCATATATGTAGCTATCAGTAGTTGATGTTTAGCAGTTAGCCAGCAGTTATCAGTATCCGCATGTGAAATGTTGTGATGATCTTTGTATTAAAGTTTTTAATTAGCAGTGTTTTCAATTAATCCCCTGAAATGTGTACTATGAGATGTATGCAACTCTGCCACTTATGATTATATACTGACGTGACATTTGTGTGGGAAAAGAGGGTGTTACACTAATAAATTTTGATTTTATTATGATTATTAAGAAAATATATAAATTTATGTTTTTGTTCGTTTGAATTTAAATATTTTAAAAGTCCAATACATTTCAATTTAAATTTACCAATTTTTATTTTTATTTAAATATTTTGCTACGTTAATACGTACGTTCTAATTAAAATTTATTATTTTATATGTTTTAATTTAAGTATTTTGTTAGGCAATACATTCTGATTTGAATTTAGAATTTTATTGGCTTTGATTATATTTTTGGTACGTTAATACTAAAGGGAAAATGAAAAAATATTTAAGTGAAATTGAATAAAACTTATTAATTGTAAATCAAAACGATTAAAATACTAGATTTAAAACAAAACGTATTGACATAAAAAAAATATTTAAATTAAAACAAATAAAATACTAAAATCTAAAGTATTAGAGTACTACATTTAAATCAAAAAATATTAGCCAAACAAAATATTTAATTTAAAATGAACAAGAACCTAAATTTTATATATTTTCCATAAAAATACATTAATGTAATAAGATAGTTAAATAATTAAGTAAAAATAATAAAATATACAAATAAGCTAATAAATGAAATATAAAATACATAAATTTTAATAAAATAAATTTAATACATAAAAGAGTCGTGAATTAACAAAATTAAGTAGATAAATAAAAAGAATTTTTGACAAAAATATAAATTTCTTTTAAAAATATATATATATATAATTATTATATATTTAATAAAAAATTAAATTATAACTTGTTAAATTAATATTTTAAATTTAAAATAAAAATAAAAATTTAAGAAAAGAACCAAACTTGAAATTGAATTAAATAGTAGAAGTACCAAATTTGTAATTGAGAAAATGACAAAATCGTCGTTTTAAAACGTTTGGAAACAAAAGAATCGTTTCTGCAAGTAAATAGTGGTACAAGGGACTACCACTACAACTTTAGCAGTTGAGGAACCATTTTTGTAATTCTGAATAAAACACAAGGACCATTTCTGTAATTTACTCTGAAATTTTATTTTTAGTTTTAAATTTAGAATATTAATTTTATGAATTATGATTTATTTATTTATTAATATATTATTACTATTTATACCATTTTTAAAGTAAAATTATTTTATTTATTAAAAATTATTTTTATTTATATTGTTGGATACAAATATAAATAGAGTTGAAAACAACTTTATTGAAAAAGTTTAGGGGGCATCTTGTAATTATACAACAGTTGTTAGATTATAAATTTCGATCACGTGGAGTTTTATTTTATAATAGTTAGCTTGTCTTATTTCCATGTAATTTGTTTCCTAGTAATTTATTTCGTTTGTAATATATTTATTTCATTTAAAAGTTGAGGGATGTAGAATGCAAATCCCTCAAAGTTGGTTTTAATATTTAAGGGTTTCCCACAAAATTGTCGTTTATGCAATTGTGAGAAATATGGCCGCCGCTTTTGACTTTCATATTCTCTCTCGATATTTAAACTTTAATTAAGTGTTCTTCATTCTTATTGTTGAGTATTGTGATTATTATTGATTGAAGTGCTGATATTATCAACTGGGATTATAACACCTTGCTTTTTATTTTATGTGTTTCTCTGCGATTTGCGTTTAATGATATAATTTCGGATTTTGAATAAAAAGAGTTGAGAGAGTTCATGTTCCCCTCATTCTTGCAAAAATTCATTTACAAACTTGAGAGTCTCTCTCTCTAGAATTTACCTTCTCTCTAGCTTTTCTCCCAAACCGACCGACCAAATCTCGAGTTCTATACGTCATTGGAAAGATCTCGAAGAGTACTACACGAATCTGCAATTGCATGTTGGAATTGATTCGGATTTGAGGTAAGAATCATCATTTCTCTCTTCTTTATTTTCGGTTTTTAGAAAGGTCCAAAATTCCAAATTTTTGATTCGTTTGAAGTTATTCTGCTCGAGTTATAACTCGATTCTGCTAGAAAAATGTAATAGAAACGAACCTAGACTTGTTCCTTATCATATTTATGATTATTGGCCTGGAAATGCATGCTTGAAAGCTGAAAAACACGAACAAATTCGTGTAGCCAAGAACAAGTTCGAAATGAACTAAGTTCGAGGCTTTTCATTAACTTCGATATCTGCCTATGTTCCAGCCTTATTAAGTTCGAGAAACCCCAAGTTCGAAGTGCCTTAAGTTCGAAGTGCCTTAAGTTCGAAGGCCATTTAAATTCGAGTCTCACCTTATGTTCGAGACACACTAAATTCGTGAACTTGAACAAGTTCGTGGCAACATACGTTTTGTCTAACACATAATTAACAAGATATTTAGCTTGAAGTTATGGTTTGTAGTTTTTGGATTTTTAAGCTAGCATTATTACTTTAGTATATATTCTGTAATGTTAAATTACAGACACTACACAGCACGTCATATATTAAATTAATGGGTTTAGCTCAGTTATGAGTCAAAGTTAAATGCCAGAGAGTTTAAAGCTTATTTAAAGTATTAAAGCCTTCAGAAATTGTGCATAAGCCTGAGCAAGCATTTCAGAGTATTACAAAGCATAAGACGGTATTGTGAGTAACAATTATTCTTGTTTACATGTATTTTATGTAATTGAGACATAATTTGCTTATATATGCCTTCTTTGGAGTTCAATAGACTTTTGTGAGTGAAGGCAAACACTGTGGTACAGGCGGTGCCCAGCTTAGCCGGATATTACATCTGATATATTAATGTGCATAATTTATTGCTATCTGTTTATTATTCTGCATATTATACAACAAGCTTTGTTTGAGCGTTTCTTTGTGCATTTCATAAGCATTTTACATTTCAGCAAGCAATTCTGATGCACACCACTACCCCCAAGCATTTGCCACATATCTTACATGCATCATGAATTTCTGTTAACTCACTAAGCAATTAGCTTACAGTTGCTACTCATAATTTTACAGGCAAAGGTAAAGAGCAAGTTGGAGCGTCTGCTTAGGTCTACTATTTGATCATCCCAGAGGACTTAGCTCACTATTCTGCTTGTGGTATAGTATTGAGTTGCTTTGGGATCCGGGTAGCTGCTTTATTTCTATTGTGATGAATTAGCAACTTAGCTTTGTATCCTTGTAGCACATGTAGTGCATGACTGTACTGTAATACTTTATTTAGAATTGTTAAAGCTTTAGCCTTAATTATGATTATGGCAGATGTTATCTATTCCTAGGATTAAGCAAGCGTGATTAAAGCAAGGATGTGACACGGATGATTCTACAATTGGTATTAGAGCCACGGGAGCGGATTTAAACTGATTCGGTGGACTTTCATGAATTCGACGTCATCATGGGTATGGATTGGCTTGATCATCATGACGCCAACATTGTCTGCAAGAAGAAGTTAATAAAGCTCACTACTCTTGATGACCGCAGTATCTGCATTTATGGTGACAGAATGAAAGGTGAATTATGTTTGATTTCTGTAGTGAAAGCTAGGAAGCATATAGCTAAAGGTTGCGTGTCATATTTAGCATATGCAATAGATGCTAAGTCTGAAAAGAAAGCTTTAGCCAAGGTACCGATAACCTCTGAATTTCCCGATGTCTTTCCCGAGGACATTTCTGGACTCCCACCAGACCGTCAGGTGGAGTTCAAAATTGACTTGGTGTCAGGCGCGGCACCTATTGCTCGAGCCCCATATAGACTTGCACCTGCTGAGATGCAAGAAATGATGAAGCAGTTGCAAGAGCTGCTTGACAAAGGGCTCATACGACCAAGTTCATCTCCCTGGGGAGCTCATGTTCTATTCGTTAAGAAGAAAGATGGGACTCTCCGGATGTGCATTGATTATAGGGAGTTGAACAAGGTAACAATAAAGAATAAATATCCGTTGCCCAGAATAGATGATCTTTTCAACCAACTTCAGGGAGCTAGTTACTTCTCAAAGATCGATCTTAGATCTGGGTATCATCAGCTCAAAGTTCGTGAAGAAGATGTCTGCAAAACGGCTTTCCGTACCAGATACGGGCATTATGAATTTCTTGTTATGTCCTTTGGCCTTACAAACGCTCCTGCGGCATTCATGGATCTCATGAACCGTGTTTGTAGACCAATGCTTGACAAGTCTGTTATCGTCTATATAGATGATATTCTCATCTATTCCAAAACCGAAGCTGAGCATGCTGTGCATCTTAGAGAACCGCCAGAGTTGCTGCGCAAGGAGCGACTTTATGCCAAGTTCTTTAAATGTTCGTGAAGAAGATGTCTGCAAAACGGCTTTCCGTACCAGATACGGGCATTATGAATTTCTTGTTATGTCCTTTGGCCTTACAAACGCTCCTGCGGCATTCATGGATTTCATGAACCGTGTTTGTAGACCAATGCTTGACAAGTCTGTTATCGTCTATATAGATGATATTCTCATCTATTCCAAAACCGAAGCTGAGCATGCTGTGCATCTTAGAGAACCGCCAGAGTTGCTGCGCAAGGAGCGACTTTATGCCAAGTTCTTTAAATGTGAATTTTGGTTGCGACAGATACAATTCCTTGGACACGTGATATCTGATGAAGGAATCTCTGTATATCCTTCTAAGATAGAAGCCATTCAAAACTAAAAGCTCCCAAATCAGTTACTGAGATCCGAAGTTTCTTGGGATTGGCGGGTTACTACCATCGATTCATTAACGACTTCTCAAAATTAGCCGTGCCTCTTACCTCTCTTACTCGCAAGAATGTTCCCTTCATTTGGGAAGAAGCTCAAGAAACCGTGTTCCAAACTTTAAAGCATAAACTCACCAAAGCACCTTTTCTGACTCTACCCGAAGGCAACGAAGACTTCATAGTCTTCAGTGATGCCTCATATCAAGGACTCGGGTGTGTTCTGATGCAAAGGGGCAGGGTCTTAGCATATGCTTCTCGTCAACTTAAGGATCATGAAAAGAGTCAGCCGACTCATGATCTTGAACTTGCTGCAGTTACCTTGGCACTAAAAACATGGCGTCATTACCTCTACGGCACCAAATGTCAGCTATATACGGATCATAAGAGTCTTAAATACATTTTTAGTCAGAAGGAGCTCAACATGCGCCAACGACGCTCCATGGAACTCATCAAAGACTATGACTCTATGAAATTTTGTATCACCTCGGCAAGGCAAATGTGGTCGCCGATGCATTGAGTCGAAAATCTTATTCCGCTAAATGTGATTATACTCTGACTCATATTTCGTTTTCATCTAATCTGATCGATGAAATTCTTATTGCTCAAGCCGAAGCCCTAAAAGAGGAAAACCTCAACTCTAAGGATATGAAAGGGCAGTTTCAATTCATAATTGATAGCCCTCGTGGCTTAAAACTCTTCAAGAATCGCGTTTGGGTTCCGAAATTTGGAGATATACGACAGAAGATTCTCTCAGAAGCTCATTGCTTGAACTTTTCTGTACATCCCGGCAGCACCAAGATGTACAACGATCTAAAAGCTGAGTATTGGTGGCCTGGTATGAAAAGAGACGTAGGCCAACATGTTGAGAATTGCGTCACATGCAGATTAGTCGTGATTGAGTGGTTTCTAATCGCCTGGTATGAAAAGAGACGATAGAAACCGCTCAATCACGACAGAAATCATATCGTATTGAAAGTCTCGCCGATGAAATATGTGTTTAGATTCGACAAGCGTGGCAAGTTAGCACCACGATTCGTTGGTCCTTTCAAGATCACCGAGCGTGTTGGAACTCACTCCTATCTTTAGGATTTGCCGAACGAACTATCAAATATTCACCCTGTATTTCACGTTTCACAACTAAGGAAGTGCAATGAAAACGAAAGCGAAAAATGGGCCGATCATTTGATTTACAAGATTAATGAGAAGCTGCAATGCGATGAGTCTGAGGTTATTTTGTAGAAAAAGATGAAGAAGCTAAGGAATCGAGAAGTGGCAATGGTGTTGGTGCAATGGAGAACTTCTTATGGTAATTTCCAGACCTGGGAATCTGAACAAGACATGAGGGTTCGTTACCCGCATCTCTTTGAGCCCTAGGTACTTCGAGGACAAAGTGCAAGCGTGGTGGGCTCATACTATAACACCTTGCTTTTTATTTTATGTGTTTCTGTTGTAATGATGTAATTTCAGATTTTGAATAAAAAGAGTTCAGAGAGTTCATGTTCCCCTCATTCTTGCAAAAATCCATTTACAAACTTGAGAGTCTCTCTCTCTCTCTAGAATTTACCTTCTCTCTAGCTTTTCTCCCAAAACGACCGACCAAATCTCGAGAAACCCGTGTTCTTATTCTTACTATTGTTCACGTTGTTATGCTCTGTGACTGCCGTTTTTAACGGATCCTTCACATCAGAGAACTGTTGAAATTTTTGTCTTGAATTATAGAACTGTCCAGTATAGATCATAGTTTAGATCTTGAATTGCTTATTAGTTTCTGAATTGCTTATTAGTTCGTACCAAAAGAGTTCTGTGTGGACATTGTAAGTCGGCAAGGTGACCGTAGTAGAGTCCTTTCGAACTGAGGTAGATTCTAAAAGAAATTCAGATTTCTATATAAGAAATTCAGGTTTTCCTCCTCCCCGTCATCATCTAGTTTCCGCTCCTCATCTGCATCTAAGATAGATCAGTTATATGAAATATCTTATGTTTCAGACGAATCAAAAATACCCCTAACCCAGATGCCCGACGTAGACCCTTACCGTGTATTTTCCAGACGAACAAATTCTTTCAGTAGACGAGTCAAAAAATTGGTTGGATCTTCCACCAATCAAGTCGTTAAAGAATATGTTCAAACTTCAAAGTTTGATTCTTACCAACTCCCAGCCTCTTCAGCAGAACACTTAGTTACACTATCTCTCCCATCAGATCTCCCACGTCACTAAATAGCTCAAGGTTACACCCATATCCACTTCGGAGCAATCCGTCTTGCCCTAACCTTTCATGAAAGAAAAGGCCTTCCGGCTTTTTCAAGAATAGCCTTAGTGGATACAAGATTTGTAGAGTACCAACATGCTTGTATTGGTACAATTCAAACTACCTTGAACGCTGGCACAATCTTTGTCACTTTCTACCCAAATTTCAATATGTCGTTGAATGACCCCTCACTGCTCACAGCCTTAAAAGCTCAGATCCAGATCGGAGGCACCCAACAGGTGAATACGTTTCAAGCAACGTTTCACTACCAGATGGCATACAGGGTACAGAAACACTCACTAGACATTATGGTTCCAGGAAGAGACAACTCAGGAGATGCTTTACTTCTTGAGATAGATTCAAAGGCGACGCCAACATGTACCTATGTCCCGAGGCAGTGTTGGTACACCCTGTGTGACGATAGCAGTCTAAGCGATCTAACATTTTGGTTTAAGTAATATTCAAGATATTGGAAATTATCTAGTGTTTGATATATATGTTTATGTATGTTTGTGAGTTATTGAATGTGTGTTTGATCTTGATGTAACGTATTACAAGAAGTTCAAACATAAAGTTCAAAGATTAATTCAAGCATAAGTTAATAACATAAGTTTCAACACTTAGTTCTTTATGTGAAATGCTAGATTCGAATTTATTTAAGGCTTGGCATTCGAATCTGTGATAGATTCGAATGTAGCCATAGATTCGAATGAGCATAGATTCGAGAGTGTCTTTATGGACAAACTCGAATGGGCCTTGGGCCAGATTCGAGTTTGGCCCATAACAGACTCGAATCAGGGTCTATAATTAGGGATAGACTCGAGATATTATTAGACTTTTTGCAGAATTCGTGAGGGATTAAGCATAAAGCGATCTCGAGTTTATCAGCTTGGTGTGTGTTCTTTCGGAGAGAATCAGTTCGTAAGATCGTTCGTGTGTCGTTCGTTCAGCCTCTGATAGTCTCCGTGTTTCGTAGTTGAGAGGTGTTTCCGTCTACCCGTTAACGAGGATTCCGCACTCGTTGACGGCTCCGCGTCTAGATAGATCTCGTAGTGGTAGACCTTACAGGCAGTTGTCCAGAGAAGAACTTGTAAAACTTTTGCCAGAGAAATGGATAACAAATTACGAACAGATCCATCAAGCACCGGTACAAACCACCATGGCTCCTGATTTTATCAGACATGAAAACGGACAAGTGGAAGTCAAGTTTTCACCTGCACAAGCAGCAGAGCCACCATCGGTCTTTCCTACTGTAAATATGGTCTCTCCAGCCTTACCTACATCAGATCACATATGGTATGATGTATGCAACTGTAAAGATTGCTTGGAAGAACATTACAGAGTTTCCATGGATGAAGATATGCCTAAGAAAGAGAAAACCTCTCAAAGGAAACTAAGGAAAAGATACGAAGAAGGAGACCCTTCTGTTGGATTACTTGGTGAACCATCAGGTAAACATGACTATTACGTCATTTATGGAGACTCGCCAACCAAACCTCCATCCACCACCAACCCATGTAAAAAACCTCCGCCTCCAAATCTCCCTCCATATTACCAGAAGGCTTTGTCCATCATCCACAAAGAAAAGAAGGTTCATCCACCTCCACCAATAGATGGATGCAACATGGTTTTTCCGGATCCGTCATCTTCCAGACAGGCAGAACAATACAACGCTGAATTTCCCCCGTTAAGTTCTTTTGATCATCCAGAACAAAGAACAAAACATGATTGGAAGGTTAAAAACCCAACAACCATAAATTCAGCTGGTGTCACGAACGCAGTCAGTGCTGCAGAAAAGACCTTGAATTGGCAAAGTGAAAATGCTGTTTCACAAAACAAGGTTCTTACCCAGATCCTGTCTCAACAAAACAAGATGGCAAAAAACCAAGAAGTATTGTCCTCCAAGATGAAAACATTGGATGCTTTGATAAGTGAAGTAAGAATCAAGATCCAAAACCTTCATAATGAACTTCTCCAGATTGTACGAAATTCATCACCAGCAACCTCTCTCTTAAAGAAAGAAGCAGAAATGAAGTCTCTCAAGATTCAGTTACTTGACCTTGAGAAAAAACATAAACAAAAGAGATTGGTAACTCTTGCTGATGATCCTTGGAGACTACCATCTACACCTTTTGTCAGTACATCGTTTGACCCACAGCCAATCCCGTAACTTTCATCTCAAAGATCACCATCGTTGGCATTATGGGAAAAACAACAAACCCAGATTAAAAACAAGGCAAAAGGAAAAGCACAAGCTGTAGCATTGCCAGACAAGCCAAGTACTTCTTACGGGAAGTCATCTGAAGATAAAGCTACACCCTCTTCAAAAGACCCACAAGTTCTTGCAATTGGTAACCCAGTTACAACATTCCTCAAGAACCTCTGTGAAGATTCTCCACCAACACCATCCTTTGTCATGCCAGTATCTCCCCAACCAGACGAGGATTTTGATCCCTCTGAAGCATTTGAACATTTGTTCATGGCAGGAAACGACGAAGCTGAATCTACTGTCCAAAATGTTGTTAGTGACAGTGACTCAGGAGAATCAGAAACGCAAGAAACGCCACCCAGGAGACAGAATCCACCAAAGTCAGATACTAAACAGCAGTTCACATTTGATGATATCCCTCCATCAAGATGGAGAGAAAGAAGTGTGGAAATGCTAACTTGGATGTCTGCAGAACTTCAGTTTTACACCATAGATATGGTTCTAAGACGATTTGCAACCAGACTCCAGGGAAGACTCCATGACTGGTATCTCAGTCTTGGAGAGTATCGCCAATTACAGATGCATCAGTCTCAATCTCCTGAAGAATTCATGAGTGTCATCTACTCGGAATTCATTGGCAATCCAGTTGAGCATACGATACACGCAAGAGAAGAATTCCTTAAAATGAAGTGTTGTTCCTTCCTCAAAAAAGATCTTGAAAAGCAGTACAATAGAATGTCTGAAAGATTCTATTGTCTTCAAGGAATAGATGATGTTATCCTCAAACAGGTATTCTTGAATTCATTCCCCAAATCACTTGGAAATGAGGCATACAAATTTCTTGAATCAAGGAACGCAACAGTCGCACAAACCTCTCTTGGCGAGTTTTATCAACTCATTCTCAATGCTCTAGCCAAGCTTTGCAACCATAAAAAATTCCTTGTAGAGTTTGAGAAAACTGGAAGACGACTAGGCAAAGCATGTGATGACAAACATCTGCAGATTAAGTGCAAAGACCAGTTATCGTGTGATTGTTCTCATACAAAGAGGAAATCACACTCCAAAAGATTTTCCAAATCTTTTGATTCTCACAGGAAGAAGAATTTCAGGCTAAAGAAGAAATGGAAGTTCCTAAGAAGGAAATTCAAACGAGGCAGAAATTCAGATAAGTGTTACGTATGTAACAAGAGAGGACATTTCGCTAAAATTGTCCAGATAAAATAAGATCAATGGCATTGTTGCAGACTCTCAACAAAATAGAGCCAGTTGACATCTCTGATATTGAGTCAGTCTACTCCCTTGATGATGAACCAAATGACAGAACGTTATGCACATTACGTTATTCCTATAGTTCATCAGATGAAGACTCAACAGATTTAGAATCATCAGATTATTCTGATACAGGTTTGTTTATGGTTAGTCATGCACCTCATGTCTTGCCATTACAACAAAGTCAACCACTCCCCATTGCCAAAGTTCATCTTCTGACGTCAGCATATGCAAAACCAATACCAGTCGTAGCACTGTTCGACACTGGTTCAGCAGTCTCCATTCTAGATCCAAAGATCTTACCAACGAGTTATTGGAGACCACACGAGCAAACCTTCTTAGCTGCTAATGGAGAAAAGTTTGTGATTGACAAGATCAGTATCCCTGTATACATACGTCTTTTCCCCAAATGCGTGATCAAACACAAGCTACTAGGATCCAGCTCTCATGGCAAAGATATGCTCATCAGATTTGATTTGCTTTCAAAGCTACCAAATCTGAAGTGGACACCTCAAGGATTAAGCTACAAAAGTTTCATGAATCCATGGAGTACAATCCCTTTACTCCATATGATGGTTACTCCTACCCTCGAATCCTTGAAGCAGCAGATTGTCCAAACCTCATGCGATTCTACACACACAGAGTTCCTGAAAAAGCATTCATCACCGTTATGGCTTAACGAGTCATTCTTTGTTTCGCTACCGTTCAAACAGATGAGGATGTTAACCCCACAAAAGCAAGCCACCCAGGTATGAACCCAGATCATTATCAGCTTGCAATTGAAGAATGCGGTCAACTAGTTGACCAAGGAATTATTGAGCCTACGAACTCCCCATGGGGGTGTGAAGCATTCTATGTAAACAAACGTAGTGAACAAGTCAGAGGAAAGCTAAGACTAGTCATCAACTACCAAGCGCTCAACCACTTTTTGGCAGATGACAAGTTTCCTCTCCCACAGAAGAAGGCACTATTTCAGTCATTGGCAAATGCTAAAGTCCTGTCCAAGTTTGATCTTAAGTCCGGATTTTGGCAGTTAGGTATCCGTCCTGAGGATTGGCCAAAGACAGCCTTCTGTATCCCTGATCATCATTACCAGTGGAAAGTTATGCCGTTTGGTTTAAAAAATACACCGTCTGCTTTTCAGAAATCTATGGTAAAAAATTTTGAGCCAATATTATCTAACGTTCTGGTTTACATTGATGATATTCTGTTGTTTTCAAAAGACAACGACTCACATGTGGAGCTGCTATCAAAGTTTCATGCTTTGGTAACCAAGTATGATATTATGCTATCAGAAAAGAAAATGGAGATTGGTGTTACTACAATTGATTTCCTTGGAATGAAGATATCAGATGGCAAGTATCAACCTCAGCCACATGTTTCGCAAGAACTTCATAACTTCCCAAACACACTAACGAGCCAAAAGCAGATTCAACAGTTTCTTGGATTAGTGAACTATATGGCAGATTTTTTACCAAAATTATATGATCATACAAAACACCTATTCCCCATGTTGAAAAAGAATCCCTTACAGTGGTCTTCGGAACAGACTCTACCTGTCAAGGCTATAAAGCAGCCAGCTGACAAGATGCCCCCTCTGAATATTTCCACTTCGTCAGAAAAGAGAATCCTTCAGACAGACGCAAGCGACGAACATTGGGCAGCTGTCTTAATCGTCCTCAACGAGAATAATGCCAGAGAAGTATGTGGTTACAAAAGTGGCACGTTCAAAGATTCTGAGAAGCATTACCACTCTACGTTCAAAGAGATTCTCGCTATCAAGAGAGGAATAGAAAAGTTTTAGTTCCACTTGATAGGGCACGAGTTCCAAGTAGAGATGGATATGTCATCATTTCCGCGGATGCTCCAGTTCAAAAGAAAGATGCTTCCACAGGCACAACTTTTGAGGTGGTCTAATTGGTTCTCACAGTGGACGTTTACTGCTAAGCACATCAAAGGAAAAGACAACGTCCTCGCAGACTTCCTATCCAGACCCCCGAAGGAGTATAAATACAGCAATGGACTGAATGAAATTGGCAAGATATCCCAAAGTATCATACCAGTTTTCAGTATCCATCCAATGGCGGAACAGAAAGAACAACCCCATGACATGCCACAAGAAGAAGGATCATCGTCCATCACCGCACAACTAGATCAACTCCAAATATCTGATCTCCCAGAGCAAATTACTGAAATCATTGTTGAGCTCACGTTCAAGGAAAGGGCTACCTTAAATTACGAAACCTTTTTAACTGTTTTACTGAGAAATCATGGAGCAGTTATCAAAGGATTGATGTTTCATCCAGACTACCCATTCCTTAGCATTTTCTAAATCCATGACCTGTACAGCCTACCCAAAGAAGCCCTCTGTTTCTTTTGGTACCTATTCGAAACATATGCCATAGGATTATCTTTTCACATGCTCAAGCTGATGACCTACATGTTTCATTGCCAGAAAGGACAGGCTCCCGAGAGTGCAAAGAATTTATTCTCTATGCTGCTATGGTTCCAGACACCGGAAGAGTGGGTAGAATTACTGTCTGAATGCTCAAAAACATATGCTACCATTGTCTTCAAAAGACCTGCTAAATTTACGTCACCAACTACAGCACAGCAGGGTCAAGCGCTGGTATCCCATTCTCTGAAAGTTGTCATCTATGACGGTCATGATATAAATCCTGTCTACGTCGATAGTCAACTTTACATGTTCATGAGAGAGTATATGGCACAGATAAATGGAGTATGCCCAAGATCTATACCACTGGACATAATGGTTGCAGGTTACTGTTGGTCTTTGGACCATCCTGTATCATCAAAATGGATCGAGGCATTTGAGCATTGGATAAATAAGAATGATGAGCAAAGGTCAGATTCGGATTCGGACTATGGAGAGTTAAATTTCACTGTGCATTATGCTCCATGGAATCTTCAAGACGAAGATAATCCAGATGGTCCCCACTATGATCCATATGAAGACGATCCATCACATCCAGATTCTCAGTGGAGATGACGTAAGCGCTTACGTCATAAGGTTGAATAATTGCTCTGCCTACGTGGCAGACTTGTCTTTATTATGTGTAAAAGATAAGATTCCATCTTATCTTATCTGTTTGTAATGTGTGGTTTTGATTGGTTGTTTTAGATTTCCTTTATCCAATGTAATCTTTCTAGATAAGCTTCCTTGGTCTATAAAAGGAAGTAGAGTCTTTCATTTGTATTCGTACCTTGTTGAGTGAACTAAACTATTGTAAGGAGATCTCTCTGATCACCACTCTTTTGAGAAATAAAATTAAGTGTGTTTTTTGCTGAAATCCTCTTCTATTCTCCATCCCTTCCATGAGTGTTATCGACCAGCCAGGTATCACTGACCACCATGCACCTTCTTGTGTAACCGTAACGTCTTACTGGTCTTGTATAGATCAGCCATACGTCATTGGAAATATCTCGAAGAGTACTACACGAATCTGCAATTGCATGTTGGAATTGATTCGGATGTGAGGTAAGAATCATCATTTCTCTCTTTTTTATTTTCGGTTTTTAGAAAGGTCCAAAATTCCCAATTTTTGATTCCTTTGAAGTTATTCTGCTCGAGTTATAACTCGATTCTGCTAGAAAAATGTAATAGAAACGAACCTAGACTTGTTCCTTAACATATTTATGATTTTTGGCCTGGAAATGCATGCTTGAAAGTTGAAAAACACGAACAAATTCGTGTAGCCAAGAACAAGTTCGAAATGAACTAAGTTTGAGGCTTTTCATTAACTTCGAAATCTGCCTATGTTCGAGCCTTATTAAGTTCGAGAAACCCCAAGTTCGAAGTGCCTTAAGTTCGATGGCCATTTAAATTCGAGTCTCACCTTAAGTTCGAGACACACTAAATTCGTGAACTTGAACAAGTTCGTGGCAACATACGTTTTGTCTAACACATAATTAACAAGATATTTAGCTAGAGTTATGGTTTGTAGTTTTTGGATTTTTAAGCTAGCATTATTAATTTAGTATATATTCTGTAATGTTAAATTATAGACACTACACAGCACGTCAGATATTAAATTAATGGGTTTAGCTCGGTTATGAGTCAAAGTTAAATGCCAGAGAGTTAAAGCTTATTTAAAGTATTAAAGCCTTCAGAAATTGTGCAAAGCCAGAATTAAAATCTTGATAAGCCCGAGCAAGCATTTCAGAGTATTACAAAGCATAAGACAGTATTGTGAGTAACAATTATTATTGTTTACATGTATTTTATGTAATTGAGACATAATTTGCTTATTATGCTTTCTTTGGACTTCAATAGACTTTTGTGAGTGAAGGCGAACACTGTGGTACAGGCGGTGCCCATCTTAGCCGGATCTTACATCTAATCTATTAATGTGCATAATTTATTGCATTCTGTTTATTATTCTGCATATTATACAACAAGCTTTGTTTGAGCGTTTCTTTGTGCATTTCATAAGCATTTTACATTTCAGCAACCAATTCTGATGCACACCACTACCCCCAAGCATTATGCGGGTAGCTAGCCCCGCATCACAGATCGATCATCTGTCAGCGGTAACCCTAGTGGTGGCATCTCCTTTTCAGCGTGTAATGTCTCAATTGTGCAAGCATTCATTCTGGGTATAAGCATTTACAAGCAAGCATTGCAGCCTTTATAGGAACTTTCATTTTGCCACATATCTTACATGCATCATGAATTTCTGTTAACTCACTAAGCAATTAGCTTACAGTTGCTACCCATAATTTTACAGGCAAAGGTAAAGAGCAAGCTGGACCGTCTGCTTAGGTCTACTATTTGATCATCCCAGAAGACTTAGCTCACTATTCTGCTTGTGGTATAGTATTGAGTTGCTTTGGGATCTGGGTAACTGCTTTATTATATTGTGATGAATTAGCAACTTAGCTCTGTATCCTTGTAGCACATATCGTGCATGACTGTACTGTAATACTTTATTTAGAATTGTTAAAGCTTTAGCCTTAATTATTATTATGGTAGTTGTTATCTATTCCTGGGATTAAGCAAGCGTGATTAAAGCAAGGATGTGACAGGGATGATTCTACAATTGGTATTAGAGCCACGGGAGCGGATTTAAACTGATTCGATTTCGGTGTTCTTCGGGTTCTTCACCAAAATCATACGGTTTTGCTCTTAATCCTCTTTAAATATTCTGTTTTTGCGTGTTTTTTTATTCCACAATCATAAACAAATAATCTTGTACTGATTTCGAGCATTTCTTGTTCAATCATTACAAGTTTTTATTGTTTATTTGGTGAAATTTTTAATCGATTTTTTAAGTTTTTGTTGGGAAATAGTCTAAGTAAGTTAAAGCTGTTAGTTAGACTTCTCAAACTGTTAGTAGAGTTTACATGTAAATACAAAGTTCGTGCTGTTAGTTGAAGAAACTCGAGCTGCCAGTGTAAAAGTTCAAGCTGCCAGAGTAAATCAACTCGAGCTGCTCTGTTCAAGCTGTCAAGTGATTCAAGCTGCTCAACAGTTTCATAAACAGAAAGTGTTGATTTTCAGGAAAAGATATCTACACGAAGATTCCAGCATATCTACTATCAGAGAAGTCATAGTCCTTCAAGGAAACAAATCAAGAAGCAATATAAATACATAGAATAGGTCTTTCTATTGTATAGGAGTTTTCTGCATATTCAAGTTTGTAATTGCTTTTTGTTTAAGTTTTCATAAGCCTCTAAGGTTGTAAAACCTTAAGAACAGTTTGTGTTCTTCGTCTAATCAAACAGATTAGAGGTGATTGTAATCATTGAAATCAGCAATACAAGCAGTTTTGATTATTTCTTGTGTTTATCAGCTATTGATTCTGAAAGCTTTTGTTAAAATAATTAAGTGTTATTCCTCAAACTTCTTAATTAAACTTTGATTCAAAGCAAGATTATTGATTTATACTCTGATAAATTCAAATCAGTTAGTCTTGGTTAATTACTTTTAGATCCTGACAAGTGGTATCAGAGACACAGGTCGTTCTTTGTTTTTCAAAGTCGAAAGTTTTCTTTTAAATTTTTAATCTTTTGCAATGAAATTTGAAAATAGTAGCAGTGGATCTGGGCAAGGACTCAAAGTGCCTATGCTCAAGCCCACTGAGTTTGAGATGTGGAAACTCAGGATTAAACAGCATATTCAATTTATTGATTATGCCATATGGGAAACTGTTGAATTTCCTCCTGTAGTTGATCCCGAACTTGATGATGAGGGAAAACCAGTCAAAACTCCTCCAAAAACTGAACTTGAAAGAAAGGCTAGAATGAATGAAGTGAAAGCTCTTACACTTTTACAAATAGCCATTCCTAATTCTTATCAACATCAGTTCAAAAAGTTTTATACTGCTCATTCTCTTTGGAATGCTTTAGAGAAAAGATTTGCTGGTAATGCCAGTACCAAGAGAAATCAAAAGGATCTTTTGAAACAGCAGTATGAAAACTTTTCTGGTGGCAAGAATCAAAACCTTACTCAAATTTTTGACAGGTTCAACAAATTGATAAGTGAATTAGAAAGTGCAGAAGTCAGTCTGGATCAAGATGAAGTCAACAGAAAGTTTCTCAGATCTCTTGGAGAGGAATGGACAGTTTATGCTGCACAATGGAGAACAAAAGACACTCTTGATGAGATAGAACTGGATGATCTGTACAACAGTCTGAGAGTGTTTGAGACTGAGATTGATACTAAAAAGAAATCCTTTTCTTATAATCACAATACTGCTCTTCTGTCTTCTGAAAAATCTAATAGCAGTGATTCCTTTTCAGGTGGTGACGGCAACTCTGCTGAAGCTCACTATGAGGCTTTTGTCGCCAATGATGGACTATTTGCTCTAAATGCTGAAGATTTAGAACAAATTCATCCAGATGATCTTGAAGAGATGGATTTAAAATGGCAACATGAAATGCTGACCATGAGGGCCAAAAGGTTTCTTAAAAGAACTGGAATGACCAACTTTCAAGCCAAAACAGAAGGCAAACCAGCTTTTGCTAAGTCAAAAGTTGAGTGCTATAAATGTCATAAGCTTGGTCACTTTGGCAGAGAATGTAGATCTCAAGGTCAACAGTCATCAAGGACTCCACAGCCCAATCAGACATCATCATCAACAGCACTTGTCTCTCAAGAAGACAATGTGTTTGACTGGAGTGATCAGACAGAGGAAGAGTTTCAAAATCAAGCTCTAATGGCAGAAACATCAAATGTCTCCTCCACTGAACTACCATCTGAGGTAAATTCTAAACTCTGCTCTCAATCATGCAAAAATATGGTTAAAAAGTACAGAGACCATAATGAGAGCATGTGCAAAACTCTAGCTAAGATAGAAGAAAGGAGATATGAATATATGCAAGCCATAGAAGATCTTGAAAAACAGATCAATGACTATAAGGATAATGAGATTCAATTGGGACATGATAGAACATATCATGAGTGGGAGAAAAAGGAGCTAAATAAGAAAATAGAATCCCTGAATAAAAAGGTAGAAGAGACTGAACAAAAGGTGTTAGAGGCTAATAAGAAACTAGAATCTGTCAATATAGATCTAGGTAACTTCAAATTGGCTAATCAAAAGCTGGAACACCTAATGGAAGTCCGATTTAAAGATAGGGTAAAATCTCATGTTAATCCCAAAGAAGGCATAGGCTACAGGGCTACTCCACCCCCATACAATAACCAATACATTCATCCAATGAGTGAAGTTGCTGATAGACTTGTCAATGAACCATTAGATAAGTCTATGACTACTGTAGATCCTATCCTTCATACCAGCCCTGAATCTAAAGAAGATCAGATTCAAAATAGAGAGTATGAGTGCACAGCAGTTGAGAAGGAACACAAAACAATGAGTGCACCCATAGAGATACAAGCCCCCAGTAAGAAAGGAAAAGAGAAGATAAGTGTATGCAATGCTGCTCCACAAGTGTCTGTACATTCTAACTGTAACACTGCATCTTCTTCAAAGAATAATAAACAGGGTAAAAATGTTCCTGTCTGCACATGCCAAAAGCATGGTGTTCAAAAGTTTCCCAAACAACAGCAGGTAAGGGGAAATCAGAGGAACAAGAACCAGAAATTGTCAGATAAATCTGGTTCTCCAATTCAAATAGTCAAAAGGTGTTTTCACTGTGGCAGGAAGAATCACATGGCCAAGGACTGTTTTTATAAACCATCTGTTGCAAAACAGACTGTGATTCATAAAAGGTCCAGTCCTACTCATGCAAAAAATTCAAAGGTCAAACCTTCTGTTACACCAGTTCCAAAGAAAACAGTTGATCACAGGCTTTCAAAAGTTAATAAAAAACAGTCCACACACCAAAAACAAGTTTTGGCAAAGCCTAAATTAAGCATTAAACAAAAATGGTGTGTCAAGGACAAATCTTCGGATCAAACTGCTGATGCAAAAGATCAGACTGCTAAGCCAAATTCTGAAGCTGTTAGCACTAAAAACACAAATCAAGCTGCTAAGCATCAATCTGGAACTGATAGTGAATCATCTGAGACTGTTAGAAGAAAAGATGATCAAAATACCTGGATACCTCATATAATCACTAAATACTCTCCAAAGACTCCATCAGTAGATCTCACTAAATATAAGAAGTCAAAGACAGTATTTAGTTATGTCAATGCACAAGGCCAACCCAAAACCAATTTGGTTTGGGTTTACTCCACTACTGACTAAGCTTTTATTTGTGCAGGGCAACCACAGGTCACCTCATAAAACAAGATGGCATTTGGACAGTGGATGCTCTAGGCACATGACAGGAAATTCTGAGTGCTTGTCAAATTTCAAAGGCTTTGATGGAGGATTTGTTGCATTTGGAGGCAACTCAAAAGGAGGTAAGGTTACAGGTAAAGGTACTGTTAATGCAGGCAACATGATTTTCCATGATGTTTTGTATGTTGAACAGCTTAAGTATAATTTATTAAGTGTCTCTCAAATTTGTGACAAACAAAACATTGTTTTGTTTACAGATTTTGAGTGCATTGTCCTTTCAAAAGATTTCAAAATTCCTGAAAATTTTGTTTTACTAAGAACAACAAGAAAGGAAAATGTCTACTGTTTGGACACAGATCTTTTATCCAAATCAAATAGTTGAAGCTGTTTGACATCCAAAGCATCATCAAATGAGTCTGCTCTTTGGCATAGAAGGATGTGTCACATGAACTTCAAGTCCATGAATGTTTTAGTCAAAAAGAATCTGGTAAGAGGCTTACCACAAAAGGAGTTCATATCTGATGATCATTGTGTAGCATGTCTTAAAGGCAAGCAACACAAAACTTCTCATAAGGCCAAATAAGTAAATTCAATCTCATCTGCTCTTCAGCTGATTCATATGGATCTATTTGGTCCAACATCTGTTTTGAGTTTGAATAAAAGGGCTTACTGTTTAGTTATTGTTGATGATTTCACCAGATTTACTTGGTTTACTTTCTTAGGACTAAAGATGAAACTGCTGAGCTAGTTAAGTCTTTTATCCTTAAGATAGAAAACCAATCCAACTCAAAAGTTAAGGTGATAAGATCAGACAATGGAACTGAATTTAAAAATCACATTCTAAACAGTTTCTGTGAGTCCAAAGGTATTGCTAGACAATATAGTGCACCAAGAACACCACAGCAAAATGGTGTAGCTGAAAGAAAGAACAGAACATTAATTGAGGCTGCTAGAACAATGTTAGCTGATTCAAAACTGCCAATGACTTTCTGGGCAGAAGCTGTCAATACAGCCTGTTATGTTCTGAATAGGGTTCAAGTTGTTCAATCTCAAGGAAAAACTCCCTATGAGTTATTCCACAACAGAAGTCCCCTAATAGCTTTCTTCAAGCCTTTTGGATGTCCATGTACTATTCTTCATACTAAGACTCACTTAGGGAAGTTTGAAAGTAAGGCTGAAGAAGGATTTTTTGTAGGATACTCAAATCAAAGCAAAGCCTATAGAGTATATAACAGTGTGTCTAAAACCATTGAAGAAAGTGCCAATGTTGAATTTAATGAAAATACTGCAAATGTCAAAGGCACTGGTCCTGATTGGTTGTTTGATTTAGATTCACTAACAAATTCTCTGAGCTTTGTTGAGTATACTGCAGAAACTGATGTAAACAGGTCTGAAGCTGCCAACACAAACTCTCATGCTGCCAATACAAATTCTCAAGCTGTTGGCACAAAGTTTCAAACTGCTGCAGATCCAACAAATTGGGATGAATACACCACTATACCACTTCTGTCTTGTGACCCTCCAGGGGTTCTGCATGCTCAACATGATACAAATCTAGATACTGAAGTGCCACTCCCAAGTCCTGAGAGAACAGCTCCATCACAAAGGGTACCAGTCCCAGATTCAAGTCAAGCTGTTCCAGAAGCTGAACCATTCACTGGTCCTGATGGAGATGATACAAATCTTGGATCCTCTTTCCAGACAGAAAGAGAGCCTACCCTCAGAGTTCACAAGTATCATCCTCTAAATCAAATACTAGGTGATCCAAGTACTCCTGTACAAACAAGGAAGATGGTTCACAATGAGACTGCTGCTGCTGAACAAGCAGTTCCTGAATTCAGTCTAGCTGCTTTTGAACATGCCTGTTTCATGTCTCAACTAGAACCTAAAAAGGCATCAGAAGCATTGAAAGATTCATCCTGGATTGAAGCAATGCAAGAAGAGCTTTTACAGTTCAAGATTCAGAATGAATGGACACTGGTTGATCTTCCTAAAGGAAAGAGAGCAATTGGTACAAGATGGGTGTTCAGAAACAAGAAAGATGAGAGAGGGATAGTCATCAAGAATAAAGCAAGGCTAGTAGCTCAATGATACACTCAAGAAGAAGGCATAGATTATGATGATGTATTTGCCCCAGTGGCAAGAATTGAAGCCATCAGACTATTCTTGGCCTATGCAAGCTTCAAAGGTTTTAAAGTGTATCAAATGGATGTGAAGTCTGCTTTTCTATATGGAACAATTGAAGAGGAGGTCTATGTACGTCAGCCTCCTGGTTTTGAGGACTACAAGTATCCAGACAGGGTCTACAAGTTAGACAAGGCTCTCTATGGTCTCCATCAAGCCCCAAGAGCATGGTATGACACTCTGTCATCATACCTTCTACAAAATGGGTTCAAGAGAGGAACTCTGGACAAAACACTTTTCACTAAGTCCATCAAAGCTGAGATTCTGCTTGTCCAAATCTATGTTGATGACATCATCTTTGGCTCAACAAATGATTGTTTGTGCAAAGAGTTTGAAGCTTTAATGCACAAAAAGTTCCAAATGAGTTCAATGGGAGAACACACTTTCTTTCTAGGATTGCAGGTCAAGCAGAAACCCACTGGTCTCTTCATAAGTCAATCAAAGTATGTTATAGACATAGTGGAAAAGTTTGGGTTTCAAGATACCAAAGTTGCAAGCACTCCAATGGATCCTCACAAGCAGCTCCATGCAGACAAAGATGGCATAGATGTGGACATTCATTTATACAGATCTCTAATAGGATCACTTATGTATCTAACATCTTCTAGACCTGATATTATGTTTGCTGTCTGTGTGTGTGCTAGGTTTCAATGCTCTCCAAAGGATTCTCATTTGGTTGCTGTTAAGAGAATCTTTAGATACCTAAAAGGCCAACCTCATTTAGGCCTCTGGTATCCTAAAGACTCTCCTCTCACATTAACAGCCTACTCTGACAGTGACTATGGTGGATGCAACACTGACAGAAAATCCACAACTGGTGGATGTCAATACTTAGGAGCAAGACTGGTCTCTTGGCAATGCAAAAAGCAGACAACTGTTTCCACATCATCCACTGAAGCAGAATATGTAGCAGCTGCTAGCTGCTGCTCACAGGTAATGTGGATTCAAAATCAATTGAGAGACTATGGTATGAACTTCTTATCCACTCCTATTTATATTGACAATTCAAGTGCAATCAGCATTGTGCAAAACCCAGTGAAATTCCCAAAAACCAAGCATATAGAAATCAGATTTCACTTTATAAGGGATTGTAATGAGAAGAAGTTAATACAAGTTACCAAAATACATACTGATGATCAGTTAGCTGATCTATTTACAAAACCTTTTGATGTAGGAAGGTTCACTTTCCTAGTATCAAACATTGGTATGGTAAACATGGATTAACTTGTCTTCATTATTATCAACTTTATGTGCTTATTTAAGGGGGAGTCACTGTTTCATTAAAAGATGCCTAAGTTTTAACTAACAGCTTGAGTATTTTCTCAAGCTGCTAGTTCATTTTCTCGGACTGTTAGTTATTCACTTGATCTGTCAAAGTGTGCAGGGTATTTCGGTAATTTCAAATGTGTGTGTGCGGGACCCAACCTTTTTCAAAACCTTTAAAGGTCCCAGTTTCGTTCAGTTGTAACTACCAGTTACAAACTTTCCTTCCACGCCCTTTCCTTTCTCTCTGAACGATTCACACACTCATCTTTGCAAACCCTAAAACCTTCGTTTGATCTTCAATGGAGTTTGTTAAAGAACACAACTGCCTTCCCTACTCTCTAAAGCACTCAGAACTCCAACCGTTCCATGACATGATGGACTTTCTTCGACACTCCCATATCCATCATGCACTCAATATCAATCCCACCATATACATCTCTCATATTGAGCAATTCTGGAACCGTGCCTCTGTCCAAACCATCAATGGAGTTCCCTCTATACTATCCAAAATTGATGGCACTCCCATCACCATCACTGAGGAATCCATTGGACACCATTTGCATCTTCAAGATGCCACAGGTATAACAGACCTAACCCTTGATGCTTTACGTACTGGTCTTTACAATATTGGATATAGGGGTCCTGCTGATTCATTTACTTTCTTGAAACCACATTTTTCACCTAAGTGGAAATATCTTGTACATATCATTCAGCAGTGTATAAGCCCCAAAAGAACCGGTTGGTCAGAATTTCTTCCGACATTGCCACTGCCTTAGTGTGCTTTTCAACGGGCCAACGGTTCAATTTCTCAAATATGATTTTTCAGGGGATGTTAAGGCATCATTCCCTAAAGAATGGGAAGTTTTTAATGTATCCAAGATTTTTGGCAGAAATAATTGCACACACTTGCACCACTTCTCATTTACATAAGAGGATACATGTTTCCCACAGGCACTCACTATCTTCCATCAAAAGACTTTTGAAACAAAGTGCCAATTTTTTGAGTGTAGATGTTCCATTGCCTTCTGCAATGATGAACATCATTTCAAGAAACAGAGGAGAGGGTCCTGAGCAGGCTCAGCCTATCATTACTGCTACACCCCCAGGACGCCAACCCACTCCTCATGATACACAAATTCCTTCTGATCCTATTGTACACCCCCCAGCCCCACTAAAATTTCTATATAAAAGGAAAAGAGGACCAGGAGCTCCTTCCTCCTCAGCCCTCAGACAAGAGCCATATAACCCTGTGCAGGAGGACACTTCTGCACAGAATATACAAAGGGTACACATTGAGGACACTCCCATCCTCACTCAGGAGGTGAACATCTCTCCAGAGATTGTTCATATGGGTTCTGTGGCTGGCACTGCTGCTGTCTCTGCACAAGAGGCACAGGACAGTGCCAACATCATTAAGACCACACCCATGGCAACAGCAACTGTGCAAACACAAGCTGGAAGTCCCCAGAACCAAGAACAGAGGGGCCCAGATGTTTCTACTTCTTGTATTCATGCCAGTGATAAATCACAAGCACCACAGGTGTTTTCTGATCTTGAGGCTAGCCTGCAACTTATGCTTTTGACGGATCCCAAGATGAAACCTGTTGTAGCTATGTTGGAATACCAAATGTCCATCATTGCTGCACAGGGAGCACAAATATTTGCACTAAAGCAGGCAGAAGCGGCTCAAAATCAAAGAATGGATTATCTCCATAAAGGGTTTACCCTCTGTGGAAATAAGATCATGAAATTAGAGCGTTTGATTCAAACCCAAGTGGCAAAGGTTGTAGGTCCTCCTGACCAAACCAATGCTTCCAAAAAGGGGGAGAATCAGGAGTTTCCTAAAGCAGTCCAAGCAGCTCCAACAGAATCAGTCCAAGCAGTCCAAGCAGCCTCAACAGTTCCACCTTCTAGGCTAACAGTCCCAATAGCTTCTCAAGCTGTTAGCCTAGAAACTCAAGCTGCTTCTTCAAAAGCAACTAGAGTTGTTATAAGAGAAGGTGTTCAAGCTCCAATCAGTACAGTCCAAGCTACAACCTCTGCTACAAAAGACAAGGGCAAGAGCATTCTCATTGAGTCTCCAAAGCACAAATTTTCTTCCAGAGAAGCCTAGATTGCCTTTGATGCTGAAATTGCCAGAAAGTTAGCAGAAGAATAGGATCAAGAGTTAGACCAGCAAACCCTGCCCCCAATGGACGATGATGAAACCTTAGGTGATTACCTAAAGGGGTTTGTGGTCAAACAAGGAGAAAAGAAGAGGAAGCTGCCAACAGGGCACTCTAAGGCTGAGCATAGAAGATTTCTAATCAATTTTGCCTTTGCAGCTGGCATTCAAAAGAAGATGGCTCAGTCCATGACCACTGAAAGGCTGCAAGAGATCCATGACAAAGAAATGGACAAAAGAAAGAAAGAAAAAGTCTCCCAAGAAGTCCAAACATCCCAAGAACCAGTGCAAACTGATACAAGTCATGTTCAAACTGCTGCCAGTGCCCCTGCTCCTTCTGATCAAGCTGTTGCGTCCATTCCTGCACCAGAGTCGTTATCACAAGCACAGCTGGGTCAAGTTAAAAGGGTGTTGTTTCAACAACAACTACAAAAGGCTATGGAGTTGGAGAAATTAATAGACCAGCATGACTTTACAAAGCCTCTTATCAACTACTGGTATGCCAAGCCACTGGACAATATTGACTTAAGAGTTCAGTTTATAGTGAGAAGGGAATCTGGTCCAGAAGAAGAATATGACACATTCTGGCATATGGTTCGAAAGTTGACCAGAGATGAGCTAACAAAGATGCACAATATTGGGTCTGTAACACAAGTAAGATCTTCTCTACCACAAGTGAAACAAGTCATCAAAGATCTGAAGTCCATTGTTGACCCTGAGTCTATAAGAAAAGAGATAGAGGATGCCAACAAGAAGGGAATGAAGATCAAGCAAGTTGATCTGTTTGTCAAATCAAGGACTTACAGAATCAAATTTTCAGATGGATCTGGTATGTTCTTTAATCTTGAATTTTATGATCTACCAAAGGAAATGTTACTCCAGATGAAATCTGTTAGGATATCTTGTGATAGAGATGAGATGAAGAAAGAATTTTTGAAGGCTGTAAATCAGAAACTTGCACAGTTATAAGTTTTTGAAAGCCTTGGTTTGTAAATAACAGTTTACTTATTCATTTCCAATTTTGTATAGAACTTAAAGTCTTGTGTAAAGAATTTAAGTTAGGGGGAGATTGTTGGGAAATAGTCTAAGTAAGTTCAAGCTGTTAGTTAGACTTCTCAAACTGTTAGTAGAGTTTACATGTAAATACAAAGTTCATGCTGTTAGTTGAAGAAACTCGAGCTGCCAGTGTAAAAGTTCAAGCTGCCAGAGTAAATCAACTCGAGCTGCTCTGTTCAAGCTGTCAAATGATTCAAGCTGCTCAACAGTTTCATAAACAGAAAGTGCTGATTTTCAGGAAAAGATATCTACACGAAGATTCCAGCATATCTACTATCAGAGAAGTCATAGTCCTTCAAGGAAACAAATCAAGAAGCAATATAAATACATAGAATAGGTCTTTCTATTGTATAGGAGTTTTCTACATATTCAAGTTTGTAATTGCTTTTTGTTTAAGTTTTCATAAGCCTCTAAGGTTGTAAAACCCTAAGAACAGTTTGTGTTCTTCGTCTAATCAAACATATTAGAGGTGATTGTAATCATTGAAATCAGCAATACAAGCAGTTTTGATTATTTCTTGTGTTTATCTGCTATTGATTCTGAAAGCTTTTGTTAAAATAATTAAGTGTTATTCCGCAAACTTCTTAATTAAACTTTGATTCAAAGCAAGATTATTGATTTATACTCTGCTAAATTCAAATCAGTTAGTCTTGGTTAATTACTTTTAGATCCTGACAGTTTTATTCTCGGTTTTTACTTAAAAACTCTAGATTTTTTAGTGTTTTTGTTACTTGTTTTTAACAAAATTTGTTTCTAAATTCAATCTGAACATTTAGAAATCATTTCCAGTCCTTAAATAGTCTTTTTATTAATTCTGAAAAACTAGAATTTAGTTAACCATTTCAAAATCGGACCAACTCGGATCCCATCTCGGACCAAATCTCGGATCCCATCCGAAATTCGCATCATCTGAAACTTAACTCAAACATTTTTCGGGTTTCCAAAATTACTTGTTCTTCATTATTAAATTTACCAAAATTCAACTCGGATCACTCGAAATTCGAATCATCAACCGAATTTGGATCATCTAAGTTCCATTCATCACTGAATTGAACCATCCGAGTTTCCCGAATTCGGATCATCTGAGAAATTGTTCACCAGATTTTACACCATCCGAATTTTAGTTCATCACCCAAGTTAAGCCATCCGAGTTACTGTTCACCACTAGTCACACTCATCCGAGTTTCTGTTCATCATTCGAGTTCCATATCACCCAAGTTACTGGTCATCACCTGAATTCGGACCATCCGAATTTCGTGTCAATCCCATCCGAATTTCGGTTCCTTTAATCGAAAAATCAGTTTCCACTTCCAAAGATCCTAAGTTCATAATCAGCATTCAACACATCATGTCTCCTGAAGCTCTTGTTCTTGGATCATAGAACAGACCATCTGTTCTTTATCAAGATGAGTACAGACATGGAAGAAAAGGTTCCTCAAGTTCATTGCCATGCAGCCCATGGGTAATCTATTGATCCAATCTATAAGTGAGGGACCTGCTATGTTTTATCGAGAATGTCCTGCAATCCCATATGGTAACCCTCCAGTCCCAGCATCACGCGTAGTTCGTGAACCTGCAAATGAAGCAGAAAAAGATAGACAAACGGCTGATAAATCAAGCCCTTCCCACCGGTATTCTAGTCGGGGTAGATAACAAACTTTCTTCTAAAGAAATGTGGGATGAGCTAGAAATTCAAATGCTTGGGGCAGATCTAGATGATAGGGCCAAAATAGAGGAAGCAAAGGCCAAGTTCAAAGAATTCAGAGCCAAGGATGGAGAATCCCTGCGGAGTACCTTTACAAGGTTCTGCACTGTTCTCAATGAGCTGAATAAATTCCACATCCAAAAGGACAAAGATGATATCAACATCAAGTTCTTATCATCCTTAGCTCCAGAATGGCAAATAGCAAGTAGAGCCACTAAAAGGGTTCTAGACATTCCAAATGTGGTGTTCAAGGAATTAAAAAAATATCAGGGCGTTGTCGATGCTCAAAAACAAATAGCAAACACTCTGGCATCTCTATTATTGACTATAAACCCAAGCACCAAGCCCATAGATTTGTTAGCCTTACTTTCTAGTAAGTCATACCCCACTGAACCACAGCAAATCCCACTCCTCTACCCTACTACCCCCAAATTGTTTCTTCATCTCAACATCCGTTTGCCATACCTGTAACACCCCAAAATTTGTAAAACAATTAAATAATAGCTAATTATAATAGTTTTGTTATTTAACGTAATACTTTGTTATAATTAGCATAAATATGAATAGAGGTATTATGGTTTGTATTTTATTGAAATGAAATTTAAAGGATTAGTGGGAAGGGGGCATATTGTACATATGGGCATAGATGGAGGGTTGGGGTGGCCAAAGGCCAAACCCCCTCCTTTTTCTTCTTCAAAATCGTCCAAGAGGACACACATACACACATTACATTTGAAGGTATAACACATTCCCTTCATCTTGTTCCATTTGAGCACCAATGGTGGATGGAATGGAAGTTAGTAGGAACTCAATTGGAGTTTTGAAGACTTAGTTGGGTTTTGGCCATTTAAGAACTCGGTTTGAGTTCATACGAATTCCATGGAATCATGGAATGGTGAGTTTTGGTGTCAATATGTTTAGAAAGTGTTTATTTATGTTATTAAAGTGTCTTAAGTCTAAACTGCACGCCAAGTGTTTGGTGAAATGCCTCAACGAGTTCCTAAGCATTATGGGATTAGGTTTTATTGTTTAAACATATAATGAATGCCTAAACATAGCCCAAATATGTTTAATATTGCTATGGGATTGGTTAGAATTGAATATAAGCCCAATTGGAGCTTGTTGTTGTCGGTTGGAGCTTTCGGTCGTTTTCGGACTCGTTCGGATTCTGTATGAGCTCCATGAAATCATGGAATGTTATGAAATTATT
The DNA here is from genome assembly GCA_020465985.1 of Centrapalus pauciflorus. Taxonomy (NCBI): domain Eukaryota; kingdom Viridiplantae; phylum Streptophyta; class Magnoliopsida; order Asterales; family Asteraceae; genus Centrapalus; species Centrapalus pauciflorus. The sequence continues at coordinate 60,774 of JAANYP010008423.1, forward strand.
CTATAATTTTTATTGGTGTTTAAGGGACCTTAATATGCTAAATATATAGCTGGTAAAGTCCCTTGAAATTGTTAGAAGCATTAATGGGAGTTTTGGTGAGTTTGGTGCATTTATGGGCACTGAAGTGCTGTCAGAGGGTGGACAGGAGATTGGTAGCGGCGCTACCCTCCTCCTGGTCGCGCCATGACCATAAAGTTGCCCTAGAAATCGTTTTGCAAGGTTGGGGGTCGATGCTCGGGTCTTATATGTCCAATACACTTCTAAATTGAGTGTTTAAAGGGTTTGAGGGCCTTTAATCAATTCTGAAACTCCTAGGGCCTCAATTGGACTTAATACTTTCGGTTTGATGTCCCAACATCCTTAGGCAAAATTTAGGGTCTTATATTATGTTCGGGAGCTTATGTGTACGCCTTATGAATGCTTATAGGTGAATCGAGTTGAAAGAGGCTTGGTCACGAGTCTTAGCCATTCTCGAGGCTATTATGACCATATTGAAAGGCTCTGGAATCTTGATAAACAATCACTGTGAGTTCTAGAATTAGATTTTCATAAATTCATATATGATGTACTTGTTGCTTCATGATTGATCATTCGTTGTTGATTCATACTATGACATTTTACTGTTTGTTGCTTATTCATTCATTTCATTAATGCATGACTTACTCGTATACTCGAGGAATCTTGGACCTCATTTGTTGATCATACCTTTCGTTTGGACTCACCTGGATATCCTTAGATTATTCCTGGCCCCTTTGGATTTCAGATGCCGACGTACTTGAATTGTCGGAAGTCCTGACTATGATAGGGACAGTCCCGACTATGATAGGTACAACCTCGAACTATGCTAGAGGCAACACCACACCCGACTATGATAGGGAACCCCGCATTATGAAGGGGCATGTGGTATTTGATCACTCATCTTGTGCACTTGAGTTATGCCGTTTGTGGTCATTATGTTGATCGTCATTGCATCTATATACCTTGGGTTATATCTAATCTAGTAACTCACTCAACTTTATGCTGACCATTTAGTTGTTAACCTTTTCAGGCACTGACAAGTGTAAGGGCCCAGCCGGTGTCTCACTAAGTTTGGTTGAAGCTAGCTTGAAGCTCCCCATATTTTGGTATAGTTTTGGATAGCTGGGGTTTTGGGAATAGTGGACTCCCTTTTTGATATTACATGTCAATGAATCTAATTGATTCTATATGTAATATGTAATCAATGATAGATACTAGGGGTGTTATACGTGGACCAAATACCCGAACCGAACCGGTCCCGGTCCCGAATAGGACCGATTGTAAAGTAATGGTCCGGTCCTCGGGTTTAGATTTTAGCCAAATTCAGGTTAGGTCCTAACCGGGTTCGGTCCGGTCCGGTCCGGTTCGGTCCCATAACACCCCTAACCTTCAAAGTGGAGTTAGTTTTTGAGTTTTTATGCACAAAATACCCGGACGGAACCGGTACCGGTCCCGAATAGGACCGATTTTAAACTAATGGTCCGGTCCTCGGGTTTAGATTTTAGCCAAATTCGGGTTCGGTCCTAACCGGGTTCGGTCTGGTTCGGTCCGGGTTTGGTCCCGATAACACCCTTAATAGATACTAACACGACATACATTGATCCGTGAATTATTACACTTTGCTCGTTATGGGAAGCAAAGTGGGATGATTCACGTTGATAACTCTAATTTATGAAAAATTTAAATTTGACGCAAATTCCGCAAAGTATTAAATATGAATTATTGTTAAATGTGTGTGAAATACCCATATTTAGTTGTAAGGGTGTTTCAATTTGGTATCAGAGACTGTGTTCATCGACTGAGTATAGTTGACGATACTCAACGCTGAACGGAGTTTCAGATGCTACCAGTGACCCACCTGGGCTACAATAGTAAAACAATTGCAAAAATTTACTTGGCCTAGGTTTGGGAAAAATTAAAGGGTAGACATTAAGTTTATATTGTGTTAGTATGCGAATACTCATATATATAAACAACTAAATGATCGGTCTATAAACTTGCCTATTTCAGTTCAATGTCGGAGAACGTCTCCAATCGAAATGTTAGTCCGGTGATTGAGCCGGTCCACAACGATGAGTCAAATTACGATATGAGTTATCGTTTGAAGAAGGTTCGAGGGATGATAGGGTCCTTCAAATGGTGGCGGAGATGTTGAATCAAAACTGCCAACAAAAATAGATGATGCAAGCCCAGATGATGGAATTTCAAGAAGCGTGGGGTAAGCGAGACAATGATGACCAGAAATGATAGTGAGGGTGGAAGCAACGATGATGGTGACAATAACGAGGGAGAGGAGGATAAGAAGAGGAAAGACAAGACTAAGAAATACAAGTGTTTGTCCAAGTCTAAGAAGGGGATGTCTTTCAAGAATTTTATCGAGTGCCGAGCCCGTGGATTCAATAGCCGAGCTACCGCGGCAGAATCGCTAGACTGGCTGAAAGTGATCAAGAAGATCTTTCGAGTGACAGAAGTAAGACCTGAAAAGATGGTTCAATACGGTGCTGCTCTTCTTGTTAGCCCAGCTCTAACATGGTGGGACTCCAAAGTCACCATTTTAGGTCAAGGCATGGTGGGCACAATGACATGGGAGTAGGCTCCCACTTGAAAAGCATTTCTATCCTACCGTCTCCAATCAAAAGATAAAGCGCGACTTATTTTCTTTCCGTCAAGGAGATTTGAGTGTGGATGACTTCATCTTGGAGTTTAACATCAAGGCGCAGTTTGTGGGTGCCTTGGTGGCGGACGAGGAACAAAATACAGAGTACGTCATGAGGGACTTCGTAGAGAGACTCGGGAGTTTGTAACGATTCGAGAGATTACAACGTTTGCTAAGGTGGTGGAGTGTGCCCGCCGAAGAGAGCATGAAATTTCTTGGGACGACTTTGATGTCCCCGTGCCTAAGAAAGCAAAATCCGAGGTTCCTCAAGAGTCGTCAAAATAGCCTCGATCTTCGTATTCTGGTAACAAGGGTGCGAACTCTCACTCTCAATCATTCTCGAAGCAACAATCGCATTCTCAAGGAAAATCAAAGCGGCAATGGTCGAATTCCGCCAAGTCATGTGGGAAGTGTGGGAAATTCCACAAGGGTGAGTGCCTCCAAAACAACCTTGTGTGCCATAATTGTGGAGAGTTGGGACACGCCCGACCTAGGTGCCCCAAATTGGCGGACACGTGTTTCGATTGTGGCGAGACAGGCAATAAATCGTGAGGGTGTCCTAATTGAAAGGCTACACCAGTGGAGAGAAAAGCTTCGGCAGCAAAGCCAATGATTGGTGGCAGTTCCTCCCAATCAAAGGGGAACGCGCCAAAAGCTCATGCAAGAGTATATCAAATTTCGACTGCAGAGGCCAAAGACGTGCCAGACGTTGTGACTGGTACGTTCCTTCTAGACTCCTTACTAGCTGTTGTGTTGTTTGATTCGGGTGCAAATGTATCTTTTGTTTCTAAATCATTTGCTTGAAAGTTGGATAAATTGCCTTCGTTGTTGACTTTTCCTTTGATTATCGATGTCGCTAGTGGCAAATCAGTTGTAGTTTCCCAAATTTATTATGATTGTGTTCTCACTTTATGTAACATCCGGCAAAAAACCAGGTTAGCAACTATAACTTAATCAGTAGTTATTAACAAGTTATAACCTAATCATTGATCATTAACAATTAATCAAGGTGATTAACAACGTTCATAAGAAAATTAAAGTCAATTAGAAACAGTTTCATCGGTGCGATGAATCGGCAAATTAATTAATCCAATCGATTTGCGATATGATGGATTAATCCAACTAAGTACATAATTTGAATTAAGATTAGTGACACTAATCATGCATTAATACACTTACTTAACACTAATTATGCAAGACCAAAACAATTCATTAAACAAATGCATTAAAAAGTATTTATGAATTTACATAAAAAGGGAAATACAAGAATACATTTTAAATACTTTAATACAAAAAAATAAAAATAAAAATACAACATAAATACATCATAATGGCTGGCCCTCTAGCCAATACAACCTAGATTTTGACTTCAATTTAATAATGCAAAACTCCATACACAATCACAATCACATCTTCTCCTTTCATTTCATCCAAGAATTTACTCCACCTTCACATCCTTGCATCTTTTCAAGTCCAAACTTTCAATATAAACAGAGAGATCATTTGTCATTCATCCTCACACCTTAGCAAGATCAAAACCTCTCATTCTCTCTCAAAAAAATCAGCCATAGCCACACACACAACCAAAGTTGTTTTCTTTCTTTATTCTTCAAGAATTCAAGCTTTTCAAGAGTTTCTTTGGTGCAACTCGTTCAAAAACAACTTTTCTACTCGTTTTCATTCTTCTAATACATCAAAGTAAGTAAAAACTAACTTAATAATTCTTATATTTATTTTTATTAAAGTCTTCCGTAATATATATAATCACCAACAACAAGTTTCATAAAAACTCAAGTATATAAATATCTAGTTTTGTTTTAAGTTTGTTTTCTTCAAATGTGTTTATAAATATATAAAAACATTATGTAAGAATAAATACTACGAAAACAAGTTATATAAATGTGTTTTATAACCTTTTATACATGTGGTTTTTGAATAAACAACAAGAATCACAAGTTGTTTCAAGTTTATGAAATCCGGATTTTCGGCAGAAATATTACGTCGACTTTGAAAAATCATAACTAATTCATAACTTAACGAAATGAGTTGATTCTTGTCGCAAAAGTTAGATCTGTGTCTTAACTAAAAATCTGGAGGTTTTCAAAATTTAATATGGAGTTTTGGACCCTCAAATATTATTTGGGAACCCGAAAGTTTGACAGCTCAAAAATGGCCAACATAGGGTTTTTAACGAGCTTTTTCCCCAACCTAAACACCTTGAAAAATGGTCGTTCTTAACCTTCAAAACTCTTTGTATATAGTAGGTTTATGACTATAAAAACCAAAGCCCAAATCGTTTTGGAGCTTGGTCAAAAACAGGCTCAAAGTAGGCCGAAGAACCTTTAAAAAGCTGGAAAATTATATATATATATATATATATATATATATATATATATATATATATATATATATATATATATATATATATATAAACTTGATGTTTTAAGTGGGCTTTATTTATAAACTTGTAAAGTTGGGTGATTTAAAACATAAAAACATTTATACATACATATTATCATATATATGGGAGTATTAAGTCCCTCATAGCATTTAGGACTCGGTTAAATGAGTCCGGTGTCATCACTCATCAACAACGCAAACATACGTTTTTACACTCGTTTTGCCATCAACTTACGGTGAGCCTTCATAGCCACTATTTTCACTATTTATTGGGGTGGAAATACATGCACTATTTTCATATGGACAGCAAAACTGTTTATTTCTTATATGTATTACACATGTGTTACGTGGATCCATTAGCTCTCATATCATGAACCGTTAATTACATTTATTTCTAATCGCGAATATATTATGGAAAGATCTATCGGGAGTCATGTCCCCCATTCGGGTTAGTCTTAACCGGCTAACAGTAGAATGCATATATATTCAACACACAGAATCACAGTTAGGAATATTGCACAGGGCAAACTCATTTAATTAAGCTTCGGTTGCATGATGGTTTATGTAATACATACATGGAATTTATGCTTTATAAATTCAACTCATCTGATAATGTCCATACAATTGGTCTTTTCGTGTAAACCTATGAGCTCACCAACAATTTGTTGACGTATTTTAGCATGTATATACAGGTAATTAGGACATGCGCTTTCAAGGAAGCATTCCAAGGCTTCCGTTCATTTTGGAGACGCATCATTTTCAAACTTGGAGATTTATTTGCATTATTTTGATAATCTAGTTATGTATTTAAATCTCTGTAACCTGCGAACTACTCTTCATTTTATTCGGGCTATGTAAAACAATAAAATATATTGAAGTTATATCAATATATTTTTCTGAAAACGTCCATGTAGTGGTCGTTCGTTATGATTTTCGTTACGCTTCCGCGACGTCACACCTCGCTGCCAACCGGGGTAACGGGGTGTGACAGATTGGTATCAGAGCCATAGTTATAGTGAACTACGTTGCATTAGTACCCTAGACTATAACTTTTACAAAAACTAAAGTTTCTTATTTCAACAACTGTGAACATATGTATGTACCCTAATGACAGAAACACGTCAAACAATACAGTTGTTATCCTCTTTAACTCCGAGGATGAATACTCACCCATGGAACAAGGATACCAAGGTGAGACTGAGATGTATCTTGGATCGGAGACCCACCCAGACCCAATTAATACAGAGGAAGAGGACCCGTCAAAACACGAGGAGGGCAACTGTGGCCCTGCAACACAAATTGCTCCACCATCACCACCACGTGTTCCATCATACACCCTATTCAGAAGTCATCCCAATGAACCATTGAGGAAGTTCACCCCTAGGAAAAGGGTGTGACTGGCACAACGGGAGTCTATCCCGATATCTGCCCATCGGCCAGGCCCGTCATAGCAGCGACAGACAAACGTAACACAGTGGGGATGGATGCCTCACATTATCCAAGAATGGAGAAACGAGGAAGGGATCCCAAGCCAGTTTGAACACCATCTTCTTCTCAAGTGCCGACACTTACCCAGCAACCTACGCAACAAACGGTGCCTCTGTTTGTGGCAAGGGCCGCCAGACACAACCTCCAATTTTGACAAATCCACCAGGAGGTTGGTGAGATCTCTGCAAGGATTAAGTAGGAGGCAATGCAAAACACCAACATACATTAGGCCAACCAGAATATTCAAGTGATTTAAAAAGATGGAATCGGCGAATTGTGATTGCACCTTGCAGAGCGCGAAGCCCGCAATGCAGAGCTAACCCAACGACTTAACGCCCTGAAGTACGGGGAAACCCCGGAGGCATCTCATACTTAGTGCCCCTCTACCATTTTATTGTATTTTCCTAGGATTTACTATCTGATGTATCTTTAGGTATGTAAGGCTTGAAAAATTTTTCGAAAAATTCTCAACCATATCATATATAAAGATTAGGTATCAAGCACTTTTCATGGAGAAATTAAGTTTTAGCTATAACTCTGTGTATGAGGAGATACAGCTATGACTGTCTGCCTAAGAAATTTCAAACCCATAGACTTATCCTCTTACCCCATTAGATACCACTTATACATTTCTACTATTTGATACCTGTGTTGATAGGAGCTTTATAGTTTAGTCAACAGATAAATGTCATTCTTACACCATTAAGTGCCACTTATTCTATTGAGGTTGATGACAGTAAGACGCTTAAAACAAATAATATAATACGAGGATGCTCATTAGAATTGGTAGGTTGACTCTTTGAAATAGGCTTGATGCCCGTCAAACTGGGGAGTTTTGACATGGTCATAGGCATAGATTGACTATCGAAAAACCATGCAGAAATAGTGTGCAACAAGAAGCGGTTCACATACCCTTAGCTAAATAAGAATGTCCTTACTGTCCAAGGCAAAGCAGGAAATACCAAAGTATGAATCATCTCTAACATTAGGACCCTGAAGTGTCTACGAAATGGTTGTCAGGTAATTCAAGTCCACATGACGGAGAAGGAGCCGAAGGAGAAGCGGCTTGAAGATATTCCTACTATTTGTGATTACCCTAAAGATTTTCAGAACACATACTTGGGCTCCCACCATCGAGGCAAGTCGAATTCAAAATCGACCTAGTGTTAGGTGTTGCACCATTGGCTCGAGCACCATACCGATTAGCCCCATCAGTAATGTAGGAATCGTCCAACCAGCTGCAGGAGCTCTTAGATAAAGGGTTTATCAAACCGAGTTCCTCACTTTGGGGAGCTCCAGTTTTGTTCATAAAGAAGAAGGGCGGAACCTTCAGAATATGCATCGATTACCGGGAGCTAAATAAGCTAAAAGAACCGGTACCCACTCCCAAGGATCGATGACTTTTTTTACTAACTCCAAGGATCAAGCTTCTATTCGAAGATCGACTTGAGGTCTGGTTATCATCAGGTTAGAGTCCCCAAGGAAGATATTCCAAACACAAACTTCAGATCCCGTTACGGTCATCATATATTCCTATTAACGCCGTTTGGATTAACCAGTACCCCAACAGTATTCATGGATCTCATGAATCAGGTGTGCAAACCTTATTTAGACAAATTCATAATTGTCTTCATGAATGACATCTTAATCTACTCATTAAACAAGGAGGAGCACGAGCAACATTTAAGACTGTTTCTGGAGTTGTTAGAGATAGAACAACTATATGTCAAGCATTCTAAGTTTCACTTTTGGCTAAGAGAGGTGAAATCCCTTGGTCACGTGATCAATAGTAAACGAATCCAAGTCGACCCCACAAAGATCAAGGCTATCAGAAATTGGTCAACTCCTAGAACCCCCATAGAGGTACGTCAGTCCTTAAGACTTGCCGATTATTATAGGAAATTAACAAAAATTTCTCAAAGATCACGGGATCTCTAACAAAACTGCCCCGAAAAGACATTAAGTATGATTGGGGCGAGGATTAGGAGACATCATTTCAATTATTAAAGCACAAACTGTGCAGCGGGCATATTTTGTCCTTACCTAGAGAAGTGAGAAATTTATAGATTACTGTGACGCTTCACACTATGGATTGATGTAGAATGATAAGGTCATAGCTTATGCTTCATGACAAGTTATGGTTCACGAGGTGAATTACACAACGCATGATTTAGATCTGGGAGCAGTAGTCTTTGTCCTTAAGACTTGGAGACATTAGTTGTATTGTATGAAGTATACTATATTGACGGACCATAAGAGCCTCCAACACATCTTGAACCAGAAAGAGTTAAATATGAGGTAGCATCGTTGGATGGAGCTATTAAGTGATTACGACTGTGAAATTCGTTATTACCCGGGGAAAGCTAATGTGGTTGCAAACGCTCTGATCCGAAAGGAACGAGCTAAGCCGTTAAGAGTACGAGCCCTAGTTATGACCATTCAACCAAACCTTCCTTCCTTAATTCATGATGCACGAGTAAAAGCTGTTAAGGAGGAAAATATGAAAAATGAAGCCCTGCAAGGAATGGATAAATAGTTTCAGATAAGGGCTAATGGAGATCGATACCTCATAAATAGAGTCTGGTTAACCTGTTTTGGTGGAGTAAGAAAGCTGGTTATGGATGAAAGACACAAATCAAGAAATGCCGTTCACCCCGGATCCGATAAAATGTATCATGACCTCAAGGAGCTGTACTGGTGGCCTAACATGAAGGTTGACATTGCCACATATGTCAGCAAATGCTTAACATGCTCCAAAGTTAAGGCAGAACATCATAAACCATCTAGGATATTGCAATAACCAGAGATTTCCTAATGGAAGTGGGAACAGACAACCATGGACTTCATAACGAAACTACCGAAGACATCCAGTGGGTACGATACCATTTGGGTAACAGTCGACCGCCTAACAAAATCCGCGCATTCCTACCAATCAATGAGACAAACAGGATGAATAAGCTAGCCCAAATGTACCTCAAGGAAGTCGTCTCCAGACACAAAGTGCCTGTGTCAATCATTTCGGATAGGGATAGCAGGTTTGCATCTAAATTTTGGCAATCGTTACAACAAGCTTTGGGTACAAACTTGGACATGAGTACCACATATCATCCTCAGACCGATGATCAGCGTGAAAGAACGATCCAAACGCTAGAACATATGTTAAGAGTCTGTGTAATGGATTTTGGGAAGTGTTAGGATTCTCATATGCCCTTAGTGGGATTATCATACAACAACAGCTATCACACAAGTCATAAGGTTGCTCCATTTGAGGCACTGTACAGACAAAGGTGTCGATCACCCCTTTGCTGGTCTGAAGTCGGGGATAGTCAACTCATTGGCCCAGAAATCATGCTTGAGACCACCGAAAAAATAGTACAGATACGGAATCGACTAAAATTTGCCCACGATCGTCAGAAAAGTTTTGCAGGCGTAAGGAGAAAATTCATTGAGCTCCAAGTGGGAGAAAGAGTACTGATGAAAGTCTCACCTTGGAAAGCCGTAATCCATTCTGAAAAACGAGGAAAACTCAATCCTCTTTATACCGGATCCTTCAAGATTTCCAAAAGAATTGGCCCGGTAGCCAACCGACTCGATCAGCCCCCAGAGCTAAGTAATGTAAATAATACCTTCCACGTGTCCAACCTAAAGAAATTCTTGTCTGAAGAAACACTTGTCATACCCATGGACGAACTTGAACTAGATGATAAGTTGAACTTCATTGAACAACACGTAGAATTAATGGACCGAGAAGTCAAGAAACTAAGGCACAACCGAATTCTGATAATAAAAGTCAGATGGAACTCAAAGTGAGGTCCTGAGTTTACATGGAAAAGCGAAGATCAGTTTCGCAAAAATACCCTCAGTTATTCTCAAGTGCTCAGTCAGTGGAGAATGCGAGCTAATTTCGGGACGAAATTCACTTAACAGTGGGAGACTGTAACATCCGGCATAAAACCAAGTTAGCAACTATACCTTAATCAGTAGTTATTAACAAGTTATAACCTAATCAGTGTTCATTTACAATTAATCAAGGTGATTAACAAAGTTCATAAGAAAATTAAAGTCAATTAGAAACACTTTCATCAGTGCGATGAATCGGCAAATTAATTAATCCAATCGATTTGCGATATGATGGATTAATCCAACTAAGTAGATAATTAATTAAGATTAGTGAAAGTAATCATGCATTAACACACTTACTTAACATTAATTGTGCAAGACTAAAACAATTCATTAAACAAATGCATTCAAAAGTATTTATGAATTTACGTAAAAAGGAAAATACAAGAATACATTCTAAATACTTTTATACAAAAAGTTAAAAATAAAAATACAACATAAATACATCATAATAGCTGGCCCTTTAGCTAGTACAAATTAGCTTTTGACTTCAATTTTATAATGCAAAACTCCATACACAATCACAATCACATTTTCTCCTTTCATTTCATCCAAGATCTTACTCCACCTTCACATCCTTGCATCTTTTCAAGACCAAAATTTCTCTATAAATAGAGAGATCATTTCTCATTCATCCTCACACCTTTGCGAGATCAAAACCTCTCATTCTCTCACAAAAAAATTGGCCATAGCCACACACACACAACCAAAGTTGTTTTCTTTCTTTATTCTTCAAGAATTCAAGCTTTTCAAGAGTTTCTTTGGTGCAACTGGTTCAAGAACAACTCTTCTACTCATTTTCATTCTTCTAACATATCAAAGTAAGTAAAAACTAACTTATTATTTCTTATATTTATGTTTATATAAGTCTTGCATAATATATATAATCACCAACAACAAGTTTCATAAAAACTCAAGTATATAAATATCTAGTTTTGTTTTAAGTTTGTTTTCTTCAAATGTGTTTATAAATATATAAACACATTATGTAAGAATAAATACTACGAAAACATGTTATATAAATGTGTTTTATAACCTTTTATACATGTGGTTTTTGAATAAACAACAAGAATCACAAGTTGTTTCAAGTTTATGAAATCCGGATTTTCGGCAGAAATATTACGTCGACTTTGAAAAATCATAACTAATTCATAACTTAACGAAATGAGTTGATTCTTGTATCAAAAGTTAGATCTATGTCTTAACTAAAAATCTGGAGGTTTTCAAAATTTAATATGAAGTTTTGGACCCTCTATTATTTGGGAACCCGAAAGTTTGACAGCTTAAAAATGGCCAACATAGGGTTTTTAACGAGCTTTTTCCCCAACCCTAAACACCTCAAAAAATGGTCGTTCTTAACCTTAAAAGTTCTTTGTATATAGTATTTTTATGACTACGAAAACCAAATCCCAAATCATTTTGGAGCTTGGTCAAAAACAGCCTCAAAGTAGGCCGAAAAACCTTTAAAAAGCTGGAAAATTATATATATATATATATATATATATATATATATATATATATATATATATATATATATATATATATATATATATATATAAACTTGACGTTACAAGTGGGTTTTATTTATAAACTTGTAAAGTTGGGTGATTTAAAACATAAAAACCTTTATACATACATATTATCATATATATGGGAGTATTAAGTCCCTCATATCATTTAGGACTCGGTTAAACGCGTCCGGTGTCATCACTCATCAACAACGCAAACATACGTTTTTATGCTCGTTTTGCCATCAACTTACGGTGAGTCTTCCTAGCCCCTATTTGCACTATCTATTGGGATGAAAATACATGCACTATTTTCATATGGACATCAAAACTGTTTATTTCTTATATGTATTACACATGTGTTACGTGAATCCATCAGCCCTCAGATCATGAACCGTTAATTACATTTATTTCAAAGCATGAATATATTGTGGATAGATCTATCGGGAGTCATGTCCCCCATTCGGGTTAGTCTTAACCGGCTAACAGTGGAATGCATATATATTCAGCACACGGTATTACAGTCGGGAATACTGCACACGGCAAACTCATTTAATTATGCTTCGGTTGCATGATGGTTTATGTAATACATACATGGAATTTATGCTTTATAAATTCAACTCATCTGATAATGTCCATACATTTGGTCTTTTCGCGTAAACCTCATCAACAATTTGTTTACATATTTTAGCATGTATTTTCAGATAATTAAGACATGCGCATTCATCGGAAACATTCCAAGGCTTCCGTTCATTTTGGAGTCGCATCATTTTCAAACTCGGAGATTTATTTGTATTATTTTGATAATCCAGCTATGTATTTAAATCTCTGTAACTTGCGAACTACTCTTCATTTTATTCGGGATATGTAAATCAAAATAATATTTTTAAGTTATATCAATATATTTTTCTGAAAACGTCCATGTAGTGGTCGTTCGTTATGATTATGGTTACACTTCCACACTCGTCACGTTTCGCTGCCAACCGGGGCATCAGGGTGTGACACTTTAGATCGGTATCATTTTGCTATCGACCTTGTAGCCATCGATACAAAAGAATTTGATATCATAGTGGGTATGGATTGGTTGGCTTCCAACCATGCTAGTATTGTTTGTGCCGAGAGAGTCGTCCATTTGGTGACTCCAGACGGAAAAGAGCTTTTTGTTTATGGCGATAAGCGAAAGAGAGATATTACGATCATCTCGGTGGCTAAAGCCCGTAGAAGTATTAGCAAGGGATGTCAAAATTTCATGGCGTATGTGTCGGATGCCAAGGAGGATGAGAGAAATTTGAAGGATGTGCCAGTAGTAAATGAGTATCCGGATGTTTTCCCGGATGACTTGCCAGGTCTGCCACCCGATAGATTAATTGAATTTCGGATAGACTTAGTGCCCGGAGCTCCGCCCGTTGCACGCGCTCCATATCGTTTAGCACCTTCGGAGACAAAGGAGATGATGGCACAACTGCAAGAATTGATGGACCAGGGTTTTATTCGACCGAGTACCTCGCCATGGGATGCACCAGTATTGTTTGTACAGAAGAAGGATGGATCCTTGAGAATGTGTGTTGACTACAAGGAGTTAAACAAGGTGACCATTAAGAATAAGTACCCTTTGCCTCGCATCGATGATTTGATTGATCAATTGCAAGGGGCAGCTTATTTCTCTAAGATCGACCTTCGTTCGGGTTACCATCAATTGAAGGTGCAAGAGGATGATGTACCGAAAACCGCTTTCCGAACTCGCTATCGTCACTATGAGTTCTTGGTGATGCCGTTTGGGCTCACCAATGCACCTGTAGCCTTTATGGATTTGATGAATCGCGTATGCCGCCCTATGCTCGACAAGTCTGTGATCGTCTTTATCGATGACATTTTGATTTGTTCTAAGACAGAAGCGGAGCATGCCATTCACCTTCGTGAATTACTTGAACTCCTTCGCAAGGAACAACTATATGCCAAGTTCTCGAACTGTGAATTTTGGTTGCGGCGGGTATGAAATTCTAAACTTTATCTATAATACCCTTTTATTATAGTGTAATAGTTGAATTTCATTACTTAACACCTTGAGTTGTGACTCGATCAGGTGCAATTTTTAGGGCATGTTATTTCTTGTGAGGGCGTTTCTTGACCCTGAAAGCTCGCCTAACTAACACCCCTATGGTTGCATTGCCCGAAGGGAATGAAGATTTCGACGTGTATAGTGACGCTTCTATAAATGGGTTGGGTTGTGTACTAATGCAAATAGGAAAAGTGATAGCATACGCATCTCTACAATTGAAAGTGTACGAGAAGAGTCTCCGACTCACGATCTCGAGCTTGATGCTGTCACTACCTATATGGCACTCGGTGCCAACTCTTTACGGATCATAAAAGTTTGAAGCACATCTTTGATCAGAAAGAGTTAAATATGCGGCAACGGCGGGCTATGGAATTGATAAAGGATTATGATTGCGAGATTCTTTACCATCCGGGAAAGGCTAATGTTGTAGCTGATGCCTTGAGCCGAAAGTTGCAAGTAGAGGATGCCAAGGAAGAGAATGTGAAAGCTGAGAGAATGGTCGGCCAATTAGCCTTGTTGACAGTTGGGAATAACGACTTGAAACTGTTTAAAGGCCGTATTTGGGTACCGAAATTTGGTGGCGTTCGTGGTGTGATCCTTGAAGAGGCCCAAAATTCAAAATTCTCAATTCATCCAGGAAGTGCAAAAATGTATCAAGACTTGAATATGGAGTATTGGTGGCCCGGAATGAAAAGAGATGTGGGGAATCATGTGGAACGGTGCTTAACGTCTTTGCAAGTTAAGGCCAAACATCAAAAACCATCCGGTAATATGCAGCCGCTTGAGATATCGGAATGGAAACGGGATCACATTACAATGGATTTTGATCGTCAGTCGCGGTCCACCTCACAACGACAGCATGATGCAATTTGGGTTATTGTTGATCGGTTGACAAAGTCCGCACACTTTCTACCCATCCGAGAGAACTATCCGTTAGAGCGTCTTCCAAGAATGTACGTTGATGAGATTATCGTGCGACATGGAATCCCAAAATCCATTGTCTCTGATCGTGATTCGCGGTTCACCTCACGGTTTTGGCAAAGCATGAAAGAGAAATTGGGGACTCGTGTAAATTTGAGTACTGCTTTCCGTCCCCAGACAGATGGCCAAACCAACCAAACTATGGAAGATATGCTTCGAGCATGTGTGATTGAGTTGGGAGGAAATCGGAATACACATTTGCCACTCGTAGAGTTTGCCTATAACAACAGTTATCACTCATTGATAAAAATGGCACCTTACGAGTCGTTGTATGGTCGCAAGTGTAGAAACCCAACTTATTGGCACGAAGCGAGCGAGAAACCATTGGCAAACCCGAGTTACTTCAAGAAATGAATGAAAGTATTCAAATAATTCGGGAATGAATTAAGGCCGCACAAGATCGCTAGAAGTCTTATTCTGATAAGCGCCACAAGAATGTGGAGTTCAATGTCGGAGATTATGTGATGTTGAAAGTGTCTCCGTGGAAGGGTGTTATGAGATTTGGAAAGCGTGGAAAGTTGAGTCCATGATATGTTGGACCTTTTAAGGTCATTGAACATATTGGAACCCAAGATTATAAGTTAGATTTTCTGGAGGAGCTTGAGGGTATCAATGACACCTTTCATGTGAGTTATCTGAAAGAGAGTCTGATAAATCCCGATGTGAGCATCCCGTTGAATGATGTGCACATAAATGAGAAGCTCCGGTATATTGAAGAGACGGAAGCCATTTTGAGCAAGAAGACCACCAAGTTGAGGAACAAAGAGATCGAAATGGTGTTGGTGCGTTGGAAACATCATTGAGGCTCTATGTTGACATGGGAGACAAAGGCCGAGATGAAGGCCAAATATCCGGCGTTGTTTGAGTCGAATTGATTCCGTGGGTGGAATCCTTTTCAGTGGGGAGGAATTGTAACACTCCAAAATTTGTAAAACAATTAAATAATCGCTAATTATAATATTTGAGTTATCTAGTGTAATACTTTGTTATAATTAGTATAAATATGAATTTAGGTATTATGGTTTGTATTTTATTGAAATGAAATTGAAAGACTTAGTGGGAAGGGGGCATATTGTACATATGTACATAGATGGAGGGTTGGGGGTGGCCAAAGGCCAAACCCCCTCCCTTTTCTTCTTCAAAATCATCCAAGAGGACACACACGCACACACACACAATTTATTTGCAAAGAGAAAAAGAGAAAAGAAAAAGAAGAATTTCTAGGGTTTTGCTTGGGTGGTCACCAAAATTGAAGATTCAAGGCTAGAAATCATCATTTGGTGCTATCTTTGAAGGTATAACACATTCCCTTCATCTTGTTTTTCATCTTCATTGTTGTGCTTCAAGTTAGAAGAACACAACCCTAAGTGGGTTTTTGTGATTGAGTTAGTAAATGACACTAACATCATGTACAGAGTAATGATTGTAGTTTATTAAAGCATTTGAGTCATAAATATGTGAGTGATTGGGTTGAGTTAGTTATGTGGGAGCTCCATTTGAGCTCCACTTGTGGATGGAATAGGTTTATGGTGTTCTTGCATATTCCATATGATAAAGTATGATTCAAATGTGTTATTTATGGCCATGGAGTTGAATGGAATTTAGTAGGAACTCAATTGGCGTTTTGAAGACTTAGTTGGCTTTTGGCCATTTAAGAACTCGGTTTGAGTTCATACGAATTCCATGGAATCATGGAATTGTATGTTTTGGTGTCAATATGTTTAGAAAGTGTTTATTTATGTTATTAAAGTGTGTCCATATGTTGGGTAACACAAAACACGTGCAAGAACTCAATTTGGTGTTTAAGGGACGTTATTATGCTAAATATATAGTTGGTAAAGTCCCTTGAAATTTTTAGAAGCATTAATGGGAGTTTTGGAGAGTTTGGTGCATTTATGGGCATTAAAGTGCTGCCAGAGGGTGGACAGGGGATTGGTAGTAGCGCTACCCTCCTCCTGGTCACGCCATGACCATAAAGTTGCCCTAGAAGTTCGTTTTTCAAGGTTGTGGGTTGATGTTCGGGTCTTATACGTCCAATACACTTCTAAATTGAGTGTTTAAAGGGATTGAGGGCCTTTAAATAATTCCAAAACTCCTAGGGCCTCAATTAGACTTAATGCTTTCGTTTGATGTCCCAACACCCTTAGGCCAAACTTGGGGTCTTATATTATGTTCGGGAGCTTATGTGTACACCTTATGAATGCTTATAGGTGAATCGAGTCAAAATAGGCTTGGTCTTGAGTCTTAGCCATTCTCGAGGCTATTGTGACTATATTGAAAGGCTTCGGAATCTTGATAAACAATCACTGTGAGTTCTAGCATTAAATTTTCATAAAGTTATATATGATGTACTTGTTGCTTCATGATTGATCATTCGTTGTTGATTCATACTATGGCATTATACGGTTTGTTGCTTATTCATTCATTTCATTAATGCATGACTTACTCGTATACTTGAGGCATCTTGGGCCTCATTTGTTGATCATACCTTTCGTTTTGACTCACCTGGATATCCTTGGATTATTCCTGGGCCCTTTGGATTTCGGATGCCGACGTACTTGAATTGTCGGAAGTCCCGACTATGATAGGGACAGTCCCGACTATGATAGGGACAGCCTCGAACTATGCTAGAGGCAACACCACACCCGACTATGATAGGGAACCCCTCATTATGAAGGGGCATGTGGTATTTGATTACTCATCTTGTGCACTTGAGTTATGCCGTTTGTAATCATTAAGTTGATCATCATTGCATCTATATACCTTGTGTTATATCTAATCTAGTAACTCACTCAACTTTATGTTGACCCTTTAGTTGTTAACCTTTTCAGGCACTGACAAGGGTAAGGGCCCAGACGGTCTGTCTCACTAAGTTCGGTTGGAGCAAGCTTGAAGCTCCCCATCTTTTGGTATAGTTTTGGATAGCTCGGGGATTTGGGAATAGTGGACTTCCTTTTTGATATTACATGTGAATGAATGTTATAGTTTCTATATGTAATATGTAATTGATGATGGATACTAACCCGGCATACATTGATCCGTGAATTATTACACTTTGCTCGTTATGGGAAGCAAAGTGGGACGATTCACGTTGATAACTCTGATTTATGAAAATTTTAAATTTGACGCAAATTCCGCAAAGTATTAAATATGAATTATTGTTAAATGTGTGTGAAATACTCTATTTAGTTGTGAGGGTGTTTCAATACCCCAAATGCCCGAACATCTGGACGCTGAAGAGGCCGATATACATGAACAAATGGCTCTCCAGTCTAATCATCTTCAGCAAAAACGGTTCTACCAGAATAAGACCAACAATCAACTTGGATATGATACTGGTCCAATAAGGTATTCTAATGATAGAAGAGACGAAAGACGAGATGATAGGAAAGACAGGTGCAGAGATGATTGGAGACGCAATGATTGGGATGATAGGTCCCGTGATGACTGGAGGAGAAATGATCGATATGACAGGCGATATGATGACAAGATAGATAGACGAGATGATAGGAGAGATAGACATGATGATCGAAGGGATTAGCGAGATGATTGCCGCTATGAAAGGTGTGACGATAGACGAGATGACAGGCGAGAGTATAATCGTCGTGATGATAGTTGGGAACCCCGCTGAGCTGACAAAAGGCCAGTTGAAAGAAGAGAGGACAGGCCTAGAACTGATGAGCCTAAGGCAGCCGATGAACGACTCTGCTACAAATGTGGGAAGTCGGGTCCCTTTGCTCAAGAATGCAAGAACCAATTTGAGCGTGATAAATGCTATTATGAGAGAAAGCTAGAGGCCCTGAAGAAGAGATCTGATGCAATGGGCCTGGTAGCACAAGAAGACTACTGGGTTGATGATGAATCTGACGAAGAAGATGATTGGGTCAGAAACTGCTATATGGTTGATAGAGTTGGACTGGCTGATTATGCAACTACTTCCGATTCTGAATCAGACACGACTGTGGAGGGGGAGACAATGAAAGATCCTACAGCCTATTTGATGGCTAAGTTTGGGGACTCAGAGTGCTCCACGTCAGATTTAAAGACAAATGAGGTACTTTCCTTTTACGTTCGTAAGTCTGTAAATAATATATCTATACAGAATGAATGTAAGTTGCAAACACAAATACTTGGGCTACAAGCTATGTATAATGCTGAAAAAGAAAAGTGTGTCAAGGCTGAACATCTAGCCAATTCCTTAAAAGAAACATCTGACAAATATGAAAAGAATTGGCAAAACGATCATGAGTTGTTAAAGAAAATGTTAAGTGAAAAAGTAGATGCTGAGGATAGGAACATTTACCGTAAGAGTTGTATTGATACAATCACTGAGGAAAAGAGTTCCTTGAAGTCTGAAATGTCTGTTCTTTCAAACGCTTAGAGTCCGTAAGCATGGAAAACTTAGACAATCTGGGTAAATACAAAATGATTGAACATGAAAGAATAGGTTTTTGCTCACGGATAAAAACCCTAGATGATGAATTTATAAAATGGGGTCAAACTGAAAAACCTATTCATCTAAATCAACCTAAAGAAACTAGGTTTTATCATTCCAAACAAGGAATTGGTTTTAAAAATCCCAAGTATTTCGAAAAGGTTCAATCAGTTTAACCCATTTTTTATGATTTAAGGTATATGGGTGTTGGGTTTAAGTCTTTCTTGTAAGGTCCACACACTACGGATCTATCAAGGCGTGAACGTCGTCAAACGAGTGTGGAATCCTCGTTTAACGGTTACGGATCGATCACACAGAAACACGAAGCCGAACAAGATGTTGGACGATAGAATACTGACCCTACACGATGTATTGCTCCGTTAGATGCGGTAAAACTCTCTTAGTTCGTCTGCATCGCTCTCACAAACTCAGGAAGTGTTAATCTCGAAGTTTTTCTTTTTGCTCTCAAACTTGTCTGAGTTTCTTAGCCAAAAGTCTTACTGAATTCGCGATGATAAGTTCATGATATAACCCTTAATTTCGTGAATGGCCCAAGCCCACGAACTTATAAGTTCAAGCCCATGCAGATAAGTTCGTATGAACTTATCAGGGCTAACTTAGTACGAACTTGTCAGCCATAAGTTCATACGAACTTATTTACCATAAGTTCATAGCATCATGAACTTATCCTCATAAGTTCGTAGCCTCATGAACTTATCCTCATAAGTTCCTGGCCTCATGAACTTATCCTCATAAGTTCATAGCCCATGAACTTATCATGCAATCATGAACTTATAAAGCCATTGCATTAATAAGACACTATCTATTGCAATATACTATCAATAACAAAACTAGACTGCCGTCGTCACACTGGATGTACCAACATTTCTTTTTCTATTCATCGGAAGAAGTCTTAACACAAGAGGATGAGAAACAAAGTGAAAACAAAGAAAATGAAATTTCTTTTAAGTATGATGAACTAAATGAGGGTTATCCTTATAGAGTACCTACTCTAGAGGAGGACTTCTTATTTAGCTATTCATCAGCTGAAATGAATGCCAAACCCGTCATACCAATCCCTCATCCTTATGTTCCTACAAAAGTTCTTCAACACAAAATAAGTGTTTTAGAAAAGGACTTGAGGACAGCTCGAAAGAAAGCTATTGATTATCAAGTAGCTCTTTTCAAGAGAGAGAAAAAATTGGTAAGACAAAATTTTGAACAAAATGTAGAATCAATCATCTACAAAGAAAAGTTTGAAATAGTTTCAGAAAGATTAAATTCCCACTTAAAAGACTCAAAAGTTTCTCATCCTACCGAAGTCCCACTTGCATCATCTGATAAATGTATAGCTAAAATTAAAGTTCCTTCTGTCATTTTTTAAGGTGAGTGTTCAAAATCTTATAAATCGGAGGTTTCGATGAAGACTCAGAGTAAATCTAAGTCTTACAAGAAACCCACTCACCAAGGAAATTTTTCTAAGTCTAAGTCTTCCTAATGTACTGACTCTCATCGTTTTGTTCCTACAGATCATGTGAGAAGAGTTCCAAAAAAGAACCATGCAAGATTTTTCAAGTTTCTTTGTGAAGAAGGCTAAAATGCCAATTGATTTTGTTTCTAGAGACAAGATGCATGTAATCTCTGAAAACAATGTTTGTGATGCTGCAACGAATTATGTTTCTTATTTGAAGTATTCTTTTGGGGATCTGTTTAATTTATGTCCAACTAGTTTTAGACGTCAAGTCCCTGAGATGAATAAATTTGTAACTTATCCTGCAAAAAGAACCCGTAAAAAGAAAATAAAAAATAGTGCATCATTGGCCAAAACAAAACTTGATACTTGTATTTCGCCAAGGCCCAAACCAAAAGCAAACGTAAAACAGGTATCAAGACGTCCAAAACCAAAGGCAATTTCATCGCCTAATGTTACAAAGCCAGTTGGGTCCAAACACAAATGGATTCCAAAAGGCTCTGCATATAGTCCACACAAAACTGCAATATGGGTTCCTAAGACTGTAAATGTGTCATATACACCTGGAACACCTAACCCACAAGGACCCATCCTTAGATGGGTACCCAAAGTTGTGTGATTTAATGCAGATGGTTCTTGGTTACTTGAGATCAAGACCCGCACCAATGAATTGGCTTCTAGTTAACTTAGACTAGGACCCGTTCTTTTGCTTCTCAGTTGTGCTTAAATCGACATGTTTGGCTTATGTGCACTCATCTCAGGACCCGGTCTAAACACTTCATGTCTTCTACACAACTTGGTCCAGAACACGATTCGCATGTTAATTTCCAATGGATTTATTTCATGCCCATAGATATTCATTATATAAAATTTTACTTTTCAGGAAAAATCCATCTTGTACATGGATTCGGGTTGCTCAAAACACATGACTGGGAGGAGAGAGTTATCATCTAACATTGTAGAGCAGTATTGTGGGACAGCTAAGTTCAGTAACAACAATCATGCTCAAATCAAGGGATACAGGAATTTAGTCTTAAATAATCTAGTCATCAAGGATGTTGACTATGTTGAGGGGTTATCACACAACCTATTTAGCATAGGACAACTCTGTGACAAAGGGCTAGTGGTCACATTTAGATCTAACAACTGTAGTGTTAAGAGCACTAATGGAAAAGAAATTTTAACCGGTTCCCGCAACTTTAACCTGTACACCTTAGATGTTGCTAAGCTTATGGTCAAGGATAGCATCTGCCTTTTATCAAAAGCCTCGTCAAAAGTCTCTTGGTTATGGTACCGAAGGTTATCGCATCTGAATTTCAAGAATATAAACAAGCTGGCTTCGAAACAACTGGTTGAGGGGCTCCCAGAATTTCGCTATGAAAAGGACCATCTGGGTGTTGGGTTTAAGTCTTTCTTGTAAGGTCCACACACTACGGATCTATCAAGGCGTGAACGTCGTCAAACGAGTGTGGAATCCTCGTTTAACGGTTACGGATCGATCACACAGAAACACGAAGCCGAACAAGATGTTGGACGATAGAATACTGACCCTACACGATGTATTGCTCCGTTAGATGCGGTAAAACTCTCTTAGTTCGTCTGCATCGCTCTCACAAACTCAGGAAGTGTTAATCTCGAAGTTTTTCTTTTTGCTCTCAAACTTGTCTGAGTTTCTTAGCCAAAAGTCTTACTGAATTCGCAATGATAAGTTCATGATATAACCCTTAAGTTCGTGAATGGCCCAAGCCCACGAACTTATAAGTTCAAGCCCATGCAGATAAGTTCGTATGAACTTATCAGGGCTAACTTAGTACGAACTTGTCAGCCATAAGTTCATGCGAACTTATTTACCATAAGTTCATAGCATCATGAACTTATCCTCATAAGTTCATGGCCTCATGAACTTATCCTCATAAGTTCATAGCCCATGAACTTATCATGCAATCATGAACTTATCAAGCCATTGCATTAATAAGACACTATCTATTGCAATATACTATCAATAACAAAACTAGACTGCCGTCGTCACACTGGATGTACCAACATTTCTTTTTCTATTCATCGGAAGAAGTCTTAACACAAGAGGATGAGAAACAAAGTGAAAACAAAGAAAATGAAATTTCTTTTAAGTATGATGAACTAAATGAGGGTTATCCTTATAGAGTACCTACTCTAGAGGAGGACTTCTTATTTAGCTATTCATCAGCTGAAATGAATGCCAAACCCGTCATACCAATCCCTCATCCTTATGTTCCTACAAAAGTTCTTCAACACAAAATAAGTGTTTTAGAAAAGGACTTGAGGACAGCTCGAAAGAAAGCTATTGATTATCAAGTAGCTCTTTTCAAGAGAGAGAAAAAATTGGTAAGACAAAATTTTGAACAAAATGTAGAATCAATCATCTACAAAGAAAAGTTTGAAATAGTTTCAGAAAGATTAAATTCCCACTTAAAAGACTCAAAAGTTTCTCATCCTACCGAAGTCCCACTTGCATCATCTGATAAATGTATAGCTAAAATTAAAGTTCCTTCTGTCATTTTTTAAGGTGAGTGTTCAAAATCTTATAAATCGGAGGTTTCGATGAAGACTCAGAGTAAATCTAAGTCTTACAAGAAACCCACTCACCAAGGAAATTTTTCTAAGTCTAAGTCTTCCTAATGTACTGACTCTCATCGTTTTGTTCCTACAGATCATGTGAGAAGAGTTCCAAAAAAGAACCATGCAAGATTTTTCAAGTTTCTTTGTGAAGAAGGCTAAAATGCCAATTGATTTTGTTTCTAGAGACAAGATGCATGTAATCTCTGAAAACAATGTTTGTGATGCTGCAACGAATTATGTTTCTTATTTGAAGTATTCTTTTGGGGATCTGTTTAATTTATGTCCAACTAGTTTTAGACGTCAAGTCCCTGAGATGAATAAATTTGTAACTTATCCTGCAAAAAGAACCCGTAAAAAGAAAATAAAAAATAGTGCATCATTGGCCAAAACAAAACTTGATACTTGTATTTCGCCAAGGCCCAAACCAAAAGCAAACGTAAAACAGGTATCAAGACGTCCAAAACCAAAGGCAATTTCATCGCCTAATGTTACAAAGCCAGTTGGGTCCAAACACAAATGGATTCCAAAAGGCTCTGCATATAGTCCACACAAAACTGCAATATGGGTTCCTAAGACTGTAAATGTGTCATATACACCTGGAACACCTAACCCACAAGGACCCATTCTTAGATGGGTACCGAAAGTTGTGTGATTTAATGCAGATGGTTCTTGGTTACTTCAGATCAAGACCCGCACCAATGAATTGGCTTCTAGTTAACTTAGACTAGGACCCGTTCTTCTGCTTCTCAGTTGTGCTTAAATCGACATGTTTGGCTTATGTGCACTCATCTCAGGACCCGGTCTAAACACTTCATGTCTTCTACACAACTTGGTCCAGAACACGATTTGCATGTTAATTTCCAATGGATTTATTTCATGCCCATAGATATTCATTATATAAAATTTTACTTTTCAGGAAAAATCCATCTTGTACATGGATTCGGGTTGCTCAAAACACATGACTGGGAGGAGAGAGTTATCATCTAACATTGTAGAGCAGTATTGTGGGACAGCTAAGTTCGGTAACAACAATCATGCTCAAATCAAGGGATACAGGAATTTAGTCTTACATAATCTAGTCATCAAGGATGTTGACTATGTTGAGGGGTTATCACACAACCTATTTAGCATAGGACAACTCTGTGACAAAGGGCTAGTGGTCACATTTAGATCTAACAACTGTAGTGTTAAGAGCACTAATGGAAAAGAAATTTTAACCGGTTCCCGCAACTTTAACCTGTACACCTTAGATGTAGCTAAGCTTATGGTCAAGGATAGCATCTGCCTTTTATCAAAAGCCTCGTCAAAAGTCTCTTGGTTATGGTACCGAAGGTTATCGCATCTGAATTTCAAGAATATAAACAAGCTGGCTTCGAAACAACTGGTTGAGGGGCTCCCAGAATTTCGCTATGAAAAGGACCATCTGGGTGTTGGGTTTACGTCTTTCTTGTAAGGTCCACACACTACGGATCTATCAAGGCGTGAACGTCGTCAAACGAGTGTGGAATCCTCGTTTAACGGTTACGGATCGATCACACAGAAACACGAAGCCGAACAAGATGTTGGACGATAGAATATTGACCCTACACGATGTATTGCTCCGTTAGATGCGGTAAAACTCTCTTAGTTCGTCTGCATCGCTCTCACAAACTCAGGAAGTGTTAATCTCGAAGTTTTTCTTTTTGCTCTCAAACTTGTCTGAGTTTCTTAGCCAAAAGTCTTACTGAATTCGCGATGATAAGTTCATGATATAACCCTTAAGTTCGTGAATGGGCCAAGCCCACGAACTTATAAGTTCAAGCCCATGCAGATAAGTTCGTATGAACTTATCAGGGCTAACTTAGTACGAACTTGTCAGCCATAAGTTCATACGAACTTATTTACCATAAGTTCATAGCATCATGAACTTATCCTCATAAGTTCGTAGCCTCATGAACTTATCCTCATAAGTTCATGGCCTCATGAACTTATCCTCATAAGTTCATAGCCCATGAACTTATCATGCAATCATGAACTTATCAAGCCATTGCATTAATAAGACACTATCTATTGCAATATACTATCAATAACAAAACTAGACTGCCGTCGTCACACTGGATGTACCAACATTTCTTTTTCTATTCATCGGAAGAAGTCTTAACACAAGAGGATGAGAAACAAAGTGAAAACAAAGAAAATGAAATTTCTTTTAAGTATGATGAACTAAATGAGGGTTATCCTTATAGAGTACCTACTCTAGAGGAGGACTTCTTATTTAGCTATTCATCAGCTGAAATGAATGCCAAACCCGTCATACCAATCCCTCATCCTTATGTTCCTACAAAAGTTCTTCAACACAAAATAAGTGTTTTAGAAAAGGACTTGAGGACAGCTCGAAAGAAAGCTATTGATTATCAAGTAGCTCTTTTCAAGAGAGAGAAAAAATTGGTAAGACAAAATTTTGAACAAAATGTAGAATCAATCATCTACAAAGAAAAGTTTGAAATAGTTTCAGAAAGATTAAATTCCCACTTAAAAGACTCAAAAGTTTCTCATCCTACCGAAGTCCCACTTGCATCATCTGATAAATGTATAGCTAAAATTAAAGTTCCTTCTGTCATTTTTTAAGGTGAGTGTTCAAAATCTTATAAATCGGAGGTTTCGATGAAGACTCAGAGTAAATCTAAGTCTTACAAGAAACCCACTCACCAAGGAAATTTTTCTAAGTCTAAGTCTTCCTAATGTACTGACTCTCATCGTTTTGTTCCTACAGATCATGTGAGAAGAGTTCCAAAAAAGAACCATGCAAGATTTTTCAAGTTTCTTTGTGAAGAAGGCTAAAATGCCAATTGATTTTGTTTCTAGAGACAAGATGCATGTAATCTCTGAAAACAATGTTTGTGATGCTGCAACGAATTATGTTTCTTATTTGAAGTATTCTTTTGGGGATCTGTTTAATTTATGTCCAACTAGTTTTAGACGTCAAGTCCCTGAGATGAATAAATTTGTAACTTATCCTGGAAAAAGAACCCGTAAAAAGAAAATAAAAAATAGTGCATCATTGGCCAAAACAAAACTTGATACTTGTATTTCGCCAAGGCCCAAACCAAAAGCAAACGTAAAACAGGTATCAAGACGTCCAAAACCAAAGGCAATTTCATCGCCTAATGTTACAAAGCCAGTTGGGTCCAAACACAAATGGATTCCAAAAGGCTCTGCATATAGTCCACACAAAACTGCAATATGGGTTCCTAAGACTGTAAATGTGTCATATACACCTGGAACACCTAACCCACAAGGACCCATCCTTAGATGGGTACCCAAAGTTGTGTGATTTAATGCAGATGGTTCTTGGTTACTTCAGATCAAGACCCGCACCAATGAATTGGCTTCTAGTTAACTTAGACTAGGACCCGTTCTTCTGCTTCTCAGTTGTGCTTAAATCGACATGTTTGGCTTATGTGCTCTCATCTCAGGACCCGGTCTAAACACTTCATGTCTTCTACACAACTTGGTCCAGAACACGATTCGCATGTTAATTTCCAATGGATTTATTTCATGCCCATAGATATTCATTATATAAAATTTTACTTTTCAGGAAAAATCCATCTTGTACATGGATTCGGGTTGCTCAAAACACATGACTGGGAGGAGAGAGTTATCATCTAACATTGTAGAGCAGTATTGTGGGACAGCTAAGTTCGGTAACAACAATCATGCTCAAATCAAGGGATACAGGAATTTAGTCTTAAATAATCTAGTCATCAAGGATGTTGACTATGTTGAGGGGTTATCACACAACCTATTTAGCATAGGACAACTCTGAGACAAAGGGCTAGTGGTCACATTTAGATCTAACAACTGTAGTGTTAAGAGCACTAATGGAAAAGAAATTTTAACCGGTTCCCGCAACTTTAACCTGTACACCTTAGATGTAGCTAAGCTTATGGTCAAGGATAGCATCTGCCTTTTATCAAAAGCCTCGTCAAAAGTCTCTTGGTTATGGTACCGAAGGTTATCGCATCTGAATTTCAAGAATATAAACAAGCTGGCTTCGAAACAACTGGTTGAGGGGCTCCCAGAATTTCGCTATGAAAAGGACCATCTGGGTGTTGGGTTTAAGTCTTTCTTGTAAGGTCCACACACTACGGATCTATCAAGGCGTGAACGTCGTCAAACGAGTGTGGAATCCTCGTTTAACGGTTACGGATCGATCACACAGAAACACGAAGCCGAACAAGATGTTGGACGATAGAATACTGACCCTACACGATGTATTGCTCCGTTAGATGCGGTAAAACTCTCTTAGTTCGTCTGCATCGCTCTCACAAACTCAGGAAGTGTTAATCTCGAAGTTTTTCTTTTTGCTCTCAAACTTGTCTGAGTTTCTTAGCCAAAAGTCTTACTGAATTCGCGATGATAAGTTCATGATATAACCCTTAATTTCGTGAATGGCCCAAGCCCACGAACTTATAAGTTCAAGCCCATGCAGATAAGTTCGTATGAACTTATCAGGGCTAACTTAGTACGAACTTGTCAGCCATAAGTTCATACGAACTTATTTACCATAAGTTCATAGCATCATGAACTTATCCTCATAAGTTCGTAGCCTCATGAACTTATCCTCATAAGTTCGTAGCCTCATGAACTTATCCTCATAAGTTCATAGCCCATGAACTTATCATGCAATCATGAACTTATCAAGCCATTGCATTAATATGACACTATCTATTGCAATATACTATCAATAACAAAACTAGACTGCCGTCGTCACACTGGATGTACCAACATTTCTTTTTCTATTCATCGGAAGAAGTCTTAACACAAGAGGATGAGAAACAAAGTGAAAACAAAGAAAATGAAATTTCTTTTAAGTATGATGAACTAAATGAGGGTTATCCTTATAGAGTACCTACTCTAGAGGAGGACTTCTTATTTAGCTATTCATCAGCTGAAATGAATGCCAAACCCGTCATACCAATCCCTCATCCTTATGTTCCTACAAAAGTTCTTCAACACAAAATAAAGTGTTTTAGAAAAGGACTTGAGGACAGCTCGAAAGAAAGCTATTGATTATCAAGTAGCTCTTTTCAAGAGAGAGAAAAAATTGGTAAGACAAAATTTTGAACAAAATATAGAATCAATCATCTACAAAGAAAAGTTTGAAATAGTTTCAGAAAGATTAAATTCCCACTTAAAAGACTCAAAAGTTTCTCATCCTACCGAAGTCCCACTTGCATCATCTGATAAATGTATAGCTAAAATTAAAGTTCCTTCTGTCATTTTTTAAGGTGAGTGTTCAAAATCTTATAAATCGGATGTTTCGATGAAGACTCAGAGTAAATCTAAGTCTTACAAGAAACCCACTCACCAAGGAAATTTTTCTAAGTCTAAGTCTTCCTAATGTACTGACTCTCATCGTTTTGTTCCTACAGATCATGTGAGAAGAGTTCCAAAAAGAACCATGCAAGATTTTTCAAGTTTCTTTGTGAAGAAGGCTAAAATGCCAATTGATTTTGTTTCTAGAAACAAGATGCATGTAATCTCTGAAAACAATGTTTGTGATGCTGCAACAAATTATGTTTCTTATTTGAAGTATTCTTTTGGGGATCTGTTTAATTTATGTCCAACTAGTTTTAGACGTCAAGTCCCTGAGATGAATAAATTTGTAACTTATCCTGCAAAAAGAACCCGTAAAAAGAAAATAAAAAATAGTGCATCATTGGCCAAAACAAAACTTGATACTTGTATTTCGCCAAGGCCCAAACCAAAAGCAAAAGTAAAACAGGTATCAAGACGTCCAAAACCAAAGGCAATTTCATCGCCTAATGTTACAAAGCCAGTTGGGTCCAAACACAAATGGATTCCAAAAGGCTCTGCATATAGTCCACACAAAACTGCAATATGGGTTCCTAAGACTGTAAATGTGTCATATACACCTGGAACACCTAACCCACAAGGACCCATCCTTAGATGGGTACCCAAAGTTGTGTGATTTAATGCAGATGGTTCTTGGTTACTTCAGATCAAGACCCGCACCAATGAATTGGCTTCTAGTTAACTTAGACTAGGACCCGTTCTTCTGCTTCTCAGTTGTGCTTAAATCGACATGTTTGGCTTATGTGCACTCATCTCAGGACCCGGTCTAAACACTTCATGTCTTCTACACAACTTGGTCCAGAACACGATTTGCATGTTAATTTCCAATGGATTTATTTCATGCCCATAGATATTCATTATATAAAATTTTACTTTTCAGGAAAAATCCATCTTGTACATGGATTCGGGTTGCTCAAAACACATGATTGGGAGGAGAGAGTTATCATCTAACATTGTAGAGCAGTATTGTGGGACAGCTAAGTTCGGTAACAACAATCATGCTCAAATCAAGGGATACAGGAATTTAGTCTTAAATAATCTAGTCATCAAGGATGTTGACTATGTTGAGGGGTTATCACACAACCTATTTAGCATAGGACAACTCTGTGACAAAGGGCTAGTGGTCACATTTAGATCTAACAACTGTAGTGTTAAGAGCACTAATGGAAAAGAAACTTTAACCGGTTCCCGCAACTTTAACCTGTACACCTTAGATGTAGCTAAGCTTATGGTCAAGGATAGCATCTGCCTTTTATCAAAAGCCTCGTCAAAAGTCTCTTGGTTATGGTACCGAAGGTTATCGCATCTGAATTTCAAGAATATAAACAAGCTGGCTTCGAAACAACTGGTTGAGGGGCTCCCAGAATTTCGCTATGAAAAGGACCATCTGTGTGGAGCATGTGAGAAAGGGAAGATGAAAAGATCATCTCACAAGCCAAAACCCGAACCATCATCAAAAAGAGTGTTGGAGTTACTTCATATGGTCTTATGTGGTCCCATGCGAACTCAAAGCATAAACGGGAAGCTATACATGTTGGTTATCGTTGACGACTATTCTTGAGATACCTAGGTTAAATTCTTGCGATCCAAGGATGAGACAGCTCAAGAGATCATAGACTTCATCAAGAGTGTTGAAACCTAACAGCAATTGTCTGTACAATCAATTCGATCTTACAATGGCACAGTATTCAAGAACTCGGTAGTTAAGAGCTTCCTTCGATCCAAAGGTATTCACCATCAGTTTTCAGCTGCTAGAAAACTTCAACAGAACGGAATTATTGAGAGGCGTAACCGTACCCTCGTGGAAGCTGCACGTATAATGCTGACCTACTCAAAGCTACCTCTGTTCTTGTGGGCCAAAGTCGTGTCAACAGCCTGCTACACGCAAAATCGCTCTATAATCCATAAGCATTTCAATAAAACTCCATATCAAATCTTTCTAAATAAAGTTCATTATATCAAGTACTTACGAGTGTTTGGTTGAAGGTGCTATGTGCTGAATGACAAGGACAACCTCGGGAAGTTCAAGGAGAAAGCGGATGAAGTGATCTTTATTGGATACTCATCCAATTCAAAGGTATATCGTGCATTCAACACTCGCACCAGGACAGTTAATGAGAGTGTGCATGTCACATTCTATGAAATGGCTGAACTGTCTCTGGAAGTTGATCAATCAGGACCACGCATTACACCAATGCCTGGAGACTCATCCCAATCTTCTTCTTTTTCTTCTTCTGACTTAATTAACTTATTTGATCCTTTTTATTATGAATTTTTTGGTTCTAGTACTAATCTTTCTCTTGTCTCTTCTTCTGTAGTAAACACATCCTCCAACAATTCAACAGCTCAACCAATAATATCAGATTCACCAATCCTTATATCAATTCATACATCTTTCAGTTCATCAGCTCCACCTTCCTATTCATCCACATACACACCTCTAGTTGAATCCACACTTGTAATACCCTCACACATAGTTCCAAACATTATCCCTCTAGAAGATCATGCAGAACCTGAACTGGAACTAGTGGTACCTTCACTCGAAACCATCGACCATAACTCTTCATCCATCCCCACACTCACCACTTAGATTCCATCACGTTCACCCCTTCCACACGAGACGAAATGAACCCGGAGTCACCCAACCGAATGAATTATTGGTGATATCTCTACCGGAGTCCAAACTCGAAGGGAATCTACTAATGAATGTCTCTTTGCATCATTCCTTAGCATGATAGAGCCTACTCGTGCGGATGAATCCTTGAAAGACCCAGACTGGATCGTAGCAATGCAAGAAGAGCTCAACCAGTTCGAACAGCTTACAGTATGGCGGTTAGTTCCCAAACCAAAGGACCGAACCATAATAGGAACAAAGTGGATCTTTAAGAATAAATGAGACGAAAACGGCATCGTGGTAAGAAACAAAGGATTGAAGCAATCAGAATCTTCTTGGCGTACGTGGCACAAAAAGATTTCAAGGTATACTAAATGGACGTCAAGACTACCTTCCTGAATGGTGAACTCAACGAAGAGGTGTACGTTGAACAACCACAAGGATTTATTGATGCACATAAACCAGACCATGTTTATGTGCTAGATAAAGCCCTCTATGGTTTAAAACAAGCACCTCGAGCATGGTATGATAGTCTTTCAAATTTTCTTATCTCTGCTGGTTGGTGTGGTGGACACAATATTGTTCACTAAAAAGGAAGTCCAGCACATAATGCTAGTCCAAATATATGTCGATGATATTATATTTGGATCTACTGACCGTAATTTTACTAAGAATTTTTCATCCCTAATGGAGTCCAGGTTTGAGATGAGTATGATGGGGGGAAATGAAATTTTTCCTCGGATTACAAGTCAAACAACTTGAAGATGGGATATTTGTGAACCAGTCGAAATATACTCTTTGTTGGAATTAGTGTCCAAGTCACAATTATTTGTAAACATATTGTTATCAGGCTGGATCCTTTTTGGGTGCATGCAATGAATTGTAAAGAGAAGATGATTAACTTAAATATATAATGTTAATTAGTTTGTTAATTTATTATGTTTAATAAATTAATTAGAAACTAAATAATTGATTATATTTGATTAATGGGTTAGTTTGTTAATTTATTAATAGTTAATAAATTAACCGGAAGCTAATAGAATTAATTGAGGAAGTACAGGGGCTAAACTGCAATTGGTTGATAGTCAACAGGGCACCCCCTAAACCCTAATAGGGGGGGCCGGCCACCAATCCATCCCACATTGATTTGGGATAAAAAATTTGTAGGTTTCTAAAACCTATAAATAGGCAGCCCCTGCCTGCTTCATTCCTCGCTCATTCAATTATAAGTTCTCTAACAATCACAATGGATACCAGTTTTTGGGACTCTGAGATCTGAGCTTAGAAATGTTATAATTATCTTTTCTTTTGTTCATTAGGTGTGAACAACTAGAGGCGATCTTGCTTTAGACGCTTGTTACTCGATTCAGAGGCTGTTCGTGCAATCGTTCTTCGTGGAGAAAATTGCGAATTTTCTCAAGGTTAGTTTTTCTTATTCATCTCTTTATTTTAATAATTAGTTGCTTAGCTTGTTTGGTTAGATCCTTAAGGTTTTATATTCTTGCATAGTTAGGGTATTTAATTTTCCGCAAACTTTTAATTTAACCTAGCAAGGGTATAGGAAACCCAACAATCTTGACATCATCAAGAACTATAAGTTAGACTCTTGCACGGGTATCGCAACTCCCATGGCTTCAAACTATAAGTTAGACACTGATCCTGGCGAGAAAAGGGTTGATAACACAACTTACAGAGGGATCATTGGTTCTTTACTCTGTCTTACGACTAGTAGAAAAAATATATGTTCTCAACATGTCTTTGTGCTCGTTTTCAGGCCGACACAAAAGAATCACACATATTTGTGGTAAAACTCATCTTTCGTTATCTTAAGGGTACACCCGATCTTGGTCTATGGTATCCAACGGGAACCAATTTTTGATTTTACCATATTTCAGATGCTAATTTTGTAGGTTGTAGAGTCGATAGGAAAAGCACTTCAGGAGGAATACAGTTTTTGGATGACAAACCCGTGAGTTGGTATTCCAAAAATCAGAACTATGTCTCCACATCCACAGTTGAGGCTGAGTATGTAGCAGCTGCAAGCTGTTACTCTCAAGTGATATGGATGAGAACACAGTTACGTGATTATGGATTTTTACTCGCCAACATCCCAATATACTGTGATTCTAGAAGCGCAATTGTCATCTCTTGCAATCCCGTGCAGCACTCACAAACAAAACATATAGACATCAGGTATCATTTTATTAAAGATCACGTAGAAAAAGAAACAATTAAATTGTATTTTGTAGGCATGGAATTTCAACTTGCTGATATTTTTACTAAGGCTTTAAATGAACCTCTGTTAGATTATTATTTTTGATCATGTGGAGTTTTATTTTGTAATAGTTAGTTTATTTTATTTCAATGTAATGTTATTTAATTCCGTTATAATTTATTTATTGCTTTTAGAAGTTGAGGGGTGTTAAGTGTCATTCCCTCAAAGTTACTTTTATTATATAAGGAGGGTTTCCCACAAGTTTGTCATTTTGCAATTTAGAGAAATACGGCCGCCGCCACTGTCAACCTTTTCTCTCAATATTCTTCATCTTTAATCGAGTGATTTTAATGTTTATTACTTTGAATATTGTGTTTGTGTGATGATAATATTACTGGGCCGATTCTACAATTGGTATCAGAGCCAAGTTAGCGGATTTCAACTGATTCACATCGGTGTTCTTCGCCTAAACTCACGGTTTTGATCCTAATCCTCTCAAAATATTCTGTTTTTGCGTGTTTTTCTATTCCACAATCGTAAACAATTAATCTTGTTATGATTTCGAGCATCTCTTGTTCAATCATTATGAGTTTTTATTGTTTATTTGGTGAAAATGATAATCAAATTTTTACGTTTTATTCTCGGTTTTTACTTAAAAAGGTCAGATTTTTAGGTGTTTTGGTTACTTGTTATTAACAAAACTTGTTTCTAAAATTAAACCAAACATTTAGAAATTATTTCTAGTCTTTAAACTGCATTTATATTAATTCTGAAAAACTGGAATTTAATCATAAATTTCAAAATTCGGACCATCTCGGATCACAACTCGGATCAAATCTCGGATCAATTCGTATCAAGTTTTTTACATATTTCGGACCAAATCTCGGATCCCATCCGAAATTCTGTTAAAACATTTTTCGGGTCACTAACTTACTTGTTCTTCAGTTATTGATTTTTCCAAATTCAACTCCGATCACCAACCGAATTCGGATCACCAGAGCTGAACTGATCACTTTGAAGTTAATCATCCGAGATATTGTTCTTCATCCGAAATCATCCATCCAAATTCCACCCATCCGAGTTACTGTAGACCATCTGAGTTCCTACCCATCCGAATTACAAATCCTCCGAGTTTCCGTTCATCATCAAGTTCTATTCCACCCGAGTTACTAACCATCATCCGAATTCGGTCCATCAGAAAATTCGATTCCAGTCCATCCGAATTTCGATTCCTTCAACCGACAAATTAGTTTCCGCTTCCTAAGATCATAAGTTCATAATCAACACTCAACACATCATGTCTCGCGAAGCCCTTGTTCTTGGATCAGAGAACAGACCACCCGTTCTCTATCCAAATGAGTACGAACAGTGGAAGAAATGATTTCTAAAGTTCATTGGCATGCAGCCCATGGGAAATCTGTTGATCCAATCTATCAGTGAAGGACCTGCTGTCTATTACCGAGTATGTCCTGCAAGGCCAAATGCTGATCCTCCAGTCCTAGCATCAAGGACAGTTCGTGAACCTACAACTGAAGCAGAAAGGGACAAACAAACAACTGATAAAAGGGCAGAGCATCTCGTTTACCAATCAATTCCGACTGAGATCCTAGTTGGGGCTGACAGCAAACTATCGGCTAAAGAAATGTAGGATGATCTAGAGATGCAAATTAGGGGTGAGCTCGGTACCGTACCGAACCGAACCGGTACCGATCCCGAAAATACCGAAACCGAATTATTAGTTTTGGAAGAACCGAATACCGAACCGTATAATTTTATATGGTGTCGGTTCGGTTCCGAATACCGAATTTTAGCTAAGTTAAGAACCGAATACCGAACCGAAAGTACCGAATACCGAATTTTAGCTAATTTAAAAACCGAATACCGAACCGAATATATTAATTCGGTATCGGTCGGTACCGGTACCGGTTTGGGTTCGGGAAATGGTACCCGTGGCTCACCCCTAATGCAAATGCTTGGGGCAGACTTAGATGATAGGGCCAAAATTGAAGAAGCAAAGGCCGAATGTTAATTTTATAATTATTTGAATATTAATTTTAATTATGCGTGCTAAACATTAAGTATGGTTTGATTTATTTATGATGTGCTGGTTCGGTTTGTTTGGTTTGGTTATTTACGTTTATTTTGATTATAATAGTACTTTATTTATAATTTTAAAGTGTGATGTTTATTTTAAGTTGAATTATAAAAGTTGAATTTTGTTTGTTTATTATTTTTTGTTTAATTTTAATTGTTATGGATAAGGAATATGTACCGATCTATCTTTCTATGATCTTAACCGATGAGTTATATTTGATGTGACGAGGATGTCACAAAAGTCTAAGTTGGGGAGGGTAGGTTATAACGATAAAATTAATTAATTAATTTAGCCCTCACAAAAATTTTTAGACTACAATATATATCAAAAATTAGAAAGATTTACAGCCCCGCATACCAAAACAGTAAAAAAATGAATTTTCAGTAGAGTTGGGCGCAGCGAGGGATGCATGCCTGTGCTGGTCCTGCGTCCCATCGAGTTAAAAATTAGATTTGAGCCCCATTTCATCATTTTCACAACCCTAGAACATTAGTCTATGCGTGGGTGTGCGGCTCCTTCGAAAAAACCCTACTTTTGTGCCCAAAATTTGCAAATTTAAGCTTCAAAACATTCATATTTTCATAAATATTCAAGATCTAGGCTAGAAATCACCTCTTTGAGGGTAGTTTCATCCCTTTTGAAGATTTTTAGGTAAGGAAAGTGGTGAAGAAAAAAAGCTAGATTTGTACCGAGTTAAGCTTCCAATCACCAAGGTTAGTGTTTTTATTGAGTACTTGCAACTTATTTCATACTTTTTGAGCAAAAATGAAAGCTTGAGCTTCATGGTCATCAATGGAGTTTTCATGGTGATTTTGACTTTTTAGAGTCAAAGTATGTGAAATTGCATTAGTTTGATTGTTGGGAATTCGTATCGTTTTTCGTAAAAACATAAACATTAATCTTATTAACGCACAGCGGAAGCTTTTAAAAATTACGAATTCCATACACGGATCATCAAGTAAAACATAAGATAAGTAAAAGAGAAAGCAATAATAAATTCGTACCTTTGTATCCTATGACAAGAATATACGAACAGGATGCTTTCGGTATCCACCGGTGATGACACGATCGAGCGGCGCCAGGTATGCAATCAAACACACGAAGAACGGGAAAACCAAACGCGATTATGGTTTTGGTACGGACGAAGAATCTCCGCACACACACATACACCTTGTGTGTGTGCGCCGTCCAATTCACTTTTGAGATTAGGTCACCACCTCTTTTGTATATATCCTCATATATATATATATATATATATATATATATATATATATATATATATATATATATATATATATATATATATATATATATATATATATATATATATATATATATATATATATGTGTGTGTGTGTGTGTATTGTAGTCGTGTATATATATTATATATATATATATATATATATTTAATTAAAACTTAAATATATTAATATAATATATATCTTAATAATTATATTTATTATTTAAACTTGATATAATTATCTCTATAATTATATATACCCTTTAAATAATATTAATCTTTTATACATTATCTAATAATATATAAATGACTAGATAATTATTTATAATTATCTCTTATTTATTTGTTTATAATTTATCCATCCAATTATCTAATAATAGATGATAATATCAATTCAAATAAATCAATCTTTTATTTAGTATCCAATAATAAATAAAAGACTAGATAATTATTTTATTAATTATCATCTAATGACAATTAAATCACTACAATATCTAATATTGCACTTTTAGTCCCCGTACTTTGAGAT
Source organism: Centrapalus pauciflorus (assembly GCA_020465985.1). NCBI lineage: Eukaryota > Viridiplantae > Streptophyta > Magnoliopsida > Asterales > Asteraceae > Centrapalus > Centrapalus pauciflorus. Next base: position 98,339 of record JAANYP010008423.1, read on the forward strand.
ATAATTAATCATCCATTAATTTAATCTCAATTTATCATTTCGTGTCATAAACAATATTCAATATTATTTATTTAATAGTTTAATTGCATCTGCTCAGTTGTGCTCATCGGTGTGACCCTCAAGTGTTTTATGAAATCAGCCATGATGCAGTAGTAATGTCATCTTTACACACCATATACTAACATACTCCCACTTGTGTAAGACGACATACTGTCCTGCAGCATGCGCCTAAAGGAGGTCATGGCTAGACACTTTAAGCAACCAATGTCATAAAAACTCTGACTCCCATTCGGGCATTCTTGTTGAAACAGCCTTCCAAAAAGAAACTTAGGTTATATCCCATGCATCACGATATTTCAATGTGAAAGCTAGGCATGGATTAGATCAACCGTAGCAAACACGATTATGTTTCTCGACTCCCTGATCTCATACTGAACTGAAACAGACAGATTAGAACACATCAGTTCTGTCCGAGCATGGCCATGCATTTCTGTCAGTATCGATCGCCGAGGGGCCCAGAAATATCTCTTCTTAGTTAAAAGAAGGTGCAAATCCCATATTGACTATCTAGGCCTCCAGCACGACTCCCACTGCAACCAGCCTCGAACCGTTATGATCACCCAGTTACGGATGACGTTAGGTTAGGCCAAATGTACAGCAGCACTCGCACTAAAGTACGTAGACATCTCAGGTACTAAGGATTACCTTTTTGAGACGACTCATGACTATGATCCACAAAGTGGTCTAAATCGGTGGGTCAATCCAATATTTGTTCGCAACAAATACCTGTGAATTTGGTCCAACCTTTGCTATATTCATCACCCATGAATATCAACCAAAAACCACAGTAGCCTTTTAATTCTCGTTGTGGTTCCCACGACAACAAGCAGCTATGGAATAGTTTTAGAATAACTTCAAATTTATTCTTGGATTTCTAAAACATGCAAAATAGAACGACATTAAAGATATCATGTTGATCTCCTTTATCTCAATAAACACAACATGACTTCCATCAATTTAATGCTACTGTTCCTTTATCAAATGTAACGGTAACACGATCTATCGAAAAATTAATTTCAGACATGATCTTAGTGGGAGTGTTCTCTAGTTAACTGACTTAACTTCCATTACCGTTTATCTTTGAAAAATTACACTAGTTCTTTATTACAACTTCTTGTAATATTATTCAGATCCAATCTGAATCTCCATACAAATTTATATCCACTATCTTTAGAGGAACTGGTAAATCACTCATAAAGACACCAGGATTAAAATTTAGGAGCTCTAGCAATTCAGATTAATTGCTACTAGTAATATGTTTAGATGTCTAGTCTTGAATATGACAGTATGCGGTTTATCTATATCTTAACAAGATATCTTTAATAACATTGTGTTCAACATTTGTGATATGTATCCATAACCACCAGAACCTGGTTATCTACAACATTTCGTTGTGGTATTCCGTCAAGCTTGCCGACGAGTGTTTAAACAAGTCAAAGGCTACTACTTGACTAACCATCACACAAGTTGTATACATTTCACATGTAATTTATAAAATGCGATTACTTCTTGTCTAAACAATTCTGACTTCTCAAGTCTAATTATTTCTGACAAGTGAAGTGAATTAACCTTCATGTAACTCCTTTACATTTAATTCTGCATTTTATTAGTTTCAATATAATCACAGATGACTATCCAACTCATATAATCTCTTGAACTAACTTTCAAGAATTAACAAGTTCAATGAAACTGCATTTGAACACTTGAACAATTTACACAACAACATGGTAACCCTTTTATCTGAATATGACTACTAGCTTGTCCAATCTCTATTGACAAGTTACTATTCAAGTTCCACTTGAATCAATAGTCCATAATCATGGTTTAGTAATCTTAAACAATAGGATTTTCAAGCAACAAATTTTTAACTCCAAAAATTCTTTATTTATCTCAAAAATACTTGCAAGAAAATCAATCAATTGTGTACTACACCATGATAAACTAATGATGACATGGAAATAGTGTCCAGCAGAGTATTCTCTAAGATGTCTCTATGCTCCCACTGAATCTGTCATCTCTTTTCACTTCATTTTAATCATCGCAGACATTATGCATGAAAACTTTGTTCAATTGGGTATCACATATCCAAGAACAATAGAAGTGACTGATTCAGATACACGAAGTCTCAATGCGGTCAACCTTGACCGTTTCCAAGTACTTGGGACAATTCCTTTCCCAGTGCCCAGTTTCCTAGCACTCAAAGAATTTGTCATCCTTGGATTTGACTTCTCTGGTTCTAGGTTTTAGCTACTTGTTAGCTTTAACCTCCGGCTTGGAAACTTACTTTCCTTTCCGTCTCTTTCCCTATATTCTCTCCTCAATCACTCCCTCAGCAGACTATAGCATCCGATGCAGCCCACTGATCATCTTCTCCGTGCATATTGTAACAAATTACAAATTGCTAAAATTCCTTCAATAAGGAATTGAGAATTAGATTCGTGGTCATGTCCTGTGTCACGGGTAACCCAAGTCTGCTAAGATGATCCAAATAACCTTTCATCTTCAGCGCATGGGATCTAACAGTTGTTCCTTCTGCCATTCTGCAGGAGCACAGAGCCCTTGTCGTATATCTTTCTCAGTCCGAGCCTGAGTCTGGAACATATCCTTTAGCTGGCGATACATCTGTCAAGCTGAGACGTCCATAAGGCTAGTCCGCAGCTCAGATGTCATGGTCGCTAGCATTAGACAGGCAACATTTACCGAATCCTCAGAGTGCTTCTTGTGGAGATTTCTCTCCTCAACTGTAGCAGTCTCTGCAGGATCAGGTTCTGGTGCCCTTTCCAGAATATACGACTTTCACCCTGCACTCAGAACATTTGTCAGATTTTACTCCCAGTTCAGGATGTTGCCTCTTTTGAGTTCTCCATATCCCGAATGGACCTCAAAGTAGCAACATGTGCTTTTGGGGAGGATTTTCAAGTGGGAAAAGGATATTGACATTATCATTGTTGTTATTACTGTTATTGTCATTGTTATTATTAAACCGCTTCTACATCTGTCTTTTTCAACCATCTTAAACAATTTTTCAAAAATCAGTATTTGATTAACCATTAATAAATCAATAACCCAAAATTTAGAAAATGATTTATTAATCCTAAGAACCATTTTACTTATTCATGCACCCAACGGAGGCTGAACCTACATGAATAAGCTACTCAGACAGGCAACTTATTACCAATTACAACTCCTTTGTAACTCTTAGATCTTATGAGATTTTCAATTTCTTAAATTGATCATGTTTAATCTCATCCACACCTTGGGCAACAGTCTTACTGAGGAACCACCACTGACACACACCATATAACAACTGCAAGTCACTGGCCCAAGTCTCACTTAGGATCCGCAGTGCTTACCTCACAGCTCTCCGAGTTTGCGGCGTAAGCACCCAACGAAGGCTGAACCTACTTACGACGACCGGTCACCGTGAGTGCCACTATATGGACGGTGTGCTGTGTCAGATTTTTAATTTGGGTTTATAACCAGTCTCTTACCAAGAACTAGTGGCCAGTGAGGTTAGTCTGTGGGCAGGATCCTTTCGGTTCTAAACCTTTTGGAACTTCCACAGCCCGAGCAAGACTGTCCTAGACACCACCTATTCTGGTAAACAATCCAGTTAATGTACCAGTTTTAAGAATTTCAACTCTTTGATCATATGACATTTTAAAATAAATCTCCTTTTATTTGAAAAACTAATTTCATAAAAATGTCATATCTAACACCTGACAAAATAATTAAAGTTTCCAATTTAAACTTCCTTTTAAATACTTTAATTTTTCATCAAAAATGATTGTAGTTTGGATTTCTTTTATTTATCTACTTTGTCACCACAACCACGCAGATATAAATAAAGCATAAAGAAATAAAACATACAATCACAAGGTGACATAGCCTTGCCGAAACTAAATTGGTTTCTGAGAGCCATACGGACAAACCAATTAGGTCAAAACCTAAGGGACAAAATAAACACACAAGGCAAGAAGGTTGAACTCTATCAGCTCCCACTAGCCTCAGCGTCCGATAATGTCACCGAGCGTCCTTGATGAATGACCTCCTTCTTGATGGACATCTTCTCCAAGATTTTTTACATAATTTTAATCTAAATACATTTGCCTATTTTCTAACCTATTACAGATTACATCATAAAACCCGGGATTCCAATGGCACGCAGGCCTTCCCAAAAATAACCAATAATAAAAAAGCAAATATTGAGATTAAACAAACAACCATCACAAACAATGGGTCTCAAGGCTCGGCTATGTCACAAATATAAATAAAGCAGAAAAGCTTGTAAATAATCCAGAATTCATTTTCATCTTGACATGAAAATAATTCCAAAACCAATTAATCCACCATTAATTTAAGTAAATATGTCCAATACCGTTCTTAAATTAAACACGGTTCGTAAACTCGAAATTTAGGAACACTTTCCATAATTAGAAACTTTTTCCCGAAAAATTTCAAATTTAATTCCATCTTTGCATTATCTTTGGATTCATAACTATACTTTTCTTAAAATATTCAATTAACAATTCAAACACCTTTGAAACTTAAACTTACTATTTTAAGAAACTTTTTATTAAACAACCTTTAATAAATATAGTTTTATTTTCAAATAATATTGATAAATAATTTAAACTTCCTTTAAATAATTATCAATTAACTATTATTTAATTGAAACACTTTTCAAAATAAATAACTAAACTTTATTTAAAACGTCAATTTTCTAGATAAACAATTTTACCAATAAAATATTTCTTTTAAAATATTTAAAGAAAATTGACCATCTGTAAATAATACCAAAAACTTTTCTTTATGGTTTTAAACGATTTCTACCAAAAACGGTAATGTCGAGATCAAATCTCAAAACATTAAACCATGACCGAGCATGAAACTCAAAGTCACGATTTCATCAATTTGAAAATAGAATCCTTAAATTAAACTCTCTTTAATTTAATAATGCATTTTATGGAACTAAGTATTAAATGCATAAACTAAATCTAGTTTATAAATTAAAATTACCATTAATTTTAATTTCAACATTAAAACTTAATTTTTAATTAAAACCGATTTAATTTAAACGACGAATTACCGGAAAACGGAAACGAACCAACTTAGTTAACCGACTCATACTCGGGTTCAATAACCCATATGAACCGAAAAACAAGTAGGGTTTTAAACCCTTTGACGGCTGAAATTAATCGAAGCCATTAATCAACTCACTTTGATTATTTCGACTTCCATATTCCAATTAATCGTTTGACTATCGAATCAAATAATATTTAAACCGATTTGTGAATTTTATAAAACTAATAAAGTCTCCCACTTTAATTTTATAAAACCAAAACATATATTTTGTCACAAATTTTAAATATTAATAACCAAACAATTTTGATTTATTAATTCGATTTTAACGCATTTAATTTAATCGTTCGAGTTTAACCGTGAATTAAATGACATGACGGAAACAAATAATCCATCACCTCGGTTACCACATCACAATCGAGAGGTCATGGGTCTCAACCCATGACCGAAATCTCTAGGTTTGATTTCGCGAACCGGAACGTTTAATTTTCGACTTTAATCAATTAAACACTTTTAAACAATCAAACATCAATTAAATAAAACGAACTAAGGTTTCAAAATCCCGAGTTCCGAAAAACTCCAAGGTTGGCCGAGAATCACCATAAGGTTTCCAAAACCTTTGGTCGATTTTCTCCAAGCCAAATCAAAACCTTAAACATTTTAATTATTGATTTTGACCGTTTAAACAATTTTAATTATTAAAAATCGAAACTTTAAGATCGTTGGACATAAATACTCGAATAATACTATCATTATGTTACTTGAGGTGGCTCTGATACCACTGTTGGGAATTCGTATCGTTTTTCGTAAAAACATAAACATTAATCTTATTAACGCACAGCGGAAGCTTTTAAAAATTACGAATTCCGTACACGGATCATCAAGTAAAACATAAGATAAGTAAAAGAGAAAGCAATAATAAATTCGTACCTTTGTATCCTATGACAAGAATATACGAACAGGATGCTTTCGGTATCCACCGGTGATGACACGATCGAGCGGCACCAGGTATGCAATCAAACACACGAAGAACGGGAAAACCAAACGCGATTATGGTTTTGGTACGGATACACCTTGTGTGTGTGCGCCGTCCAATTCACTTTTGAGATTAGGTCACCACCTCTTTTGTATATATCCTCATATATATATATATATATATATATATATATATATATATATATATATATATATATATATATATATATATATGTATATGTATTGTGGTCGTGTATATATATATTATATATATATATTTAATTAAAACTTAAATATATTAATATAATATATATCTTAATAATTATCTTTATTATTTAAACTTGATATAATTATCTCTATAATTATATATACCCTTTAAATAATATTAATCTTTTATACATTATCTAATAATATATAAATGACTAGATAATTATTTATAATTATCTCTTATTTATTTGTTTATAATTTATCCATCCAATTATCTAATAATAGATGATAATATCAATTCAAATAAATCAATCTTTTATTTAGTATCCAATAATAAATAAAAGACTAGATAATTATTATTTAATTATCATCTAATGACAATTAAATCACTACAATATCTAATATTGCACTTTTAGTCCCCGTACTTTGAGATATAATTAATCATCCATTAATTTAATCTCAATTTATCATTTCGTGTCATAAACAATATCCAATATTATTTATTTAATAGTTTAATTGCATCTGCTCAGTTGTGCTCATCGGTGTGACCCTCAAGTGTTTTATGAAATCAGTCATGATGCAGTAGTAATGTCATCTTTACTCACCATATACTAACATTGATGATAACCTAGATGTATGTTTATGAGATATGTGTTTATTTGTTGAGTTTCTTAATTTTTCATGGTTAATTTCTAGAAATTAAATTCGATTTATAAAGTTGGTTTCCTATATGTGCATATATTGTTAAAAATCATAAAACTTGGGTGATTAGTGTAAAAAACTAATTTGATGTGCTAAATGGTTTTTATTAAAACATTATAAATGTTTAGTGCTTAAAATAATGACAAATTAAAGACAATATATATAAGATGCAAAATGTGAGCGTAAAAGAGTGTGTGTATCTTTACTACTAATAAAACATTTAACTTTTTACAAGTTACAATGCACAATGTACAACTTCTTAAAGTTATTTCTTGAATTTCAAGACTTACAAGTCTTTAAAGGATAATGTACAAGCTTTATGCCAGTAAAATTCAAATTCTTTTTTTGATTGTTGAGAACCGTGCAAAGCATTGGAAAACTAAAAGGCCTTTTCTCTTACAAGAAGACATAGAGCTGGAAAAGAAAGGTATTGACTCAACCAAAGCACTTCTCGGTAATCAGTATCACGCACAAATCACTCCCTCAAAGCTTGATTCTCTCAACCGACGGCTGCGGTAGTCCGCCGCCACAACTCCGTCGCTGCCACCGCCACTCTGCAAGTGAACCTTCTCCCCACCCTTGATCTGCAATCTTTATTTCTCCCGTATTTGTTTCACACCTCCCACTCCATTCCGTGACCATCGACCAAGCACCCACTCCCGTCTTCAGTCGACTCCATTATTGCATCGGTTGTTGATCTCTCATCATCTCTCACGAAGCCGATAAGATCTCGATCTCATTCTTGGTGCTTTCTCTCCATCTTACTCTCGTAATCTCTTGGCTTGGGATTCTTTTGGTGAAAAGTTAAAACTCTAGGTATTTGTGTGATTTTTGAAGTAGGTCTTTGTTTTTGTTTGCATTTTGTGTTCCAAATATTTTTTTGAGCTTACTGGTGTTTTAAGTGCTTTTAGATAATGTTGTTATTCTAATTTCCAACTGCAATCAAGTATTTCATGGCAACCAAAATTGCAGTTGGCAGATGCAAAAGATGTAATTGAAGCAATCAAAAGGGTCGGTGGTGCTAGATTCCCTGTTTTAACACCAAATCTCAAGGTAAGTTGTTTTATTTCAGTTTCTTTAATTCAAATATTGGCAGAGGTTTATGAAAAGGGGTTTCACTTATTACTACTTGCTTTCATTTTTATGTCTTACAGGGATTAGAGGCTGCTCTTGCAGCTGGAGTGAAGTGACGTGGAGTTCGATGGTAACAGGGTATCTGAAAAATGAGCTTTATGTGGAAGCTTTGTTGATTTTTAAAAAAGTACAGGTTTCTGGAGTTGAATTTAGCCAGATTACTATTTCTTCGATTCTTGCTGCTTGTGCTGCTATAGCTGCTAAAATGGAAGGGATTCAGGCACATGCGGTGGTATTCAAGATAGGTTTCATTGTAAATTACTTTGTGTATTCTTCTCTTGTGGATATGTATTCCAGATATGGAAGCATTAGTGAAGCTTATTAAGTCTTCTCATGTGCAGAAGAGAAAAATGTTGTTTTACTGAATGCAATGACTTTTGGGTTTCCAGACACGGTCGATCCATGGAGGCAATGATCTTAATTAAGAAAATGCAACAAATTGACTTGCAACCAAACGAGGAAACGATCTACTTTCCCTTTAATGGGTTTTCTGATTTTCCGGCAGCAGAACATGCTAGCAACTGAGTGCTTCTTGCCCTTTACATACCAAGGTATCACATTCCTTTCAACTACACTATTTGGTTTCAATTCTTTGCATCTGTTACTGTGTATGGTTCTATATTAGTTCAAGATATAAAACTGTGGGACACAAATTATAATGTATTTTCATCATTTGCATCGGCGTCTGTGAGACATTGGAAGTCTCTTGTTACGAAATACAATTATGTATGATTGGTGCTTGGAATATTTTAACAAGGCCACTACTTTTCAGGGTGCATGAGGTAAGCTGCTTTGTACATCCATGATCTGTGAATTCCATATCATTGTCCTTATTTTTATTCAGGGTATCTGTTTGGGTAAACACAATTGATTAAATTTTGTTGCAAAGTTTGGCTTAATATTGTTGAAAGTGTGAAACAGAAGACTTTTATGACTGTATTAATTTGCCGAACTTGCTCTAACAAGTTTGCATAGTATTTGTGTCTCATTTATGCAGGGATTCTTTGTCATGCTCTTCCATATCCACAAATGCTTTGACCTGAATATTCTCCAGGACCATTTGGAGCAGTGGGAGCCATTCCAGCATTACGACGTCCTCCAATTATGGCTATGCAAGGTGCTGTGATTCCTACTATCGTTAGGTAATTATGGGGCTTAAAATATGTTTTGAAAATTTGAATGTAATCCTTTCGTTCAGTTCTTTTAAACTAATGGGAGAAATGAATTGCTAATTTGTTATGTGTTGCATGACAAAGGTACATTGTACAAGTTATTTATACATTTGGTGACTTTTTTTTTGTATGATAACACACCAATTGTGATTCTTTTAAGAAATTTTTCTACTAATTTGATGACTTTTTTGTATTTTGATTTGGGTTTTGTTGTGATCTGTAATTTGCATCTATTTAGTATTCATATGGATATATGTGTAATGGGCTACTTTTTAATTCTCCATCCATATACCTTTCACATTTATGTTATTTGATGCAAGTATATATGTATTTGGGTTGATGCAGTTTATCATAAACCCTCACTAAGGGACTCACTTGCATGCTTTTGATGATGATGATGTTCAAATGCACACTCTTAGTTGACATCTTCACATTTATTAATAACACACACCAAAAACACAAATACTTGGCATATATATAAAAATCGCAGCTGCTGTTTGATTTATTCCATGATCACACACATGCACACTTTTTATTTCGATCAGCTATATAACGCTGCTGTTGTGTTCTTTTCTTTCTGTTTAATTTGGTCAGCTGCACACATACAACGCCTACACCTTGATTTATTATATAGATAGAAGTTTAGGAACTATTAAATGGTGAGTTAAGGTACAATATTAGTTTGTAACTCAGCTTATAGTTGAGTTACAGAACACACACACAAAACATTTTTATTTTATGTTATTAGTGCTGTCAAATTGCTGCTGTGCTTTCTGTTTTAGTGCCTTAAACACCCACTCAAAAACTTAAATTAATCATAGGATGAAATGATAAGTTGTAGGCGAGTTAAGGTATTGCTACTTGCGAGATGACGGACTTTTTGTTGCGAGTTAAGGGACTTTTATAGTCCAGTAACTCAACATATTGCTGAGTTACGGACAGTCCTTCAATCTTTCGGTTTTGATATCAATTACGGGGATATTTGGCTGCTGGAATTTATTTTTTAAACTCACAAACACACTCACAAATGCAATTTGATTACGTAGGATAAAATATAAAGTGTTATGGTGTTTGCAAGTTAAGGTACTTGATATTTGCGAGTTGAGGTACAATGAATGACGAGTTACTGAACTTCACTCTTTCGAGACTCTCACCTTGATGAGTCTCGGTACACACACTCACTTTAAATTCTATTTTGTGCAGCAAAATCAAGTGGATGAGGGGCGAATTAGATGCACAATTGATCAACAAAACACATACAAACAAATAGGGACCAAGGCCGAAGGCCAAGGCCATTCTTTGGCCAAGTTTCGGTGTCAACAATAACCAAAACAGAACTAATTTCTAAGTTGCTTGACATTGAATTAACTCTTCATTTTAGGACTCGAAAATGCTTATTTCATGATTTCAACACTAGATAAACATATGCATGTCATCAAATCATGATTCTAGACATGTATTAATGTTCAATTAAATGATTCTGAAACCATTTGAAGCATGGGTCTATTAGTAAATTTCACTCTATGAGATTTGCAGGTTGATCCTGCATATAATTTGCCTATGAAATGTCTCTTTGGTGGTGGCTATGCGAGGTTATTGTAAATCAGGTATTCCTTCAATTTAATTGGTAGTTGCATAGTTTTTTTTTTTTTTTTTTTTCTAAGCTCAACAAAGAAATACTTTCTTATTACATGTGGTTTAAAATTTAAATCACATCGTTTCATTTCCTTCCCCTTTGCCAATTGTGATTCTTTAAATGTTGAATGGAGATAATTGATAGTTGAATGCTACAGCTTTTACTTGAAATCATGAATAATGTTGTACCGTGTTTTTAATTGATTATCATGTGCATTAAAAGTTACTTTTTAGTTTGCTGTTGCTTTTTTGTTTGTCATAATCTTTCTTAATCTTTGAGTTTCTTGAAAATTGGTACTTGTTGTTTTGATGGTGATTGGGTGGAACCTTTAGATCTTGTTAATTTGATAAAAAAAAATATAGTATGACCAAAGTAAATAGTAAAGCAGGATAAGTCTCTTGCTAAACTTTAGATATTATGTTTTATATATATTTATGGGACCAAGGGAATCTTGCCAAGTGAAGGATAAAAGATGGCAAGTATTGCTTAACATGATGACGGCTAATATGCAGGCTGCACATGAATACTGTTTTGTGTACAAATTTTAGTAGTAATGTTTGTTTCTTTTTGCATGCCTCTTTAAATTATAATGGATTTTTGATTACTTTAGTACAGTAAGGTGCTTTGCTAGATTTGTGAATTGTTCATCTAAATATATTAGATCCACCAATTCAATCAGCATCATCTAAAAGCCTATAAGCTTAAAAATTTCACTAAAAGATTATATTTTTGTTTATACAAAAGAGTTTATATCACAGAGTAGCAACATACTTTTTCATTTGTTTTGGTTTAGTCACTATGTATTGTTTTCTTTTAACTACTAAACTTTTCTTGTTTTCTACCATAGTTGGATTGTGGATGATCTGAAATGAAACTTCACATTGAATTGTAAGATTTATGATCAATATTTGATATATGTTTGTTTCAAGCCTCATTTTTTTGGGTGTGTTATTGTTTACAGGTATATTGTGGCTGTTTTCTAAGAAGCGTTGATGATGTTTAAGTTTAGAAATGCCAATTTTCTTATGGCAAAACGATCAAAATGAGGTACTAATCGACAAAATAAAGATCGTGCAAGATACATGTCTGGCATCATAGTGTTTTTGATTTCCCCCATGGCCGGATTAATAGACGACTGCTTTTAGATAATATAACACACATGACCAAAAGTGTGATGGGTAAGGATTTTGGCTGATTTTAATAGTTGGTGCAATTTGTAGGTTCATAGCAACAAGACAAGGTGGTTATAGAGTTTAGTTTCCAAACATTGTTTTTGTTTGGGTCCTATGTAGTTTGGAACCACCAAATCGATTTACTTGTATGTGTTTTGATTAAGTAAATACTAATTTGTATTTTGTTCACGTATTTTGGGACTGCACCGGCACCATTCCGGTTTACATCAATTAGCTTTCAGTTATGGCCCTTTTCTAATTTTTCTGTTTCAATTTGGTTTGGTTTGATCCGGTTTGATTTTCAATCCACTACACAAATCCTTAAATCCACTAAAGTTATGCCTCTTATTGAACAGGAGCAAAAGACCCAAAATTTCTTTCTTTTACATATTTTGTCAGAGCTTTGATGTACCATGGCTCATTGTCTGTGGTGCATCAAGGCTTCTTGTTGACATGCCAATGAGCCATGGTTGACTCATCCTGTTGCCCACATTCATTATCCTTGTTGACCTATTGAGAAAGAATCCTTGTGCACTTGGTCAATGACACTAGAAAGGGCACCATGGTACGGTTCTTCAATACCAAAGCGGATCGATATAGCTGACCTGTTCGGTCGAAATATAACTGTCGAAGCAACATTTATACTTGATCAGATTACATTGGGTTTTAAACATCGCTTTTGTTATTGGTTGGCTGTTTCCATGGTTTTTCCTATCAATGTAGTTCAAGTAAAACTATCCTTTTCAAATGCCTTTACTCTTTGTGAAAATTTTGTATTCCAATTCCATATGTCATGGGTTATATGGTTGCTATAAAGGGCATTACATGTGTCTACAACGTTAGAGCTAGCACACATATGTAATCCCAAATTACAGTAGCATACATATGTAACTTATTTTTTGTTTTTTTACTACTTAGTATGGGAAGTAACCCAGATAGTAGTGCTAGCATACATATGTAATCCCAAATTACAGTAGCATACATATGTAACATATCCCATTTTTCGGACAGTTTATTAATAAAGATATAGTATATAACATTCTGACTTCGACTCTTTGTTGCTTTAATTACAAAGGATGTTGAAAGGTAAAAACACATGAGTTAAATTAACCATCATCACTCAAGTTATCAAATGCATCATCATGGATATCGTTCCCTAATAAATACAACTAAATATAAAATATGGAACTAAAAGCAAATGCAATAATCTAACAGTAAATACCAAACTATGTTGTATCCAGTATCCTAAATGTTCTTATTCTTTTGCTCAAGTACACTGATAACAAGAAATAATTCCTTCCTGGTAGATCGATGTAGGTGAATATGGATATAATCGCAATGCTGAAATGGACTTCAGTGATTATTCAGATATTTCTTTAGAGGGTCTAAATGTTTTAAAGATTCAAAATTTTGGCAACAACAATATTCTTCATTTACGATTCTAGGACAATTAATTATATAATACTAAACGAAATGCTATAAAAACTATTTGTCGTCTCCGCCGCTTTGCGCGGGTACACTACTAGTATATATATATATATATATATATATATATATATATATATATATATATATATATATATATATATATATATATATATATATATATATATATATATATATATATATATATATATATATATATAGAGTTAATTACAAAAATGGTCCCTGTGGTTTGTCCTAAAATTTGGATTTGGTCCCTGAACTTTCAATTTGGCAGAAACGGTCCTTATTTTCATAGTTTGTTTGCAATTTTGGTCCCTCAACCTATCAACTTTTCTAATATGACCAAATTACCCTTATTTTGATGCAAACTATAGGGACCATTTCTACAATTAATTATTTAACTCTTTTTTATTCTTAATTAAATAAATTATTTTTTAGTGTTACTTAAATTTAATAAACTATAAAAAAATAAAAGAATTATTTAATTATTCATGTTGGTTCATAAATGATTTAGATATTTTTAGTCTTAATTAATTTTAATTTATTATAATCAAAGTGTAAACCAATCAAAATTTATAATCGAAAAAATCATTTATGTTTAGAAACAATTTTCTAGAAGTTTCGTGTATAAAATATTATAAAAATATTTGACTCTATAATTATTTATGTTAGTTCATAAATTTATAATAAAAATATGTTTGTTGGTCAAATATTTTACTTTCTTCTTAAATAAAATCGGCCAAAGATTCTATTTTAAAAACTGTTCACATTTATATCAAAGCAAGGTGATAATGGTAAAGTGATAAATCTAAATGGTTTAAATTTTTAAGGTGTCGATTTAATCGGATTAAATGAAAAGTCAAATTAAAACGATAAAATAATTGATACGTTAAATAAAAAATTTGATTGTCTTAGACCATTTTGAAGGTTTTTTTAACTCGGTCAAATTAAACGTTAATTTTTTATTTATTTAAGTTCTTTAATAATTTTAACTTTAATTAAACTGTTAGCTCATAACTAATTTCTTTAATAATTTATTAAAGTTAATTAACATTAAAAATAAAGTAGAGTGAATTACATAAATGGTCTTTGTGGTTTGATCAACATAAATATTTTTAATTATAAATGTATGAACCAGTATAAATAATTATAAAGAAAAAATTTATTATTTATGAAACCTTTAAAAAATAATTTCTAAACATAAATGACATTTTCGATTATAAATTTTGATTGGTTTACACTTTGATTATAGTATATTAAAATTAATTAAGACTAAAAATATTTAAAACATTTATGAATCAACATAAATAATAAAATAATTCTTTTCTATTTTTTATAGTTTATTAAAGTTAAGTAACACTAAAAAATATTTTATTTAATTAAGATTAAAAAGAGTTAAAAACTAATTATAGAAATGGTCCCTATAGTTTGCATCAACATAAGGGTAAATTGGTTATATTAGAAAAGTTAATAGGTTGAGGGACCAAAATTGCAAACAAACTATGAAAATAAGGACCGTTTTTGCAAAATTGAAATTTTAGGGACCAAATCCAAATTTTAGAACAAACCACAGGGACCATTTTTGTAATTAACTCATATATATATATATATATATATATATATATATATATATATATATATATATATATATATATATATATATATATATATATATATATATATATATATATATATATATATATATATATATATAATTGCATCTTTTAAGTAAGCGTAATTGTGCAATTTGAAATTATAGGTTACATTACTTAATTTATGTCATACATATTGTGGTTGGATGACACAAATTGTAGATGTCGAGGAGAACGAGGCAACGAACTCAAAATGTTAATGTCCCGATAGATTGGTCTCCAAACCTCCTATTATCCCAACACCCCGAACACATTAGAACACACTTGTTTTTGTATAAAAAATATTCCAATAAGGTGTTAGCTGAAAAGAGGGTTAAGAGGAGTGATTTTTGTGGATTACGGGATCCCATACCTTTTTGACTATTTGGGGTGGGAAAGTGTGCTTGAGTTGGGCGGCCACGATATTTATCAGGCCGATGTAGTTGATTGGATGCCTACCCTACGGAGGGAGACAGATCGTTCAGCGAACGACTTTAGGTTGATAGGTATGGTTCATGGTAGGGACGTGATGGATGCACAAATCCTTCGCCAATTATTTAATTTAGATATTGGGGTAGGCTATGAAGGGTCTACCCAGCTGGGGTACGAGTATAGGAATGAGGCCCAATTGGCCTTCACTGATATGACTTCGTCAGGGGAGTGGACAGAGCATGTTAATAGAGTTTTTATTTCATCCATTTTGGAGTCTAAGTCCTCCACTTCCTATAGCCACAAGGCTTTGTCTCCGAGGTGTAAGGTGCTTCACAAGCTTATTGTGAACAACATCTTGCCTCACGATAGTGACCTGGCCAAAGTCAGACATAGGGATATCACTATCCTTCACGCCCTTCTTAAGGGTAAGCCCAGACTGTCCTTTGCGTGGACAATTATGAATGATGGGCTATGTACGAAACGAGAGAGAGGACGATCATCCCCCATGCTTGGTTGATCTCCAAGTTCCTTAAGAGGACGGGCTCACTTTCACCCGATTCCCCGCTTTCCCCCATTTCGGCGACGTTCATTACAGTCTCCATGTTCCCTACCTTGATTTTTAGGGAAGTTGACGAAGTGTTCGAGATATCCGACAAAGAGACAAATGAGTGGTATATCGAGGACTATAATAAGGATGAGAGAGAGAGAGAGAGAGAGAGGAGAAGGCCGCCAATGAGGCGGGAGTTTGGCATGCTGAGTCGAACCTAGGTGCGTCTACCTCACGCAGTCGAGGTAATGACGGTTTTGATTTTGACCGCATGATGAGGCGGATAGAGGATATAGCAGTGGGTCGGGGTGAGTTCCGAGAGGATGTGACCCAGAGATTGGATGAGATGAATGGGCGTATGACCCATATTTATGATAGGGTCAATCACTTAGCGGGTCGGGTAGATCAGTTACAGGATGGGCAGAGAGCCCTGGCATACCAAAATGCCTACTACCAGCACCATGACTAGGCATATTGGGAGGGAGTCCGACATCACGAGGACTCTGTAGCCGGTATGCCAAATCAGTCTTATGAGGATTACACGATTCCCGACTACCAGGCCTATAACCCTGCTGTAGATACTTATCAGCGCTATCCGGCGCATGGCAGGCGGGACCTCCCAGACCCGATGCCTCCTCACTTGGTTCCGCCGACTGCACAGTTCACCACTGGCCAGAACCCGTATACCGACTTCTTCAACAGCGTCTTCGGTGCTCCTCCGCCGCCTCCTCTATTTGATTGATCGGGTACTATCCTTTCTTATTCTTTAATTTTCTGTCTTTTATTTTATTTTAGTTTGTTATGCATTTAATTACTTTATTGTAATTTTCATTTATTTTTAGTTCTTAGCCGAGTCCTATTTAGAGTTTTTAATGTTTATATAGTTTGTCATTTCTTCCCCAATCGTGTCTTGTTTGCCGATCAGGCCATGGAACATGATGATACTTATAAAATACATGTGCGAGTGAATTGGCTAGTGTTGACAGGATATTTTATAATTAAGAAAAAGAGTCGTAGTAATAATTAAAACTTTTGCCATGTAAAATGAATTCAAGTACGTTAAATTTTATTTGGGCTTAAATATATGTAATGTGTCAAAAGATTTTGGAAACCCATGCAATAAGAGGGAGAACTTAGTCATACATTAGCCTCAAAAGTAAGTTAATTATAGTCTAGATGATTCGGGAAACTAAGTCCATAGGGGTACCATTTATGCCTAATCCCCTAAAACCATTTGGTTTGGGAGCGGTTGACTGAAATCTCGTTACATGGACCATCTAGCTAATCTATTGAAAAGAATATAGATAGAAGCATGGTGTTAAAAAGAAAATTTGTCATAAACATGCAAAGAGGAAAAGATGGTTGGATGACCCACATTAAGTATTGTAACCTTGAGCTAAAAGGGTATTTTCAAAAGTGAGATACATTATATAAATTCTAAGAGAAGTATTTTTTAACTGAAAACGTTTTTACTTTACATGTTAAGAATATTAATGCATTAGTGCGAAGGCTAGCTTAACATAAATTTCCTAAAGTCACTGCAAATACATGCTCATTACATAGTTAATTCTGATTCCAAAAGCCTGTTCGGGGACGACCAAGAGTTAATTTGGAGAGATTTGATAAGTCTATAATTTATGTGGTTTCAGAGTCATATTTTGATCATTTTAAGCACCGATACTTCGTAAAATCCATATTATTACTCCAAGTTTGTATTTCAGGGCCAAGATATTAAAAAGAAGCAATTCGGGAGAACTCAGAGCAAACCGAACTGCGCTCCACAAAGAATCCCAACTGTCTAGATACGTTCCAGCGCATGCCAGCTAAACCTTAGCCGTATCCGAGCATATGGGGCGCAGGCCTGCGCCTGGCCTGCGCTAGTGCGGCGCAAAAACACGTTTTACAGCCTGTGGAACCCTAATCTCGACCTCTCTATAAATACAAGTCGAGGAGCAGCTTTGGAGAGAGTCCCGACGTGTGTGAAAGTGTGCCGAAGCCCTGCTGGAGTGGATTTACGATACGAGAACGAAGACGGTGATCCGCAAGCTACGCTTTGACTCAGATCTACGATTGTGAAGAGCAAACGATGAGCGGTTAATCCCATTAGCCGTTTGCGGAGGATCTACGGCTAAGTTTACTCTACTTTAATTTCTCGTGCTTTGATGTATTTGTATTAAATGAGGTCTATTATGTGTATGCAAATGATAAGCATTCGACTATGATTATGATTGTATGTTTTGATTGGTAAAAGCAAGATATTTTATCGTCGTACTATAATTTGTGCCGAGTCCATTATCTTAGGGATTAAGACAAGTATTAATATTGCATACGTTATGCCGAGAGTTATTGGTTAAGACATGTTTGATTAATCTAGTCGCGTAATTGATTATGTCTATGTGATCGTTGCATGAAATTATTGTGATTAATACTTATGTCATGGTGATCCCATGAATGGTTATCCGTCTCTTGATTGTTTACCTTCTACGTTAGTTACTTTGCCATTAATTTTAGTTACAAAGCGACAGCAAAATCATTACTCTAAACAAATAATTCAAATCCACAAATTCACAATTTAAATGCTTTCCATAAACTTATAAGGCTAATTGAATGGAAGCCCCGGTAAACGGCGGCAGTAACTCTAACTGTCCTAAGGTAGCGAAATTCCTTGTCGCATAAGTAGCGACCTGCACGAATGGTGTAACGACTGCCCCGCTGTCTCCGACATGGACCCCCAAGTGAGCGTATTATGGGGGACCGTCAAGCACATCCGGCAAGGATCAAGGGCGATCTCGTTGTTGCATAGCTCAGGAACCTAATCCTAATTACGACCACACTCCCTGTGGATTCGTCCCTTACTTCTCTAGCTAAATAGTGGATTTAAGGATTAAGTCTGCGGGTCACAACGTCGGCCCGTCACGGTGTCGATTGCGAAGACGCCATATAGGCTGGCACCTACTAAGATAAGAGAGATGATGACTCATCATCGTGGAGAGTAGCGGTGTCATTTGTGAAGAAGATGACGGTACAATGCGAATGTGTATCGATTATCGAGAGTTAAATAAAGTGATAGTGAAGAACAGATATCCAATTCCGCGCATTGATGATTTATTTGACCAGCTACAGGGATCTAGCTACATCCCGAAGATTGATTTACGATCTGGATATCATCAGCTGAAGGTCAGGGAAGAGAATGTGCCCAAGACAACCTTTAGGACACGCTATGGACACTACGAGTTTCTAATCATGTCATTTGGTTCGACTAACGCACCCGCAGCCTTTATGGATTTGATGAACACGGTGCGTAGAGCTATGTTGGATTGATTTGTGATCGTATTCATAGATGACATACTAATCTATTCAAGGGGCGCTGAGGAGAACGAGCAGCACTTGAGGGAGGTCCTAAGTGTGCTGCAGAGAGAGAGAGAGAGAGAGAGAGAGAGAGACTTTATGCGAAGTTTTCCAAGTGCGAGTTTTAGCTCCGAGAGGTGCAGTTTGGGCCATGTTGTGTACAGTGAGGGGATTAAAGTGAATCCATCAAAGATCGAGGTTGTGATGAGCTGGGAGTAGCCTAAGGTCATGCCAGATATTCGTAGCTTTCTAGGATTAGCGGGTTACTATCGGCGATTATTCAGAATTTTTCGGGAATAGACATGCCGTTGACGAGATTAACAAGACAAGGCATACCATTCGAGTGGATTAAGGAGCAGGAGACTGCTTTTACCGAGTTGAGAACTCGATTATGTCAGGTGCCAATGTTGGCATTGCCCAAGGGTACGGATGGCTTGGCGGTGTATTGTGATACGTTAGGGACTGGGCTTAGATGTGTATTGATGCAGCGAGGCAAGGTGATTACCTACGCTTCGAGACAACTGAAGACGTATTAGGGGAATCATATGATGCATGATTTATAGTTAGATTCCATTATCTTTGCGTTAAATATACGACAACATTACTTGTATGGGTCACGATTTATTAGGTATATACTTATCACAAGAGCCTTCAATATTTGTTTAACCAGAAGGATTTGAATATGCGACTGCGACGCAGCCTAAAACTTCTGAAAGACTATGACTGTGAGATACAATATCACTCTGGGAAGGCGAACGTTATAGCGGACGCCTTGAGCCGTAAGGCGTGTGCCCAGCTGATCACTTCCCGAGCTGCGAGGCTCGAGATCACTTCTACATTGATTGATAGCCTGAGATTGGCACAACAGGAGGGTTTGCGGGAGTAGACAGTGAAGAGAGAGACATAGAGAGAGAGAGAGAGAGAGAGAGAGAGATTGTAAGAGACATTGTAAGAGATGACCGGGGCTTATACGTTGTAAGAGACAGAGTTTAGGTTCCCAGGTTGGGAATTTACGAGAGTTGATCCTCGATGAGTCACATAAATCGAGACTGCTTATTCATCCTAGGAGCACCAAGATGTACACAGATCTTAGAGAGTTCTACTGGTGGCCGGGTATGAAGAGAGATGTCAGCCGATACGTCGAGCATTGTATGACTTGTTTGTGAGTCAAGAGTGAACATCAGAAGCCGCACGGCCGGCTACAGCCACTGGAGATCACTGAGTGGAAGTGGTACCATATCACGATGGATTTCATCGTAAGACTTCCACGCACGTTTCATGGGAATGACATTATCTGGGTTATCGTGGACAGATTGACCAAGAGTGTGCACATTCTTATTGTTCGGGGTACGATCATGATGGATCAACTAGCGCGGCTATATATTAATGAGATTGTGTCGAGACATGGGATTCCGAAGTCGATTACTTCTGATTGCGACACTCGATTTACTTTGCGGTTCTGGCAGAGCTTCCAGAGAGAGCTGTGAACGCTGGTGCAGCTGAGTACAGCTTACAGGCCTCAGACAGATGGGCAAACCGAGCGCACGAATCATACACTTGAGGATATGCTGAGAGCATGTGCCATTGATTTCAGGGGTAGTTGTGATGTGCATCCCCCACTAGTTGAGTTCGCGTACAACAAAAGCTACCATGCCACGATTAAAATGGCTCCGTTTGAAGCGTCATATGGCCTAAAGTGTTTAACCCCAGTGTGTTGGGATGAGGTCGGTGAGCGACCGATCAGTGAGCCCGAGCTACTTCAAGAGACGAGAGATAAAGTAACTGTGATCCGTGAGCATATGCGAGTTGCTCATAGCTGTTAGAAGTGTTATGCTGACTGCCTTACCTCAGAGCTTGAGTTCAGTTTGGTGATCAAGTATTATTGAAAGTGTCTCCGTGGAAGGGTGTGATCCGATTCAGGCACAGGGGAAAACTGAGTCCAAGATATATTGGCCATTTTAAGATAGTGGCCTGGGTGAGAGATCAGGCCTATAGATTGAGATTACCTCCAGAGTTGGCCGGTGTGTATGATACATTTCACGTGAGTCACTTGAGAAAGTGCTTATCTTAAAAGGATCAGTATGTGCCTCTCTTAGAGATATCAGTGGATGATCAATTGACATATGCTGAGCAGCCTGAGATGATCATCGATCGTAATGTGAAGAAGTTCTGCAATAAAGATTTCATTGGTACACGTTCAGTGGAGACACCATAAGGGTACCAACGCGACTTGGGAACCTGAGATTGAGATGCGGAGTCGCTATCCTTACTTTTTCCAGAATCAGAGTTAGATTCTGGGACGGAATCTTTGTAAGGGGGGAGGATTTTTAACACCCCGACTCCCGAGCAGGTGTGTGTAGTTATCTCATTGGCTGAATATTATATTGATTATTGCGTTGCTCCAATTGTGTCCCGTATAGTGAATATACGTGTCGGGACGGATATTATGTGGCCTTGGGATATAATTTTAGCAGATTAATTATAATTATGGATTCATAAAATTAAATGGGATTTATTGATATAGAATGTGAATTTTTTTATAACGGGGTCGGGTATCGGTGTCGAACCCGCATTATAATCGGATACGTATATTTGTGTCATACGTTTCTTCACTTCCTTCATTCCCAAATAATTACAGAAAGTGTTGTGTGTGTGAAGTGTTGTTGTTGGAGCTCAAATTCAAGGCTATAGCAAGGGATTAGTTGTTGGGAATCAATGGAACTCCATTCTTGTGTTCTTCATAAGCTACAAGGTGAAAAACCTCTAATTCAGCAAGGTTTGTCATGTTAAATGTAGTGATACGTTGGGAATTATTGGGTAAATAAGTTAGAAGTATTTTGGTATAGTTTGTATGAGTTTATACAGCTGGAATCGAGTTGTGGGGGTTAAATTCCCGATGGACAGCTGTGCAAAGAGCAGAGAACCTGTAATTCGTCGCGATCGCGTTCGAGATGGGCTGAGTGCGGCCGGGATGAGTGGCGCGGAGTCGAGCGCCATCTAGGGTTCATGTGCACAGGTCGCGTTGTGAGCATGCCCCGCGATGGGGGCAGCACGACCACGCTCGGGCGAGAGCGGTCGCAATCCGCTTGGGTTGGGTCAGATTGGGCCTTTGGGTCGTGAGGCCTAGTTGGGGTTAGTTTTTGGGGTCAATCAAGTGAGTACGCGGGTTCTTTTATAGGACATGTCACCTGCTTTTGAGTGTATCAGTGTTTATATTTCATATGTGCATGTATGATCTGTGGTGATATTGTGGGCACTGCGAGCTGCCCCTTAGGTATAATCTTACCTTTATTTACTATATGATACATGTGTATGTATAGATTTGTAAATGAGATCACTTATATTGTGATCGCGATGGGTTATCACGGGAGCTAGGTAGCTCTGTTTAACCCTGTGTAGGGTTCCCATATATATGTGGTTGCGTTTATTGTCAGGTCGCTCTTGGGCTTATTATTCCTGCTAGCCTCCACGGGTGTGGCTTGCTGCAGGGGGGAGGGGTTCCCCAATTGAGATGAGTATCTCATTACGTATTGGATCTTAATTACCACTAGGTAGAGGTTGGTGTGCCTCTGGGCAGGGGCTAGTGTGGCATGGGATATGCCAAGTTGTGTAGAGTTACAGTGATTGTTATGCTTAGCATGTGTTATGTGATTATGTGATTAGTGCAGTGTCTAACCCTTGTGTACTCACGAGCTGTGAAGCTTACGTATATGAGTCTAAATGTGTTGTAAGGTCTACCTAACACAGATCTATCTAGACGCGGAACCGTCAACGAGTGCGGAATCCTCGTTAACGGGTAGACGGTAACAACTCTCACTAGGAACACGGAGACTATCAATAAGCTGTACGAACTACGAAAGACGCACCTACGAATTGATTCTCTCCGAAACAACACTAACACTGATGATAAACTCGAAATCACCTTTTGCTTAATCTCTCTCGAATTCTGCAAAAAGTCTGATAATTAATCGAGTCTATCCCTAATTACAGAGGCTAATTCGAGTCTGCCATGGGCCAAACTCGAATCAGGCCCAAGGCCCATTCGAGTTTGTCCCATCTGACACTCTCGAATCTGCCTAAGGAAGTACATTCGAATCTGCCTAAGTGTCTCATTCGAATCTGACCTAGATTCGAATCCTAGCCCTTAGAGATTTCGAATTTACTTTTTCACATAATTAACTTAGTATTGAAACTTATGTTTTTAACTTATGTTTGATTTTATCTTTGATCTTTATGTTTGAACTTCTTGTAGTACGTTACATTAAGTTCAAACATACAATCAATATACAATCAATAACTATCAAACATATATAAACATATATATCAACCACTCGTTAAACTCAATACTTTGAATATTACTTAAACCAAAATGTTAGATCACTTAGACTGCTATCGTCACACAGGGTGTACCAACAGACTCCCCCTTGACGATAGCTCCTAACTATTTACATCTTGATTAAGTACTAGAGCTATATATACCACTACCTGCGTATATACCTGCATCTATACATACTCTGACAACTTTTTGGAACTTTCTGGCTTCAGATCTCCATCCTTCATGAAAGAAGATATGTTGGCCATGAAGCTTCTTCAGATCGTCCTTTGACAGATTCATCAGATGCAGTGGATCATACACTCTCAAAATAACTTTGTCGTCTTGATCCTCCATGATAGCTTCAGCAGTTTCATTATCAAGGTACCACCACTTCATGTTGCTCAAAATATCTTGACGCATCTTCTTCATTGGCACCCTTCTTAAGCATTTGACAGGTTTATAAACCATTCTGGCCCAAGGCCTTCCCGTATGAGGATCTATCCTTGATCCATCCTCTACTCTTTTGCCAGACCTCGGTTGGAGTCTCTCAAACCTTCCAGATCTCCCTTCTCGTCTGATTATCTTAGCGATCACTTCAGCATAGGGATCATTTCCGATATTGATCAACTCTTTCCATGCTAGCTCCTTCACCTCTACCTTCGGCAATTTATTGAATACTTTAATCTTGCGCCTCAGGTATTGGAGCCCATCTCTTCTCTTTAGAATAAAAAGCTGCAGTTCCTTGTCGAAGAACCAGCTAATAATACCTCCAGAGAAGTTTTCTGCACCTGGAATCCTCATCGTCTTCTTTATTTTTGGCTCAGTCTTCTTCTCTTCCTTGCGGAACCAAAGATTTAGCAATTCAGCTCTGCTCGGCTCTCTTTCAGCCTCTTCCATTTCTGAATCATCTACCGAAGCCACTTTGATGTCATCAATATCTATTACATGTTGATCAGTATGCTCATATAATTCTGTGACAGGCTGTGATTGAATAATTACTTCATTTACATTGTCGTCTTCATCTATCACAACCTCATCATCAGACTTCCAGTCAGTAATATCATCGGGAACAAACTCTCCTTCTTCCAGATCCTCTACATCTTCTTCCAAATCAAATTCCAAATCTAATGGCTCTTCATCAATATCCATCAATGCGTCAATTATCTCACGCACTTCACTTTCTGAGACCTTTGATGAACTAGCCTCACCTTCTTTAGCTCCTGATTGACTCGGCTCCCCCTGAGTCTGAGCATCCTAAGTAGCAGAAAAATCTACTGGCTCATTCTGTCTTTGCGTGCTGGGATCATTGCCATTGTCATCATCATTATTATCATCATCATCCCTGCGCACTTCTACTTGATCACGGCAAGATGTCTCCCCCTGAGCCTTTATATTTTTCAGTAATTGCTCAATCAGGGAGCGCATCGATCTTATTTCAGCTGCTTGATCAGCGACAAAAGTTTTCAGCTCCAAGTTCTCTTCCTGTACTTTGTCCACAATCTTTTTCAGGTCGGCATTCTCATTATCTAGATTTGCGTTATGCTTCTGGATTTCACCGATAGCCGTTGTCAGGCCAAGAATTTGGATCTGCTGGAAGTCAACTCTATCTTTTAGCTGCAAAAACCTTTGATTGTCTGCGTAGGTGGATGAGGTGGATGGAATGGATTGTATTGGAGTCGGAATGATGGGTGATGGGATGTACGGTTCAGCATGTGGTGGTGATGGTGGTATGGTGGATTGAGTAGGTGGAGGTTGAACTGTTTCAGGCTGTGCAACTGAGGCGGAGGTAGCTCCTTGCATAAAACGATGACGCTTAGCCCTTTGCCTTGTCACTAATGGAGCAACTTCTTCTTCTTCGAAATCAGAGTCATCAAACTCCACTGTAGCTCTTTTCCTCCTTCTTTCTTCATCAGTGACAACCAATCTTGACCCATAAGTTCCTATCTGAACAGTTTGTTCTGCTGTAACAGACTCTGGCACTTCAACTTCTATCTCTTCCATATCTTCAGATTCAGTGGCTGAAGAGGACACGTCATTACCTGTTTGCTCCGGTTCATATTCATCAATTTCCCTAAGAACGTCATCTTCTCCTTCCGGAGGCTCTAGCAATTCTCCAACTAACGCTGCTGATATTTCTTCATTGTCATTTGGACCAGCTTCCCAAATCTCATGCAGTGTTTGACATAACTGATCGGATGTCGGAATAGATACTGCTGGTGTACTTGATGGTCCAGCCTCTTGTGCCTCTTGATGTTGACTGGTAGAAGGCCTACTTGCCTGAGTTTGACTCACTGTAGATCTTTGGCGTCTCCTCTGTTGCTGAGCACGCGGTTGTTGCTGCTGTTGTTGTCGCTGTCGAAGTTGAACTTCTACTTCACCTGCCCAATTGGCATTATCTGGTGCCACAAAGTTCCTGTCTATAACTGCCCCAAACAAAGGTCGCTCGACCGGGACTGCTAGCCTTCCTCTGTGCGCAGAGCAGTCAGCAAAAATCCTTTTATCAAAGACCGCTACACTTTGAATCTCATTTAGCTGCGGCAAATTAGGCAAAAAGTGCCGGATGAGCATCATTATAAAACGAGGATATAGAAGAAATCTTTGCTGCTCCGGAGCCGTTATTTGATGAACGAACTCCGAGAAAAACATCTCTGAAAAGCTGAATTTCTGATTATAAACCAATGCAAATATCCCAGATTGGATCTTTGATACGATATAATCAAATCCCGCTTTCTTGGCCGCAAAGCACACCATGAATACGTACGCCAAAAATCTCCATTGCCCTATGAGTCCACTCTTCATATAGGATGTCTTAGTAACATCCAAGCTATATCCCATCCTCAGAAAAGCAGCCTGCCTAATACTTAACGGAAAATCTATAGGCCCGTTTTCTTCCTCCTGAGTTCCTAGCTGCAGACCCTGACGCAGCATATCGGCAGAAAATACTAACGGCTGTCCTGCTATCCTTGTCCTTAAAACAGTTGGGGTGACGGTACAATCAACTTACAGATGTTCATAAAACTGCCGCACATGGGGAATAACGATCTGAATGTTATGGGATAATGCAAACGAAATCCTAGACTCCACTAGGAAATCAATCATCTGTCGGAAGCCCTGCGCTTCAGGGATATTATGGTCGGGGGGAATGACCATATTATGCTTAGGCACGAACACTCTATCTGCCATGTCTGCACAATCGATAAAATATTAGAATTATTAAAAATGAATAAACTTGTTTAAATTCAAATTTGTTTTATTTTGAACTTGTGTAAGTACAAAATCCAACACATATGAATTTCTACAAGTTTAATTAAAATTAAATTGAATAATTCAAATAAATTGACAAATTCGAAGAAACAAATTCGAAGAAACTCTATTTCGAGTTTGATGACATATTCGAATGTAATGACCTTCTCGAGTTTACTGACAAACTCGAGAGTGGTCTTGAACAGATTCGAAATTGTCGTCCCACATCATCACCAAATTCCATGATTTTAACCATTTTGGACTCAGAAAATCACATTCATTAGTCCTACTAGGTACTAATCAAAGATATTTGCTTTTAATTTGATTCTTTACCGGTCTAAACTTTGTAATTTGGAAAAACAAGATTTCGACCTATAAACCTTCAAAAATCGGTGATTTTGGCTTAAATGGTGTATAAGACTACTTAAATCTTGTACAAACCAGTTGTTTATACCTAGATCTAGGAGTAGAATCGAACACACAAGCAAGAAACTCGACAAATAGTAGTTTTTGTGAAATCGACAAACTCGAGCAGATAGATTCGAAATCGCTGGATAGATTCGAAGGAACAGATTCGAAAACAGATGGAGTAATGACGATTACTATTAACCTATTTATAACACCTACCTTCGAGTCTATGGCCAATTTCGAATCTACTGACAGATTCGAGATCACCCAATTTCGAGTTTAACCTAAACTCGAATTTCCTCAGAAACTTTGAAAATTTCGAAAAATTTTGAAATAAATTCAACTTTTTCCACTTTTTCAATCTTATTGTGTAACGGGATAAACTATGCCCAATCTTTTACCCTAACCACAAGATTTTCACGCAATGTTTATTTTATTCTACTATGAATGCACCCTCAATAATTTTTGACCTTTTTTCCTAAGTAAAAATAAAATTAAAATAAAAAATAAAAATAAAATAAGTAAAAGTAAAAAAAATAAAATTTTAAAATTTTGAACAAAAAATTAAACTTAGACTTAAGCTACACTTAGTAACATTTACAACCTATGCTAAACACTTAACAAAATATTTTTGACGAGTATAGCCAAAGAAAGGTTCAATCAGATAGCGGTGTCAGATACTCACTTTCAGTACTTAAACATTCACACTTAGGAATTTTTGATTCCTTTGATTGTTTGTCGTGAAATACCCATTTAGCCGATTGTTGGTATTTACCCCTTTAAACATGCTACATTTCGGAATATCCCTTGGCATTTTTATTTATCATGAAATTATCTTACGTGACTCAGACATAGACATACTTTTATGATCAAGGGATACAGATAAAGATTCTAACTTGTTGGTATGTGCAAACTTTCTTTAAAATACAAACATCGGACACAGGTCTGTATTTTCATACAACAAAGTGTCTTAGTTTGACTTAAGGTTTATTTTTAAAGTTAGCAAGATAGCGGTGACAGGTCTGTACCGACGTACAACAAAGCGACTTATCTTGCTAACCCGAATCAAAACAGAGGCAACAGGTCTGTACTTACGTACAACAAAGTTACATGTTTTTGACTCTCAATTCCTTATGATTTTTCTATGTTTTCCATTTTTAGATGTATTTGATGTTGCTATACATCCCCAGAAAGTTTGCATACCTCATTTAGACTCAAAATTTGTATGTCTTGTACATAAAAATTAAGACCGATTGGTCATACATCTAAGTTAGAGACACGTTTGACTTTTTCTTGAATATTTTATTAGCCTTGAGACTCCCTATATGTATTATGCCTACCAACACATCAAACTAAAATAAAGTATAACACTTAGAATTTTAGGTGCATTATGTGTGAAAGCCTAAACACTTAGAGTTTGTAACGACTGTGCTAAGTTTCGTCACTTTGAACCTATGCATCTAAGACTTAACTCTTTTTCTGATATTCTCTTTTTTTGAATTTTTATGGTTTTCTCTCTTTTTTCTTTTGTTTTTCATAAGAAATAGCAATAAAAGAAGATAACCTACTAACTTACTAAAAATAGTAACTATCCTAATTTAGCAGACTTACTATAAAAAGAAAGAAATACTACAGCTATAAAAGGAAATAAACTACTACTAAGGTCAAATTACTCTGGGTTGCGCATTCCATTTAGTTGAATTAAATATTCAAACCGTGACTTATCAAAGGCTTTGGTAATTAAATCAGCATTATTATCGTCCGTTGCCACTTTTACCAATTTGATTAAGTTCTTTTCAGCACAATCACGAATAAAATGATGCCTTATGTCTATGTGCTTTGTTTTACTGTGTTTAACTGGATTATTAGTTATAGCAATTGTAGATTGGTTATCTATCCTAATGGGAGTTTGAGTGTAAGCCAAACCGTAATCCCGCAATTGTTGTTGTATCCACAGAACCTGTGAGCAGCAACTACCAGCAGCAACATACTCGGCCTCGCACGTTGACACGGCTACCGACGTCTGTTTCTTGCATTGACAGGATACCAGTCTTCCTCCTAGGAATTGACAACCTCCAGTTGTTGATTTGCGCGTCAAGCTGCATCCTCCGTAGTCAGAATCCGTGAACGCCTCCAACTCTAGATCTCCCTCCGCGTGATACCAAAGTCCCAACTTCGGTTTCGACTTGAGGTATAGTAGAATCCGCTTCACAGCTTTCATGTGCATCTCCTTCGGATTAGCTTGAAACCTAGCACAAACACAAACAGCATACATGATGTCAGGTCTTGAAGCAGTTAAATACATAAGCGATCCAATCATGGCCCGATATAACGTCGGATCCACATCGGTATCACTTTCAGTACCCGGTCCGAGATTGTGATTCACTTGAATCGGTGTGCTGAAATGGGCAGTCAGTTTCATTCCTTCCATCCCGAAGCGTTCCAATATGTCATATACATACTTCGTCTGATGGATAAACATACCATCCTTCTTCTGGTCAACTTGTAACCCCAAAAAGAAATTTAACTCTCCCATTGCACTCATCTCGAATTTCCACTTCATCACCTTCTCGAAATCTTTGCACATTTGTTCGTCTGATGATCCAAAAATGATATCATCTACGTACACTTTTACCAAGATGAAGTGTTCTCCCTTTCTCTTAATGAACAGCGTACTATCTATCCTACCCCTTTCAAACCCGTTCTCTAATAAATGGTTGGATAAGGTCTCGTACCACAACCTTGGTGCTTGATGTAATCCATATAGAGCCTTATCTAAACGATATACTCTATCTGGATATTTTGGATCTGTAAATCCGGGCGGCTGTTCTACATACACCAGCTCCTTCACTTTCCCATATAGGAAAGCACTCTTCACATCTAGTTGATATACCTTAAAGCCCTTGAAGGAAGCAAAAGCCAGAAACAACCTAATGGCTTCCAGCCTAGCTACTGGCGCAAACACTTCATTGTAATCGATTCCCTCCTCTTGGTTGATACCCTTTACAACTAACCTAGCCTTGTTGCGAGTGACTATACCCCGATCGTCTCTTTTGCACTTAAAAACCCATTTGGTTCCTATTGCAATTTCCCCTCGAGGTAATGGAACTAACTCCCACACTTCTAGTTTCCTAAACTGAGAGAGTTCTTCCTGCATCGCTTCAACCCAGGAGTTATCCGTTAGTGCCATTTGCACATTCTTAGGCTCTACTTGCGAGATGAAACAAGAATAGAGACAAGTATGATATGCCTCGGAGTCATTTATCATCGACAACAACACAGTGTTGTTATTTAAACTACTCCTAGTCCTCACACCCTCGTTAGGATTTCCCATGATGCTTTCTATAGGATGGTTCTTGTTAATCCTAGAGGTCTCTATCTCGTCAACTCTCAGATTATCTCCTAAGTTAGATCCTATTACACCTAATGGGGGAACAGGCTCAGCTTCCACATTTTCCTCCTTGTGGACACTTTCCTCAGAGTTGGAATTTGTTGCCTGAGGCTGATTCTCAGTTGAAGGTGCCTCTGGATCAGTAACTTCTGGAGATCCATCTTCAGTCGAAGTAGGCTCGGATGTAGATTGAAATGTAGTCCTCGGAAAGGTATGACCTTCGTCATTCAGATGCAACGTCGCCATATCCTTTTCGATCTGCATTTTCATCCAAAGGAATGTTAAATGACTCAAACAATTTATCATAGTCAAATATCCATTTCGGACCTGTTTGGGGTTCATGTGTATAACTTGTGACTTCAATGTTATACACAATTTCCACTGTACCATTTGTTTTGTTAAAAACCCGTTTGTTTGGTGAGTTCGGCACATAACCTAGGAAGTATCCTTCGTCAGCCTTTTCACCAAACTTAGGTTGATGTTTTGTTCGCAATAAAGTACATGGTACCCCAAACGGTTCGAAGCCAGTTAAATTAGGTGGCCGTTTATTCAAAATTTCATAACAGATTTTGTTCAAATATTTGACAGTTAGGACCCGGTTTAAAATATGACATGCGGTATTCACTGCCTCCCCCCAAAACATGGTAGGAAGCTTTGAATCCGAAAGCATAGTCCTAGCTGCCTCAATCAATGTCCTGTTTTTACGTTCGGCCACCCCATTTTGTTGAGGCTCATATGGTGCACTAAATTGATGCACTATGCCCTTTGAGAGGCAATATACACCAATTACAGTGTTTTTGAACTCAGTTCCATTATCACTACGAAGCCTTTTAACCCGTGTTCCATAGGAATTCTCCACTTGGTCTAAGAACCCGATGAGCTTGGAAGCCGTCTCGTCCTTTGTACCTAGAAAGAAAACCCAAGAAAATTGTGAGTAATCGTTAGTGATAACCAAACAGTACCAACTACCTCCTATACTCCTTTTGTTGATTGGCCCGAAGAGATCCATATGCAACAAATCGAATGTAGAGGTTATGGAATTCTGAGTCTTGGACTTGTGTGCCTTCTTATGTTGTTTGCCCTTCTTGCATGGTAGACACTTGTCCTCGAACTAAAAGCTCTTCATAGGCACACCTTGCACCAATCCATGTTTCGTTATATAGTTCATTTTTCTTAGGTGCAAGTGTGACATGCGTCTGTGCCACAACACTGATTCCGTCTCCGAAGCTTTGGATAACAAACAGATTGGCCCCATCGAAGTCTCCGGCTTGTTCATATCAAGCATGTACAAGTCATTCTTCCTTGGTGCCCGCATCAATATCCACTCTTCAGGAATCTTGAACCCCGGTTTTAGCACTAACGCTTCAGTGTCAGTGAACAACACTGAATTCTTCTTGTCACAGATTTGAGATACACTAATGAGATTGTGAACCAGTTTATCAACATGATAAACTTGATCCAACTTGATCGTCCCATTAGTGACCACTCCGGTACCCGTGATGTTTCCTCCCTTGTTTCCCGCGAATGATGCGAATCCCCGATTCCCACCCTTGAAGTCTGTAAGGAGACTTCTTTCCCCTGTCATGTGCTTGGAGCATCCACTGTCGATGAACCACTTGTTGTTTGGACCTGTGGTAATCTCCTGTACATGAAAGAAAATAGGTTAGTTATCACGGGGAACCCAAGCTATAACTGACTTGGTTATACCATTCTCGTCCACATACTCAAACTCTTTCAAATACCCATCTCGCCTTTCAGGTGACTTGGGTCGTTGAACAGGAGTTTGTTGTGGTGCCGAGTGATGTAAATTCACTCTTTGCCTTTGAGTAGGCATTTGTTGTGGAGCTCTCGAATAATTCCGATTATATTGCATTTCAGATTGTGATCCCTGAGCTCTTACCGGTGTATGATGCCTAATAGGAGTGTGTAACCTAACCGGAGTGTATGCTCTGCTAGGTGTTGTGCTCCTATATTGTTGTTGAGGTCCAGACCTAGACTGATTAACGACTCTATTCGGTGAATTAGTCCTAACCACTTCCTTTGGTCCAACCTTTACCGGTAGTTGTTTCACAACTTGTTTTGGTGTAGCCTGCACAGTTTTCTCGGTACTCTGAGAACTACTAGTGCTCGCCACACTTGTTGAGGGCTTAACTGGTGTTGGCTTTCCTGTCTTAGGTGTAACTTCAGTTTTCCTAAGCGGACAGTTAGAACCAACATGCCCCTTTTCATGACATCTAAAGCAGGACATTTTGTCAATGGACTTCTTGTGTGTGCCCTTAGTCTTAGGTGTCTCATTTGTGTCCTGATCTTTTTGAACATCTATTGCGACTGGTTCATCGTCCTGATCATTAAAATCAATTTTATGTTTTCCAGCAGGTGTTTCACTGGAGGAAGACACAAATTTGACTTTCTTAACCTTGACGGTTGCATTAGTCACCTTAGGTGTATTTTCTTTTATAGGCTCATATATAGGTGCAGGTATGTCCTCTAAGTCTACTGAGTTGTCAGTTTTCTCCTAAGGTTGAGGCACGTAGTTTGCATTAAAAGGAGGAGGGATCTCATGAAATCCTAGACCTACAGGCTTTTTAGATTGGCGTTGAGCATCTAAAACTTTCCCTAGGTTCAGACTTGAATTCCTAAACTTTTCTAGCTTACTATTGGCCTCTGCTACCTTCACCTTGGTTTCAGCTAGCTCTACTTCTTTGGTCTTTAGATCTTTGGTCAAAGCCTCTACATGCTCATACATCAGTTCTAATCTAACGCACTGCTCACTCAGTTTGTCTTTTAGAACTATGACATCTTGTGCATCAGCTTTAAGTTTGTCCTTAAGATCTTGCTTAATGTCATTTAGGCTAGCATTATCAGATTTTAAAGACTCGTTTTGAGCAGTTATGTTCTTATGTGATTCTAAGACTAGATTCAACCTATCGTTAGAAGTAACACATAACATACATAATTCATGAAAAAGAGAGTAGTTTAGACTAACCTTTGTGTTATCGGATTCCATGTTGGCCATTTGAGCGGCAAACTCCAGAAGCGTCTGATCATTCGTCTTCTCCACCCACATCGGACTGCTGTCCCTTGTGGTCTGCTCTTCTCCTTCACATCCATTTTCCATGACTTCAGCCATGAATGCTCTAGCATTAGATTCCGGATGTGAGCTCCAGTCGTAGGTACCATCCAGCTGTCTGTCTGATGTGACGTTTGATAATAGACCAGCTAGATTGGCTTGACCGGCAGATGAACTTGGAAGGTATCGTTGTTGAGACTGATTCTGAAACTGTCCATGATGCTGTTGCTGCCCTTGGTAAGTATCTACCTTCGGTCTCTGACATTCTCTGGCGAAGTGTCCCAGACCTTGACAATTGTAGCATTTGACTTTGGACTTATCAAAGCCAATCCCCTTATTATTCATCGTTAGATTCCTCCCAGTCCGTTTGATGAATCGTTTAACCCGTTGGGTTACCATGGCCAGTTGCCATTTAAGATCCATCTCCTCAAGATCGTCAGGGTCTACCTGATCATAGTCTTCATCCCAGAGAGCAGGATCGTTTATCTTCCCCTGAACGCAGTTTCCATACGCGGCCACAAATGACGCAAGCAAGTTCAAATGTTCTTCGGCCGATTTAGCGCTCATGGGCATCTTCGAGTAGCCCTGAGATGTTGATGCCTGTGCTGCTTGAGGTTGTTGTTCTTCCGATCTTCCCAACCCTAAGAACGCTCTATTCAGTGTGTCATCAGTCTCCGCTGGTGACGACGTTTCTCCGGTGAAAAACGCTGTAGCAGTCTTTAGATCAGCTGCGGCTGAAGGTTTTGTTGATTTTCCAAAATACATGGCTGGATTTTGGACTTGTTCGTAATCCGTTTCGGTCTTCAGTAGCTCGAAATGATATGCCCGCAACGTTCCCACGATATCCTCCAAAGATTGGGTATAATACTTTCTTCATTAAGCTTAATCATTGCCACATACATCGCCCACTTGGCTGGTAAGGCATCAAGAAGCTTATTGTTCTTTTCGGTGTCATTATACTCAATGCCGTGACTTTCAAGCTCCGTCAACAGATGATAGAAGCGGGTAATGGTGTCATCCAGCTGTTCATCCTTCAACGCCTTGAAAATAGCAAACTGCTGTTTCAATAACTCCATGCGCTTCCTTCGAACCCTAGGATTACCCTCACACCTCTTTTCCAGCGACTCCCAAAGTTCCTTAGATGTCTTTTGAGTCCGGAATGTGTGTAGTATATCCTGAGGCAAAGCCATTCGAATAATCGAGAAAGCTCTGTTCTCGACTTCATACAATTTCTTATCATCCTCCTTCATCATCTGATATGATAAGACTCTCTGACGGCCTTCAACTTCAGAAATAGGTGGAATGTATCCTTCGTCAATACATACCCACATGCGCATGTCGTTGAAACGCACAAAATCGGCAAACCGATCTTTCCACCAATAGTAATCTTCGAGTTTCATTAGCTTAGGTGGAGTATTAGCCTTCCCGACCTCATGATCCATTTCTAGAAACTTTTGAAGATTTGACATCGTTTAAAAAATAATTGAATTGAACTTAATAAACTTAATTCGAAACTAATTTAAATTAATTCTTTCGACTTTAGATAGATTCGAATATAATTAAGTTTAAATTTATTTGGGATTAAATTCGATTAAGTTTAGAAATTCAATTAAATTCGAAATTGATGACAGATTCGAAAGTCTCCAAACTCGAAGGCAAGACAAACTCGAACACTCAGTAGAATCGAAACCCTATTCGACTATAGTCTAAACTCGAATCAAACTCGAATGACAGCAAACTCGAGACCCTAATCGAGTTTAGCACAAACTCGAATTAGATTCGAAACACTCTGTATCAAACTCGAAAGGAGCGGATTTGGTTAGACTCGAGACTAAGTAAAACCCTAATTACTCCTAACAGATTCGAGCGCCGCAAACTCGAAAAACGGCTAATACTTCGATTTCTTTACGTTTTGCAGATTAAATCAATATTTTTACAACGAAAAATATTGATTTCGATCAAAAACGTGAAAAACACGAAGTATTTCCCGGATGACAATTTGCTAAGCTCGAAAAACACGAAAAAACACGAACACGAGAGAATAACCGTCCAACACGTCAAGAAACCTAGGATGAATCTAGATGAACACGAAGAACAGTAAGAACACCACGTAGGCTCTGATACCACTTGTAAGGTCTACCTAACACAGATCTATCTAGACGCGGAACCGTCAACGAGTGCGGAATCCTCGTTAACGGGTAGACGGTAACAACTCTCACTAGGAACACGGAGACTATCAATAAGCTGTACGAACTACGAAAGACGCACCTACGAATTGATTCTCTCCGAAACAACACTAACACTGATGATAAACTCGAAATCGCCTTTTGCTTAATCTCTCTCGAATTCTGCAAAAAGTCTGATAATTAATCGAGTCTATCCCTAATTATAGAGGCTAATTCGAGTCTGCCATGGGCCAAACTCGAATCAGGCCCAAGGCCCATTCGAGTTTGTCCCATCTGACACTCTCGAATCTGCCTAAGGAAGTACATTCGAATCTGTCTAAGTGTCTCATTCGAATCTGACCTAGATTCGAATCCTAGCCCTTAGAGATTTCGAATTCACTTTTTCACATAATTAACTTAGTATTGAAACTTATGTTTTTAACTTATGTTTGATTTTATCTTTGATCTTTATGTTTGAACTTCTTGTAGTACGTTACATTAAGTTCAAACATACAATCAATATACAATCAATAACTATCAAACATATATTAACATATATATCAACCACTCGTTAAACTCAATACTTTGAATATTACTTAAACCAAAATGTTAGATCACTTAGACTGCTATCGTCACACAGGGTGTACCAACATGTGTATCAGGGGGACAGAAGATAGGGCCACGAGCTCCTGAGCAGAAGTAGGGAGCGTTGGGTTGCTAATGAGGGTCTTGCATTTTGCTGATTGTATGTTGCTACTATACTGTTTGGGAAATTTTTGGGTATCTGTATCGGGCTGTTATATGTGGATATATGTATCGAGGTTTTTGGGAAATTGTATGTTGGGTTAGCAGTTAAATAGTGTTGTTTATGTTGTGCAAAATGTTTTTAATTGACCGTGTTTGTGTGAACCTTTGTCATTGTGAAATGGATTCTATATGCGTTATTTCCACGTGTGTATTGTAAATGACGTGACATTTAATCGGGTTTGGAGGGTGTTACATTAGAGTGATACTCTTCTCAAAATATTTGCATCCAATGTAATTTTTGGGTTTCTTAATTGTACTTATACTATCAATAAACAGTATAATACACCTGAAATCAAGTCAATCTCGGTTTTCAACCAAAACTTTTTTTTTTTCATAGCATAGTTGAATGACCTAGTCTGTATCAAGTCATTATTTAGATACATAATCTTATGATTAATTCAAGTGATTGACTAAGAAACTTTTCACTTATGATTTATCAAAAATATGGTTGCAATCCATTTTTTTTACATCGATATCAAGCGAGATCTAAGTGCGAGGAGAGTCACATCAGACTACTTAACATCTTTTTTGTCTTCAACTATTTACACCTTTTTGACGATCTCAATCATGATAGCGATCTTGTAACATGCTATAGATTCATTACATAGGGTCTAAAGTTAATCGAAATTCTAGGGATCCATGATTTTATTTTAACATTTATATATCGCATATATGCATAAAATGAATATATCATAGCAAGGATCCAAGTATTTTCCAAATAATATTTTCCAGACCTCCAATTCGACTATGTACACTTGAACATAACCATTTTAGGGTACCAAAGCCAGAAAATTCAATGCATGACTTTTATGTCTTCAAATAATAAAGTTCGTACTAAAATTCAGTTATTAATATAAAGGATTTAAATTTATTCAATTGAATCATGATAGACTTAAGTTTCCTTATTTAGAACCTCTTTTAATCTTCTTAATCCTTTTAAAACATGAATAAGAACTTTCCTTGTTTCATTTGTTTATCTTACATGATTTCATATTTTTTATTTTGAAACTTTATTATAAAACAACTATTAAATCATTTAGGGTTTATATGCATGAAATCTATATCTATATATATAATAAAAGAGAACATCAAATGCATACGTGGCGCTTCCACGTTACACCACAAAAGATAAATACAACTTTTAATTTTTAAAATAAAAGATAAATACAACTTATTATTATAAGATAAATACAATATATAATAAAAGAGAACATCAAATGTATTTTAATTTTTAAAATAAAGATAAATACAACTTATTATTATAAGATATAATCTATATATATAATAAAAGAGAACACTAAATGCCCACGTGGCGATCTCTGGTTACGTCCACATAGGCGGTCCATGTCAGCATTTGGTCCATGTAGGCGGTCCATGTCTATCTGCTTCTAAAATCAAGCAGCAAGCAACAACCTTAGTTATTTGCTCCCAAAATCAAGCTTCCCCCTTATTTGCTCCCAAACAGTTTCAATCCTACTACAACTCTAAATACCCACAGTTTCAATCCTACTACAACTCTAAATACACATTCTGATTTCATATCCATAAATCGACATTATATATACAGGTATCACATGTCATATTCTTTAGGTCGTATCTCTCATATAATCTGATTTCACTATAATGGATTCACATATATCTTTTATCAATGATCTTACTCTTTTGAACAATTGTTATACAATCAACGTTCGCATCCTTCGTCTATGGAAGCATCGGGATGCAATTGAGATGATTTTGATCGATGAACAGGTATGTTGTTTTTTGTTGTAATTCTTGTTATACAATAACCTCTTAAATACGATCCCCAATCCAAAAGAAATTTCGTCATTCGCATTGCAGAGAGAATCTTTGAAATACTTGTCAACCCACCAACCGATACATGGCTTATTATGTTGAACACAGTATGATAATGTTTCCCCTTATTCTCCAAAAGGGTTTTATCTTCAATATTTTTTATGTTAGAGTTTTAGGTAAAAATCATATTTATTTATATGTGATTAAAAATTAAAAATTGATTAATTTTAATTATTTCTCAATTATGTATATAATTAATTTTATTTATTCAAATACTAACCATTTGATTGAACATATATAAAAATAATAAACAAAAGTTCTATAGATACAATTCTAATTAGTTCACCAATTCATCAAAACCCCATCAATGTAGGATGACCAAATTATCATGCTAGATGTAGGAATTAAGCCAAAAAAAAAAAAAAAACACAATAATGATGGAACCATGAAAACACACATATTAGAGGCCAGGTTAATGTAAAATAGATACTGCAATCAAATTGTTGGAACACATTAAGAGATCCAAAAACTAATACTAAAGACATTTAGGCTGCGTTTAGTTGACGAAAACAAACCGGTTTTCTGTTTTTGTTTTCAACGAAAACAGGGCTTAATTGAAAACATGTTTAGTTTGACATTATTCTAATTTTTTTGTCATTTTCTAAATGTTTTCATTTTCTAAATTTATAATAGAAATTGGAAAATGCATTAAAGGAGTTTTCAACCATTTTTCCAATTTTCAAAAGTGAAAACAAGGGACGTGGTGAACACGTTTTCAAAATTTTCTCCTAATTTTCTAGAAATGTAATAATGAAAACAAATTCTAGATAGCTCAAACTGCCCTACATGAAGCATCAACCTCAACACTGTAAAAAAAATCAACCTCAGTTGATCCATCATTGCCCACCATGTATGATGCTGAATATTTGAATAAGGCTGATGCTACATCATCTACCAAGTTTAACTTCCTCATCCCGAAGAAAGAGAAATAAATGATTTTTAAGTTTATTCGTGAAAGAGTCTTTCGAATATTTTATTTCAACTTATTTCATTTGTTCGTTATTTATTTTTCATCAAAGACATCTTTGTGTGCTGTTTAAACAAGTTATAAGGATTAATAGTTTGAAATATTCAATGTCTTTTACTCTTACTCAGTGATTTTATTACAATGGAAAATTTATATCTATCTATATCTATATATTATTATTATTATTATTATTATTATTATTATTATTATTATTATTATTATTATTATTATTATTATTATTATTATTATTATTATTATTATTATTATTATTATTATTATTGTTACATCATCATCATCATTATCATCATCTATATATATATATATATCTCTATTTCTATATATGCATATTCATTTACAATATTTTTTATTGATATAATGCATTATAAATTTTCAATTACGACATTTCATTATGCAACTTTATTAACATATTTGGTCATAAAATTATCTTTTGTAGCAACATTATTGGATGATGATCAACTTAAGCAGTTAACTTTATTTGAGGTTGAAAAAATATTGCGTCGCCTAGGAAGTTCTCTTCGAAGATTCGAAAACATGCCATATCCGAAAGAAGATTCTGTATCATGTGCAAAAAATCAGTTAATTTGTGATGAACTTTCTTATGACAAAGACATCCTTGCACTAGAACATGCGCAACAATTCGTCAATTTAACAGATGAACAACGTAACATCTACGAGCAAGTAATGAAAGCCGTTGATTGTAAGGAAGGTGGGGTTTTCTTTGTCTATGGATATGGTGGCACAGGAAAAACTTTCATTTGGAGAACTCTATCCGCAGGTATAAGGTGTAAAGGCGAAATTGTATTAAATGTCGCATCAAGTGGTATTGCATCATTATTGTTAAGCGGTGGAAGGACGACACATTCACGGTTTCGTATTCCTATAAACCTAAATGAGGATAGTACTTGTAGCATACGTGCAGATAGCGATGTGGCAATGTTATTGAAGAAGACAACGTTAATTATATGGGATGAAGCTCCTATGGTACATAAGCATGCATTTGAAGCTTTGGATAGAACATTGAAAGATGTTTTAAGTATAAGCAATCGAATGAACGCAAATAAGCCGTTCGGAGGTAAGGTAATAGTCTTCGGTGGTGATTTCAGACAGATTCTTCCTGTCATTACTAAGGGGAATAGAAACGACATTGTCAATGCAACACTTAACTCATCCTATATCTGGCAACATTGTCAAGTCCTAAAATTAACAGTTAATATGAGACTAAAAATTGGGTGTCAAAATTCAGATTTAGAAGAAACAAAAGAGTTCGCGGACTGGATATTAAATATAGGAGAAGGCTTAGCCGGTGGACCTAATGATGGAGAAGCGGATGTTGAAATACCTGATGATCTTCTCATTAAAGATTCTGATGACCCCATAGGTTCAATTATTCAATTCGCATATCCAGATGTTCTCTTAAATTACAAAACTCAATCTTATTTTCAAGAACGAGCAATTCTTGCACCGACACATGAGGTTGTGGATATCATAAACAGTAGGTTTCTTGAATCGTTTGAAGGAGAAGGGAAGGTTTACTTGAGCTCGGATACCGTATGTGAATCTGAGTATTTTCATGATAACTTTGAAGATCATTATACTCTCCTGATGTACTAAATGGTTTGAAGTTTGCTGGATTGCCTGATCACAAATTGGTTTTAAAAGTTGGTGTTCCAATCATGTTGCTTCGAAATATTGATCAGACTGGAGGATTATGCAACGGTACCAGACTACAGGTGCTAAAACTTGGTGAGCGTATTATTGAAGCCCAGGTAATCTCTGGAAGTAATATTGGCCGCAGAACTTTTATACCAAGAATGAGGCTCTGTCCAACCGACAAAAATTTACCGTTTAAGATTCAAAGAAGGCAGTTTCCTATTTCGGTTTGTTTTGCCATGACGATTAACAAAAGTCAAGGACAGTCTCTATCCAGAGTGAGTTTATTTTTGCCAAGACCAGTTTTTACACACGGACAGTTGTATGTTGCTGTTTCAAGAGTTAAAAGCAGAAAGGGGTTAAAAATTTTGATTACCGATAAAGACGGTCTTCTTGCAACAACAACATGTAATGTTGTGTACAAAGAAGTGTTAAGTAATTTATGACAATTTTTTCTTCTTATTTTCGAACACACAACTATTTGTTATTTTTTATATATTCATTAACTTATGCTAATGATTATTGTTTTACTTATTTTTTTCATAGATTCTAAATTTGTCATGTCTTTTCTTTTTAATTCAAAAATGACATTTTTTATTTTTCATGTTGAATCCGTGTTATACACGGGCACATAAACTAGTGATATAATAAACAAGAAAGAAAAGAAACCTGACATAAACCCCATGGGTTGGCACGGAACCCTAGGGGTTTTTCCATTTTGCCTCGTTTTTGGTGGATAAACTTAGCTCTGATATCACTTGGGTTTTCTTATCATGTTCATAAATCATTCACGAATCATATTTATGATAAAAGATGCAGTAAAACATAAAGATCAAATATT
Source organism: Centrapalus pauciflorus (assembly GCA_020465985.1). NCBI lineage: Eukaryota > Viridiplantae > Streptophyta > Magnoliopsida > Asterales > Asteraceae > Centrapalus > Centrapalus pauciflorus. The sequence continues at coordinate 140,615 of JAANYP010008423.1, forward strand.
TATTCAAAACTCAAAGCAAGATCATATGTACACTTTAAGAACACAAACAATAACGATATGTATATTCAAGAACATAATTAACAAGATGTATATGAATATCATACCTTAGGATGCGGTTGATGAAGATAACCCTCAGGAATTCCAAAATTATAGAAAATCTACAAAGAAGATGATCTCGAATAGTATCACATATACGAATGAATCTTTCCTTACAATCAAATGCTAGTTTTATGCAAAGTTTCTTAGAGAGAAATTTTACATGAGTAATTCTAACTAAAAAGAGCCTTATGAGACTAAGAAATTTCATGGTTCATGATGACTAAAACAATGATAATGAGTCTTGTATTTATAGGGGAGAAAAGTGGATGAAATACTGAAATAAGACATCTCTTGATTAAGGAAATTTAGGACAACACAATAGAGAAAAGGAAAGAGGACACAACCTCACATGTGTGTCGCCCTAAACCTTTTTGCTTGTGCCCCACTCTTCTCGAATTAAGGTAAGTATCCCCTTATTTCATATTGCAAACTCTAATCCCTAATACAATCCAAGGAGGCACAAATTAAGGCATCACAATGGAGGGATCAAGATAATTCATTAGGGTATCACCTGTTGGCCGAATTCTTCCATATAATTATGGAAACATCTCCCTCGAATGATTACAAACCATAATCGGCTATCTCTTGATCCCGTGATCCAAATCGAAGCTCGATAGCATCAAAACTCATCAAATAAATTATTACACTTATAATTCACTTTCTAGAATTAAAATAACCACAAATCTATTTATGGAAATATAAATTCTATTTATTGAAACTATAGTACAACTCATTAGGTTAATTTCAGAATAGTTGTATCATCAGGATAACATGTCAGGAGCACTATGAAACTAACAGTAACAACCTTACTTTGCTTGGTTCAAAGTTGGTCCTATTTTTGGCCACAATAATGTTTCGTAGGAAACTAGATTGGTGCAATAACAATCAGACTCATTGTTGGAGGTTTCATTTTAGTCTTACGTATTTTTATCCTCTAGCAAGACGCTAGAGGCTATTCTTGGTGATAAATTTGCTATTCTTAAAGAAATCATTCAATAAATTGTTCATAGATTTAATTATATACTTCTATAAGATAGTTAACTTCCTTATGTAGAACTTCTTTTAATCTTCTTAAATCATTTAAAACGTGAATAAGAAATTTCATTATTTAAGATATTTCTCTCTCATGATTTCATCTTTTATTCTTGATCAAAGTTTGAAACTTTATTATAAAACAACTGTGAAATCAGTTAGAGTGTATATGCATTAAATAATATTATAAACAAGAAACAAAAGAAACCCGACATAAATCCTAAGGGGGCGTTTGGTTCACAAATTTTTTCTCTGGTATTTGCATTTTGTTAAAGGATTTGCATTATGCAGCATTTGCATTTGTCAGGATTTTGTCAAGGAATTTGAATTATCTTTTAGAAAAATTTGCTAATCTGAAAAATGCAAGGTAACTGGGGTTTAAAATCCTAGGGGAGGCTGAAATTTTGAAAAACAAAGTGACAGGTTTAAGAAATCCTGGGATTTTAAATCCTTACTGAAATCTGCAAACCAAACATAGAATTTTAAATGCAAATCCCAGTGAATCACAGGAAATCCGCGAACCAAACGCCCCCTAAGGGTTGGCGGAGAAACCCTAGTGGTTTTTCCGTTTTGCCTTGTTTGTGATGTATAAATTTGGCTCAGATATCACTATTGTATTTTTATCATGTTCATAGAAGATTTATGAATCATATTTATGATAGTAGATACAACAAACATAAAGATCGATCTTTATCCAAAACCCAAAACAAGATCATGTTTATACATAAAGAACAAAAGCAAGAATGATATTAATATTCAAGAACATAAATAACAAGATGAATATAAATATCATACATTAGGATGCGGTTGATGAAGATTATCTTTAAGCATTCCAACATAATAGAAAAGCTACAAAGAAGATGATCTCTAATAGTATCATACACACGAACGAACTGTCCCTTACAAACGAATGCTATTTCTATGCAATTTTCTTAGAGAGAATTTTTACTTGACTAATTCCAACTAAAAAGAGCCTTATGAGTCTAAGAAATCTCATGGTTATGTTGACTAAAATAATGGTAATGAGCCTTGTGTTTATAGGGGAGGCAAGTGGATGAAATAAGAAAACAATACATCTTTTGATTAAGGAACTTAGGACAACACAATTAATGGAGAAAAGAAGAGAGGCTGCGACACATGTGTGCGGCCCTAAACATTTTTTCTTGTGCCCCATTCTTCTCAAGTTAAGGTATGTATCCCCTTATTTCATCTTGCAAACTCTAATCCCCTTATACAATCCAAGGAGACACAATTTAAGACATCACAAGGGAGGAAGCAAGATAATTCGGCTAGGGCATCACCCCGAATTCTTCCTCTTACTTATGGAAACGTCTCATTTGAAAGATTACAAACAATAATCTGTTATCTCTTGAGCCCGTGATCAATTAAAATTAAGACCCAATAATGACGCCAAAACTCATCAAATAAATTAGAACGTTTATTATACACTTTTTAGAATTAGTATAACCATAAATCTATTTGTTGGAACATAAATTCTATTTATGGACATATAAGTTCTATATATTGAAACTTTTGTTTAGATCATAATAAATCATAACACTTATATTTCATACTCATGAGTTAGTCAAACCATAAATCTATTTATGAAAACATAAATTTTAGTTTTGAAAATATTATTGTAAGCTCATCATTCTTATTGTAGGACTCATTAGGTTCATTTCAGAATACTTGTATCATCAAGATAACATTTAGGAGCACTATGAAACTAATAGCAACAAATTTATTTTGCTTGGTTCAAAATTGATCCTTTTTTTGGCCACATGAAGGTTTCGTAGAAAATTAGATTGGTGCAATAACTATTTGACCGTTGTTGGAAGTTTCATTTTAGTCTTGTATATTTTTATCCTCTAGCAACTTGTTAGAGGCTTTTGTTGGTAATAAATTTGTTATTGTTAAAAACTTCATTCAATAAATTGTAGTTCAGTGATTTAATTAGGGTTAATATCGAAAAAACCCCATAAACTTTCTTTAGTTTTGTGATTAAGGCCCTAAACTTTTTTCATGGTTGTTTAAGTCCCTTAACTATTTTTGTCTTCTTCAAAAAACTCACTATCTTTACATGTTTTAGCGATTAAATCCCTAAACTATTTGTTTTATTGGTTGTGTTGTACCTACTCATCCGGTAGTCGGTAAAAAATATATAATTTTGAATAATACAAAAATAGTTTAGGGAATTAAACAATCGGGAAAAAGTGTAGGGACTTAATCGTGAAAATGAGAAAAGTTTATAGGGTTTTTTCAATATTAACCCATTCAATTATATACTTTTATAAAATTTAAGGAATTAATAGATTACAAAAACTCAATTAGTAACTTAACTATTTATTAGCGTGTGTATTACACATGTAACTTTAATAAATTTGTTTTCTTAAAACTATATAAACTAAATATTAAAATATTTAATATTCAAACTTTTAATACTAATGATATTTAGTATATCCTATTATAATTAATTTATGTACAAATCATTTAAACAAAAAACCTAATCATTAATAACTTTTAAGTTTATATTAGCGTTATTTTTATTATTATAATTATTAATCAAAAAAATTCTTTTAAATATTATTTGTTGTGATTTTGTGAGATTAAGTATCTAACCAAAATTTTAGCTTAAAAGTAATTTGATTTAAAAATTTCAATTTAATCTTGAAATACTAATTAACATTTGTCATTAGTTAAAGATGTCACTTGACATCATCAGGTCAAAGATGACAAACGACAATTTTATTAATCTTTTAATAGTATTTATTAAAAAAGTAAAAGTTTCCTAATATATACATTGACATTATAAGAGAAAGGGTTAAAACCGTAAAATAGTTGTGTATTTTTTAAAATGTATCGATATGGTACGTGTACTATTTTAATTATTCATATTACACGCGTACTTTCTGAATCATTTAAATTTATTACGTGTATTACATTTTTTCATACCAATATGATACATTTGGTAATCGATTAATGACTATACCTGTTAAGAGTGGAATTTCTCTTTTTATTAATGTTCAAATTTCCATAATTGAAGCATCAAATACACACTCTCATCCTTGTGATAACCTGGTAGGAGAAATCACACAGCACAGCCAACTTCAAAAACTTACAGACCTCTGTAGAAATCTCCAATGACGATCTCCACCGTCCAGATCGAAGAACTATATGTTGCGAAGCTTCTCCTCAAATTTCACGTAGATCCAACGGTGAACAAGTTCGTACCAACGATTCTCCCACAACTGTGCAAAGCTAGATGAAATAACCGGCCATAAAAAAGTAAATGTATCATATTAACAATATAAAAAGTACACGTACTATATTGATACACCAAAAGTATACTACTATTTTACGACTTTAGCCATAAGAGAAAACATGTTTTACGTTTTGCTCATTACAAAAACAAACATCGACGCACATGCAAAACAGAATTCAAGTTATATCTTTCACCGAATTTTAAAACATAACTTTGTTTTTGTGACGTGTAATGTTTTTCACTAATATCCACAATCTCTTCATCGTCATCGTCTCCGGTTGCAAATTGAAACTTAAAACGATTCACGTGTTGTGTTGCATTCTTGAAGGCCCCGTGAATAATATTCCAAAACCCATAAAAAAACGCAAACAATTGATTCATGTGTGTGTGCAAATGGATGTTTGGAAACACAGATCCCATCGAACATGAACACTCGGGTAAAGTTACAATCACAGGCGTTTTTAAATATCATTTTCAAAATCTGATTCATCTATGCATGTGATTCAAAATTTGACTCTTCAATATGTGGGTGTTATTCCGGATACACATGTGTTTTTTTGAGCCACGATTAAGGTCTCAATTTGTATATATCTTATATCACTAATTACAAATTTAGATCTGTATCAATTAACAATTTTTGTACCTATTGATCGATGCATGTATGCTCAGTTTTGAGACTACGAGTTTTCCTCAATTAAGGTGTTTGATGTATGGGTCCGTTTGAACAAGATTCCAAATTAATGTTGATATATGAATTGTATATGGACGTGTGTATATGTATATGGACGTGTGTATATAAATTGTATTCATATTTAATGATTTATTATATTTACAAAGAAGAAACACATAATGTTCTCACGGATTACGAGGGTTTACCGACAAAAACCCTACCGAGATAATACCGACAAAATGTTTCTGAGAGAATGTTTTACCGAGGGATTTCCGAAGAATTACCGAGGGATGGGCACCGACGGATTACCGAGAGACATGTTTACCGACGTATTACCGACAGCAGAACTATTCCTCAGTAATCCCTCAGTAAATCTCAGTAATTAGCGACGAAATAACAAGGGAAGTCCAACCGTCAGAAAGCCCTCGGTAATGTTTCGGTAATTGCATTGCCACAATCCGTTGGAAGTCTGTCGGAAGCCCGCTCGTTGATAATAACGAGGGATATTTTTTGTCGGGAATTCCGTCGGTAAAAGCACTTTTCTGGTGGTCGGTTCATTTTGTTTTTGAGTTTTGAATACGTTCATTTCTAGATAATAATATATGTTTTAGAGTTCATTTCGATTCAAAGTGATTGTTAAGTTTCTATCTAGATGGAGAATAAACATCGATTAGCTAGGAGGTCAAAGTTTGTAATACACAAAACAATTTCGTTAATTTATTCTCAAAACAAATTTGTTGATTTATTTGAAAATTAATCTTTTTTTTTTTTTTCGGTTTTTGTAATAAACACTTCCCTATATATACACAAATTGGAAAAGTGCCAAATAAAGCGCCTGTTAGGGACCAAAATGCAAGTCAACAACTGAATAAAAATGTGTCAGTTGTGTTCTCCCCGAAAATTGAGTTTTCAGAAATTTTCCGATCTGACTATAATTCTTTTCGAAATTTTCGATAGATCATACACTTATCAATATATATATATATATATATATATATATATATATATATATATATATATATATATATATATATATATATATATATATATATATATACACACACACATACACACACACGAAACTTCAAATCTAACCCTATCAAAGGATTATTATGATTGAGAGTGGGATACAACCTGTCGCCGTCACCGGCAACACCATGCCGGTGATGTCAAAAGTAAGCCCGTCGGCAAAGAAAGCACTCTTGATTCTTAACTGCATTCTCTTGTCCGTCGGAAACTGCGGTGGTCCGTTAATCATGCGTCTTTACTTCGTCCACGGCGGTAACCGTGTCTGGCTTTCCGCCTTTCTCGAAACCGGTGGCTGGCCGTTCACTCTCATCGTCATTCTCATTCTTTACTTCTGTCGTCGTTCATCATCACCCACCGCAACCCTAATTTACATGCGTCCACGGGTGTTCTTCGGGGCCGCGGTGATCGGTGTGTTGACTGGACTCGACGACTTCTTCTACGCTTGCGGTGTTGCTCGGCTCCCTGTGTCTACCACGTCGCTCATCATCGCTTCTCAGCTTAGTTTCACTGCGATTTTCGCATTTTTGTTGGTAAAACAAAAGTTCACGCCGTATTCTGTTAATGCGGTGATGCTTTTGACCATTGGGGCGTCAGTGCTGGCATTACATACCAGCAGCGATCGACCCAATGGTGAGCCCATGTCTGAATATTTAAAAGGGTTTTTTCTGACGATGGCCGCGGCCGCGTTGTATGGGTTCGTGTTACCATTGGTAGAGTTGACGTATAACAAAGCAAAACAGGCGATTACGTATACATTGGTGTTGGAGATTCAATTTGTGATGTGTCTCTTTGCTACCATCTTTTGTGCTACAGGAATGTTCTTCAACAATGATTTCAAGGTAAAAGAATTATTACTTTTTCTAGTTATAATTTTCATTTTTTGAAGGCTAGATAAATGAGCATACTTTGAGTTTGTAGATAATATTATATAACCACCAGGCTGAAGAGGTGAATATGATGAAGATTATTATGTAACACTAACATAAATAATTAGACTAAAGTATTTGGATTAATACATTGATTAATATAAGTGATTATTTGCATTTTGAATTAACCATACCATTTTTTCATAAATAAACTGTAGCTTATTGTTTAATAAGTGATTATTGGTCATTCTACAAGTTAAAATAAAAATTCAATCACTTTAAAAACTGATTATTTATAAATTGTGATAGCAAACAACAGAAGCTAAATCAAACACTAAATTTCCAGTAGCATTTTTGTTACAGCTATTATATATATATATATATATATATATATATATATATATATATATATATATATATATATATATATATATATATATATATATATATATATATATATCTGATTATTAGTTTAAAAAAACGCTTGAGAACTTTTTTAAATGTAAATTAAAACATCTCCTAAGTTATTAAAATAGACGTGGGGTTTGACTAAATGGATATTTGCATAAAAAACCTTTAAGTTGGACCATTTTTGTGATTAAAACCGCCAATCATTTTTTATTGCACAAAAAACCTTTAACTGGAAAAATCTATCAGAATTGAGATATTAGCGGTTGTAATTAATTGAAAGTCATGTGTCACTGTCGACAAGTCATCAGTGACGATCATAATTTTGCAAAAAAGTAAATTCTAAAAAAAACATAGATTTGAACAAAGAAATCAACAAAAAAACATAGATTTGAACAAAAAAATCAACAAAAAATGGTGAATTTGAATCATAAAATACAGACAAGTGAGTTCGCTGAAAAGAATGTTGGTCAACAGATTGCAACCGGTTATTTAGGTTGCAAGTCATTTTAAAAAAAAAAAAACCTTATTTTGATAAATTTTAGTCAGTTTGGAGTTTTTCACACAATGAAAAATGATTTAAGGTTTTAATCACAAAAACAGTCAAACTTTATAGTGTTTTGCAAGGACATCCCATGAATAAAAGTATAGAAACTTTTCTTGATTTCTTAAATTTATATAAATGAATTATTGTCTGTTTTGTATATATTTTCATTAAGTTTGTTTCAAAATATTAAATAAATACAAACAAGTTAAGAACCGTTGATATAAGTTTATTTTTAAAATACATATAAAATAAGTTAAAGGTTAAACCAAGCATGAATCAGTTTCATCAGCGTACCTATGAGATTACAACGTACCCAGCGTACCCTAATGTGAATGATCATTCATATATATATTTTTTAATAGACATGTATAAGACAACATTATAATACTTTTTTTTTCAAAATGAGCAACATCATAAATCTGGTGAATGTTAAAAAAAAGATCATGTGAATGGTCATTTCACACCATTGATGACCATTCACATAAATATGCATTGAGCATTCACATAATTTTTAAGGACACAGAAAGTGTGAATGTATGTGAAATTCATATATCATGTGTATAACATTAATTTAAACATGTTTAAGAGAAAAAAAATTAAAAAAAGTTTTTTAAGGTTGGTACCTTCGGGTGCACTTGATTTCGAGAGGTATCTTTTTGAACCTGAATCAACCAAGCATATACATATGCATAATATAACTTAAAAACCTCTAAATATTTATTTAACCCGTTTGAAATCATTAAATTAAATAATAAAAAATCCAAATTAGTTAATTTATTATAAATCTTTTGTTGAACATTTTAAATGTAATTTATATAAATTATGACGGATAATTACTATGAATTTGTTCTTAAAAAGAAATCTATATCTATGTATCTATATCTATATATTATAATAAAACAAAACAATTTATGCCACGTGTTGCTTCCACAACGCACAAAAATTTCATTTTCCCGCCTCTTTTTCCTAATTTAATACATTAACTTAATTACATTAAATTTTGATTTTAATTTTTTCTCATTAATGAATTAATATCAAATTAGATTTGCAACATATTAAATTAATGCTTACCTAAAATAAATATTTATCATTATTATCCTTAATGATCATAGTTAAATTCAAATGTAAAAATTTGGATTTAAATGTAGAAGTGTGGTAAATAAAATAAAACGTTGAGTTAATTATTTTGCTGACAAATTTTATAATTTAACTTAGATAACAAAAGTTAAGAATTACATGATGAAACTTTAATTGTAAATATGATAAATTTTGATTATTGATTTTCAGATATTCCATTTATATTTTATCGTTTTCAAAATATATAAACAAATTCATGTAATTGAAGTTTTTTGTTTCTTACATTATTATTTCATTTTTAAAGTTAATAAAAATTAAAAGAAAATTTGTTTAGCAAGCACACATTATCTATTTTTAATGATATAATATAATAAAGTTTTTTATGTAATACCAACCAACTAAGTATTTTTTATCTATAAACTAACTAGCTTTCAATTTTTTTTATTTTAATTATATATAAATTTTATAATAATTTATTAAAATATAAAACATTTATGTATTTTCTACATCAATCCATGTAATACATGGGTCTCAAACCTATATTATAATAAAGCAAAACAATTCATGTCATATGTCCTCTTCATAATGCAAGAATTCCCACATCTTTTTTCAAATTTAACACCTTAACTTAATTACATTAAATTTTTTATTTTGTTTTTTTCCTTAATGAATTAGTAATAAATTAGATTTTGTAACATATTAAACTAATGTTTACCTAAAATAAGCATCTCTCATTATCATTCATAATAATCATAATTATATCCAAATGTAAAAATTTGAATTAGTGGTGGAAATTATTATTATTAAATATAATAAAGTAAAACATTAAAATGTCACATGTCACCTCTACGTTTCACCAAAAAAGGTAATTACAATTCATTATTATAAAAAAATAAATGATAAATACAAATTATTATTTTTAAAAAAGATAAATATACTTTACTTTAATTTATAAATAATAAAAGATATACACAATTATTATTTTTGTATGTTTTTATTTTACTTATATACATTTTATATAAGTAATTATAATTAAAAATAGTCACGTAATACGTGAGTAATAAACTAGTTAACTTTAAAATATCATACTTCTCTTATCATGTTTAATTAATATATAACGGGCAATCACGAATTGTACTACGTGCGGTTAACTGAAACTGATTACACGATTCATATTTTTACTGTTAACCGAATGGAATTGAAACGTTCGTGATCACCCCCTATAAAATCCAAAATAATATTTACTTGTAAATTTTATCCTATATTTTATCCTTCATTTAATTAATAAATTATGTTCTCATTGGTTCATGAATAAAGTATAATATAACTAATAAACAATCGTTTAGTAAGTTGAATAAAATAATGTCTTACTTTGAATAATAATCTATTTATAGTAAAAAAAAAGTAAATATAGTCCACTCTTATGAAGTCACGTGTCATCACCATAAATCAACACGTGACATTTATAGTTTTAAAAAATAAAAAATAAATTTAAATTATATCAATCAATATCTAATATGATCTAATATGATCTACATTTAAATTCAAATCAAAGCAAATCCAAATACTCTAATAACCTATTAATTATAATATAATATAATAAAAGTTAAACTTTTTTAAAAAAAATAATTAGTATTCATGCGTGTGTGTAGAATTATACAAAATTAACAGGTCATAATAAATAATAATATCATTATTATATATTTTTGTTTAAAAATAATATTTATATTTTTACCTTTTAGTTTATTATATTTTATATATATAATAATATATGTGTAATACACAGGTAATAAACTAGTACTAATAATAATAGCATATATATAAATAACGTTCATTGTAACAGGACATTTAAACTGACGTTTAATTCTAATGTTTCTGAATGAATTAAAATTTCATAGGAATTTTAGATATTATCCGCAGTTAAATACTAAATTCTTCCAATTGGCGACCCAAAGTCCCTGTGAATTGTATAATTTGATTATTTTCTGTTTTTTTCATGTAGGTAATTCCAAGGGAGGCAATGGATTTTGAACTAGGTGAGACAAGATATTACACAATATTGTGTATTAGTGCAATCTTTTGGCAATGCTTCTTCTTAGGAGCAATTGGAGTTGTCTTTTGTGCATCGTCATTGCTAGCAGGAATTATAATTGCTGTATTACTTCCAGTAACAGAAGTATTAGCTGTAGTTTTCTTCAAAGAATCATTCAAAGCTGAAAAAGGTCTTGCACTTGTTCTCTCTCTTTGGGGATTTACATCTTACTTTTACGGCGAGTATAAAAGCTTGAAAAAGAAGAAGGAACATACCAAACCTTCTTTTGATAAATCAACAGAGTTGCCTGAAATGAACAGTTCTTCGACATGAGTTGTAAGTACTTAGATTTTTTGTTAATTGTAGGAACCGATCAAGTAGCAACTCTTTTGTTGGTTCATTTCTAACAAATTTGTTTAGATTGAACTAATTTAGAAATCCAATAAGCATATAAGCAAATTTTCGGTGGTTGGGTGGCGATTCTACATAATTCTAATGGTTGTTGTAATTAGAAGCCTTAGAGGGCCATAAATTTAAAGGGTTTATCATATCATGAAAGAAACCTTTTTTTTTTTCCGTTTGTTCATGTTATTTTTTCTCAAAAAAGTTCTTAAATTAAATTTTTTTCATTCATGTTTAGTGAAATTTGGCTATTCAAATATGATTTTTCAGACTTTAAAAAACTCAGTTTACCAATTATAACTGAGTTCTATTAATCAAATTTCAAAAAACCCGAAAAGAAAAATTAAGTTGAGTATTTTTATGGAAAAAAAAACATAGAAGGATAAAAATATAAAAACCATGAAAACATGTTTGTTTGTTTTTTTCATAATAAACCCTCATTTAAACGGCAAAATCCTTAATGCGTAACTATTTTTTCATTAAAAACTTAAAACTAGATACGAATTGAAAAAACAATATTTTTACTTGGTTATTCAGTTAACCAATTATCATACTTTTTAACTACTTCACTTTAATTCACAAACTTTCTCGATCACTTGAATTTCCAAAATTTTATTTTTCTCAAATGGGTTTTATTCGGGATCAAAATCAATAACTTACTCAACACTTCTCCAACAATAACAAGTTATTTTACCAATTGAAAAAGGGAAGAATTAGAAACAAAAACGATAAGTAGATGGCAAATTTAAATAAAAAACCTAAACCAGGAGTTAGAATGCATTTGATATATGATAAAGAATTTTACAAATTGATTGATTTACTTGAAATTTGAACTGTTGAAACCATAATATTTTGAGTGTTCGAACACGGTTAAACAAATCTATTACTATATAATAAAGGGGCTTAAACGGTTGTTCTTGTATTACGGTTGATGTTGAAAAATTCAGAACAAATCCAATCAAAACCCTACACATGTCCCACGCCTCCATCCATCTCCGGATCTACATCACCCACGTCGTCTCCTCCCTTTCTTCTTCACTGATGATAACCTCTCCGGCATGTTATTCTTCTTCGATTCTTCTTTAGTGTTGCTTCAATTTGTGGAGCACGAGTGTTTCTATCGTCATGTTTCATTCATCAAACATTTTTCACGCATCCTCTTCCCTTTTCCGCCTCTGGTTCTCGATTTCTCTTTCAATATGGATTTTTAGGATTTGGCAAACACTCTTCACGATTTTCACTTCCAATTTTGTTTCTTGATTTCTCTCTCCTCCAATTCAAGACGGCTTCAACGCCTACAAAAGGTATTCGTTATCCTCTCATATGTTCCATTATATCAGTGTGAAACAGAAGCAATATTATGGTTAGCCGGTGGTGGCAAAGTTTAGTCCAATGTCGTATTAAATGTTTATTTCTAACATGTTTTATCATTGAAAAGCTGACTGGTAATCATTTTCGTTCTTGGTTTTTTTTGCCCTCTTTACATTCGTCCATTTCAATTTGTATATATTTAGTTCTATTATCAATTCTCACAAAAATCAAATTATTGTTGTTCAGTTTCAGGTTTTGAAGGGAGTCAATCTTACATAATCGATTGAGGTGTCAGAATAGGTAAATGCTATTCCCCTTTCTTTAATTAATTCATTTGACGATTCATAATATTTATATATGCAATATTGGCGGATTGTTACTTCATATGTATGAATAAATTTTGGAAGCTAACATAAAGATTGCTAAGAAGACAGAAATGTATGCTCCTTATCTTGTATTCCTATATCAATTTGATGATCTAATATTTATAAAAAGCGTCTGCTGCCATGTTGAGTAGGTTGTCGATTCCATCAAATTATCATAAATAGAACCTCGCTCAATTTTACAAGTAAATTCTTACGTTGTTTGGTGTTCGATTATTGTTCTATATCATCTGAACAAGTAATTTTTGGTCATCAATACATGTCAGCTTAGAAGTTTCATAGTTTGTTGTAGTGTGGACAACACTCTTTTTGTGTACGAAGCAAAATCTCATCTGGTGTTCCTAGAAGGCTTTTGGTCCACTCTTATTGGAGTCTGAATTTTTATACCATTAGACTTTAACCAAGGTAGATCTTAATTTTGAATCAAGTAGTTGTTGTTGTTGTTGTTGTTGTTGTTGTTGTTGTTGTTGTTATTATTATTATTATTATTATTATTATTATTATTATTATTATTATTATTATTATTATTATTATTTTGTAATCAAGTTGTAGACTTTTTCAATTTTGGCTTCATAAATGCATATTTGAATAGAATATGTTGAGTTTTATTGTGTAGATTATAGATTTTCACAGTTTTTCTATTTTGGTTTCATAAATGCTTATTTGAATTGAATATGATTTGAATATATATTCAGATTAGTATCATTAGTGTATGACTGCTCAAAGAATATATGTTCAGAGAAGTATTCTAATATGTATGTATGCAAACGTCAAGGAGGAGCTATATGAGTGTCATGTGAAGCATTCAATGCCCTACAAGATGGTTATTGTTTAGTTAATGTTGAAAAATTCAGAACAAATCCAATCAAAACCCTACACATGTCCCACACCTCCATCCATCTCCGGATCTACAGCACCCACGTCGTCTCCTCCCTTTCTTCTTCACCGATGATAACCTCTCTGTCATGTTATTCTTCTTCGATTCTTCTTTAGTGTTGCTTCAATTTGTTGAGCACGAGTGTTTCTATCATCAGGTTTCATTCATCAAACATTTTTCACGCATCCTCTTCCCCTTTCTGTGTAAGGTCACCTACCTACGGATCATATCTTGACGCGACGCCGTCCAACGAGTGCGGAATCCTCGTTAGCGGTTTAACGGATTGATCACACTCACGAAACACAGAGACACACACGATGATAGACGCAAACTAGATCGCCCCGACACATGATTCTCTCCAAGAACACACAAAAACGCCTCTGCAAGTTCATAATCGCCCTTAGCCTTAATTCTGCAAAAGTTATTAATTAAAACTGATTAAACCTTAATTATAGGCCTCAGATTCGAACTTGATCTAGACAAGTTCGAGAAGGCCCAAGCCCACGAACTTGTCCACCATAAGTTCGAACATTGGCCTTTGAACTTATTCTAGAACTTGTCTTTGAACTTGTTCTAGAACTTATGTTTGAACTTATGTTTGAACTTATGTTTAAACTTATCTTTGAACTTATGTTTGAACTTACCAAGTTCAAACATATATTCAATCAGTATCACAACATATATCAAACATATATCAAACATGTATTAATAAGCAATTACGAACAGTTTGACTATTACAAACTATCATCTATACTTAGACTGCTATCGTCACACAGGATGCACTAACAGACTCCCCCTTGACGATAGCTTCTATCTATATATATATTTTGTTTAAGTACTAGAACTATACAAACTACTACCATCATATAATCTCTGCTCTATACAAACCCTTACCACTTTCTGGAACCTCCTGCCTTCAGATCTCCAGCCTTCATGAAAGAAAATCGGCTGATCATGAAGCTTTTTCAGGTCGTCCTTGGATAGGTTAATCAGATGCAGTGGATCGTATACTCTCTAAAGAGTCTTTTCATCTAGATCCTCCATGACTGCTTTAGCAGTTTCATTGTCTACATACCACCACTTCATGTTTCCAAGTACATCCTGTGGCATAGACTTCAATGGGACTTTCTTCAAACATCGGACTGGCTTGTAGACCATCTTAGCCCAAGGTTTACCCATATGGGGATCTATTCTCGACCCATCTTCGATTCTCTTGCCTGTCCTCGGCTTTATTCTTTCAAATTTTCCAGACCTCCCCTCCCTTCTGATGATTTTTGCTATTACTTCAGCGTAGGGGTCGTCTCCCAAGTTTATAAGCTCCTTCCAGGCCAGTTCCTTCACTTTGCATTTAGGCAGTGTATTAAAAACCTTCAAGGTTCTCCTCAAATACCGAAGGTCGTCTCTTCTTTGAAGTACGAATAGCTGCAGTTCCCTATGAATGAACCAACTTAGAATCCCCCCTGAGAGATTTCCTGGACTTGGCAGCCTCATTCTTTTCTTTACTGCCAGGTCAGTCTTCTTCTCCTCCTTCCTGAACCATAGCCTTATCATTTCTTCTCTTGTTTGCTCCTTTTCAGCTATATCAGATTCTGATTCATCCGTATGTGCTAAGTTAAGCTCATCAAGATCTATCACATTCTGATCATTATGTACATATTGTTCGGTGATAGGCTGCTTAGGAATAACTACTTCATCGACATCACGCGTCATCCTCATCTTCAACAACCTCATCATCTGACTTCCAATCCACAACGTCTTCTGGAATAAATTCTCCTTCTTCCAAATCTTCTTGATCAAGGTCAAACTCATCTTCATCATCAAGATCCATCAAGGCTTCAATCATTTCATGTTCAACAATCTTTGAAGCTTCACCTTCACCTCCCTCTCCCATACTTGACTGACTAGGCTCCCCCTGAATGAGTGCTTGCTGAGCAGTCTTTTGGGAAAGATCTGCTAGCTCACCTTTTCTTTGGGCATCTGGATCATTGCCTTCGTCATCATCTCTCCCGACTTTCAACAGATCCTCCTTGCAGTTACTCTCCCCCTGAGCTCGTAGATCTTTCAATAATTTCTCAAGGAGAGTCGTCATTGTCTTCATCTCAGATTGTTGATCAACCACAGTTGTCTTCAACTCGTCATTTTCCTGATCTAGCCGAGCATTATGCTGCTGCAGCTCCTTCACAACTGTGGAAAGTTGGTACATATGGACTGTTTGGAAGTCCACTTTTCCTTTTAACTCAGTGAACCGCTGATTGTCTGTGAACGAAGTTGAAGTTGGAATGGAGGCGGGTGTTGATGGAGCGGTGGTTGAAGTTGATGGAGCAGCCGGTAACACAGTTTGAGGAGCTGAAGCGGATGGAGCTACTAGCATAAATCTATGCCTCCTCGCCCTATGCCTAGGATCGAGTGGTGATTCTTCTTCTTCTTCATATTCAGATTCTTCGGTCTCTTCATCAATTAGAGCCAGTCTTGTTGATCTCCTTCGGTTAACGACTAACCTCGATCAATATCATCCAATTGAGATATCTGGATCCTCGGCTTCAGAACTAGACTCGGAGGCGCTCTCCACATGACCTTCAGCCGGAGTCTGTCCCCTAGCAGCTTCACCTTCTTCTTCTTCCTGGACCTCAGTGTCCATAAATTCAGCATCAGATGGCTGGTATTCATGTATCTGTCTAAAGATATCCTGAAAATCAGCCGGAGGCTCCAAAATGTCTTGGACTAATTCTGCAGCAATATCTTGCTCGGCAGCAGTTCCTTGAGCCCAAATCTCTTCCAGAGTTTTCTCCCACTCCTCATACTGTGGAGCTGAACTAGATGGCCCAGCAGCTTCAGAAGCTGGCTGTGGGCGAGGAGTGGGTCTGGCAACCGGAGCTCTTCTAGCCGGAGCTCTTTGCCTTTGACGTTGTTGGGGCTGTTGCTGTTGCTGTGGCTGCTACTGTTGTTGTTTCTGGTGCGGGGTTTCACCAATCCAATTATCACCCTCCGGGGCAACAAAATCTGGATCTATAACCGCCCCGAATAATGGTGCCACTTGGGGCCTGACCTGCTCAGCCCTTCTCGCATTGTGGGTCTGGCAGTCAGCAAAAATTCTCTTATCGATTAAGGCCACGCCACTTAGATCTGGAAGTGGTGGCAAATTCAGCGAAAAATGGCGTATGATCATCATTGCAAAACGTGGATACATCAAAAATCTTTCCCTGACTGGAGCTGTGATCTGGTGCACAAACTCCCCGAAGAACATCTCTGAAAAACTGAATTTTTTGTTGTACACCAATGCAATTAATGCCGATTGCAACTTAGACACAATCGTGTCAAATCCCGCCTTCTTTGGCGCAAAACATACCATAGTGACGTGTACAAGATACCTCCATTGTTCAATGAGCCCACTCTTCACATAGGAAGCCTTCGATATGTCTTGGGCATATCCCATTCTCAAAAACGCTGCTTGTCGAATATGTAACGGAAAATCTATCGGCCCTGCTTCTTGGTCCTCAGATCCCAGCCGTAGGATCTGTCTCAACATATCAGCCGAAAAGACGATTGGCTGTCCACCCACTCTTGTTCTTAAAACAGTTGGTGTAACCAAGCAATCCACTTGTAGATGCTCCCAGAACTGTCGCACATAGGTCAATGTAATTTGAAGATTGTGAGAGAGAGCGTAGGAGACTCGGGACTGTGTCAGGAACTCTATCATCTGACAATACGGCTATGCTTCAGGCAATTCACGATCCACGGCCATAACCATGTTATGCTTATTATAAAACGCCCGATCACCTATATCTGCACACAGAATCAACAAGCAACATTGAATTTGCATAACTTCGAACTTACATAAGTTCGGAATCCAACACATTCAAACTTAGACAAGTTCGAAATCATTTAAAAGCCATTTGAATTTTAAATATAAATTCGAAATATATGTTCGAACTTGGCTGACTTCGAACTTGTAGATATTTCAACAAGTTCGAACTTTCTGACAAGTTCGAACTTGAAGAACAAGTTCGAAGTCGGTGACTTTCAAACTAAAAACCAAGATTTTAACCCCATTTGACTTAATCAACAGTATATTCTAGTCTTATTGGGTTCTAATCGAAGTTATTGATGATTTATTTGAACTTTAATCCTTCAAACTCGTAATTTCAAACCACCTAGTTTCAACACTAAAAAACATCAAATAAAGTCGATTTTTTGCCTCAATAAAGTCCTAAACTACACATACTTTGTATAATGATGGTTACTATACCTAAGTATACGTGTATATTCGAGAAAGGAAAGCAAAACTTCGAGGAATAGGAAGAAATTCGAATGACGGCAAGTTCGAAGACAAGTTCAAGATCACCGGAGCACAAGTTCGAGAAAAGAAATTCGAGGGTAGGTGCCTTAAATGAAGTACTGTTGACCTATTTATACCAACTACCTTCGAACTTAGCATAAGTTCGAACTTCCTGACAAATTCGAAGTTAAGTTCGAATTTGTCTGAATTTCGAACTTAAGTGAAAATTGTGAAAATACTTGTATAAAATTCAAAATTTTCAACTTTTTCGTGTAGTGGAATTTTTCAAACCTTGCAAAAACATTCACACCAAGCAACAAATTTTCACGCAATATTTGTCTACTCAACCAAAAATGCATCCTAGTAACTTTGACCTTTTTCCTACTTAGAATGAATAAAATATATTAGAATTTAAATAAAACTTAAACTTAAACTACTCAAAAATACTTTTAAAATTTACAACCTATACTAACAGAATATTTATGCGAGAAAGTCAAAGAAGGTTCAATCAGATAGCGATGTCAAACGCACTTTCAGTATTACAACTTCACACTTAGGAATTTTTTGATTCCTTTGATTGTTTGTCGTGATATACATTCCAAGTCGATTGTCGGTATGATTTTCCCTTTAAGCATTTAACACTTAGGAATTTCCCTTGGCTTTTTTATTTATCTAGAAACTACTTTACGTGTCCCATACTTAGACGTACTTCTATGATCAAGGCAGACCCACAATGATTATAACTTTTCGGTATTGCAAATTTTCTTTAAAAGACAAACGTCAGACACAGTTCTGTATTTACATACAACAGAGTGTCTTAGTTTGTCTTAAAGTTTATTTAAAGTTAGCAAGACAGCGGTGACAGGTCTGTACTTACGTACAACAAAGTGACTTATTTTGCTAACGTGAGTCAAAACAGAGGTGACAGGTCTGTACTTACGTACAACAAAGCGACTTATTTTGACTCCCTCCTTTTTTATCAAAATTTTTCTTTTCTTTTCTTTTCTTTAAGATGTATTTGATGTTGCTATCCCCCATAAAATTTTCATGCCTCATTTAGAATCATTGTCTTTATGTCTCTAACATAGAAATTAAGACCATTTGGTCATACATCTAAGTTAGTTACACATATGACTTTTTCTTGAATATTTTATTAGCTCTTGAGATTTCCTTTGTGTATTATGCCTACCAACACATCAAACAAGAAAGTGTATATCACTTAGAATTTTAAGGTGCATTATGTGTGAAAGCTTAACACTTAGAGATTGTTTCGACTGTGCTAATTTTCGTCACTTTGAACTTATGTCTCTAAAACTTAACTCATTTTTCAATATTCTCTTTTTTTGAACTTTTTATGGTTTTCTCTCTTTTTTCTTTTGTTTTTCTTTTTAAGATAAGCTGATAAACAAACCTACTAACTTACTATAAAAGGAAATAAATTCTACTTAACCACTAAGTTACTATAAAAAGAAAGAAAATATACTAAGGTCAAGTTACTCTGGATTACGCATACCATTTAGTTGAACTAACAACTCAAAGCGGGACTTATCAAAAGCTTTAGTGAATAAATCTGCATTATTATCTTCCGTTGCCACTTTTACCAGCTTGATTAAGTTATTTTCAGCACAATCACGTATGAAATGATGTCTTATGTGTATGTGCTTTGTTTTACTGTGTTTAACTAGATTATTAGTTATAGCAATTGTCGATTGATTATCTATCGTGATAGGAGTATGAGTGTAAGTCAAACCGTAATCCCGCAATTGTTGTTGTATCCACATGACCTGTGAACAGCAACTACCAGTAGCTACATATTCGGCCTCGCACGTTGATACGGCTACCGAAGTCTGTTTCTTGCATTGCCAGGATACGAGCCTCCCTCCAAGGAACTGTCAACCTCCAGTTGTTGACTTCTGGTTCAAGCTGCAACCACCATAGTCTGAATCCGTGTATGCTTCCATTTCCAGATCACCATCAGCATGATACCAAAGTACCAGCTTCGATTTCGACTTGAGGTATCTCAGAATCCGCTTCACGACTTTCATATCCATTTCTTTTGGATTATCTTGAAACCTAGCACAAATACACACAGCAAACATTATGTCAGGTCTAGAAGCAGTTAAATACATAAGTAGCCCGATCATGGCCCGATATAGAGTCGGATCCACATTAGTATCACTTTCTGTACCCGATCCAAGATTGTGATTCACTTGAATCAGAGTACTAAAATGAGCAGTCAGCTTTGTTCCTTCCATCCCGAAGCGCTCTAGAATATCGTAGACATACTTCGTCTGATGGATAAACATGCCCTCCTTCCTCTGTTCAACTTGCAAACCCAGAAAGAAGTTCAGCTCTCCTATAGCACTCATCTCAAATTTTGATTTCATAACCTTCTCAAAATCTTTGAACATCTGCTCGTCTGATGACCCAAAAATGATGTAATCCACGTACACTTGTACCAAGATAAAATCTTCTCCCTTTCTCTTCACGAACAATGTACTATCAATTCTCCCTCTTTCAAACCCGTTGTCCAAAGAATGAGTTGACAGCGTCTCATACCATGCCCTTGGTGCCTGATGCAGTCCATATAGAGCCTTATCGAGTCGATACACTCTGTCGGGAAACTTTGGATCAGTGAACCCAGGTGGTTGTTCCACGTACACCAGTTCCTTCACCTTTCCATATAGAAAGGCACTCTTTACATCAAGTTGATAGACTTTAAATCCTTTGAAGGACGTAAAGGCCAGAAACAAACGGATTGCCTCGAGCCTTGCCACTGGTGCAAATACCTCGTTGTAATCTTTTCCCTCTTCTTGGTTGAATCCGTTTACTACAAGTCTTGCCTTGTTGCGAGTAACAATACCCCGATCATCTCTCTTGCACTTAAAAACCCATTTGGTTCCTATTGCAACTTCTCCTCGAGGTAGCGGCACTAACTCCCACACTTCAAACTTTCTGAATTGTGACAGTTCTTCTTGCATGGATTCAACTCAAGAGTTGTGTTTTAGTGTCATTTGCACATTCTTCGGCTCTACTTGTGAGATGAAACATGACTATAAACATGTGTTATACGCCTCAGAGTCATTAAACATCGACAACAACACTATGTTGTTATTCAAACTACTCCTAGTTCTCACACCGGTATACGGATTTCCTATGATGCTCTCAATTGGAGGATCCTTGGTTATCCTTAATGTCTCTTTCTCATCGACCCTAAGATTATCTCCTAAGTTTTATCCTATTTCACCTAACGGGGGAACAACTTCAGACTGTACATTTTCTTCCTCATGACCATTGTCCTCGGAATTTGAAGTATCTGTCTTATTCTCGTTTGTAGGTATCTCTGAATCACTCTTTGTTGGAGATCTATCCTCTGTTGATGTAGACTCAGAAGATGATGGAATGCTCATCTTTGGAAAACTTTGACCGTCGTCATTCAGATTTAATGACGATAAGTCATTTTCAATTGTACCTGCATTTACATCCATAGGAATGTTAAATGATTCAAACAATGAGTCATAATCAAATATCCATTCCGGACCAGTTTAGGGTTCATGTGTATCACTTGTAACGTCAATGTTATACACAATTTCTACCGTACCATTTGTTTTGTTAAAAACCCTTTTGTTTGGTGAGTTGGGCACATAACCTAGGAAATATCATTCGTCAGCCTTTTCAACAAACTTAGGTTGATGCTTTGTTTTCATTAAAGTACACGGTACCCAAACGGTTCGAAGCCATTTAAATTGGGTGGTCTTTTAACATGTTTTGTTCAGTGATTTGACAGTAAAGACCCGGTTTAAAACATGACATGTGGTATTCACTGCCTCCCCCCAAAACATGGTAGGAAGCATTGAATCCGAGAGCATTGTCCTTGCTGCCTCAATCAAAGTCCTGTTTTTCCGTTAGGCCACCCTATTTTGTTGTAGCTCATATGGTGCACTATGCCTTTGGATAGACAATATACACCAATTACTGTGTTTTTAAATTCTGTTCCATTATCACTCCTGATATGTTTTACCCTCGTCCCGTATGAGTTTTCGACTTGGTCTAAGAACCCAATCAACTTTCCAGCTGTTTCGTCCTTCGTACCTAAAAATAAAACCCATGAAAATCGTGAGTAATCATCAGTGATAACTAAACAATACCAACTACCACATATACTCCTTTTGTTGATAGGTCCGAATAGGTCCATATGCAACAAATCGAAAGTGGAAGCTATCGAGTTCTGAGTCTTTGACTTGTGTGATTTATTGCGTTGTTTGCCTTTCTTGCATGGTACACACTTGTCGTCAAACAGAAAACTCTTCAAAGGATCACCTTGCACCAGACCATGTTTAGTGATGTAGTTCATTTTCCTTAGGTGCAAGTGTGCCATGCGTCTGTGCCATAAGATGGATTCGGACTTTGAAGCTTTAGACAAAAGACAGATTGTTCCCATCGACGAATCTGATATGTTCATGTCTAGCATGTACAAATCATTCTTCCTTGGGGCTCTCATCATAATCCACTCTTCAGGTATTTTGAATCCCGGCTTCAGCACTAACGCTTCGTTATCAGTAAAAACAACCGAATTCTTCTTATCACAGATCTGAGAGACACTAATGAGATTGTGAGTAAATCCATCAACATGATAAAATTGATCAAGTGTGATAGTCCCATTAGTGATCACTCCTGTTCCAGTGATATTTCCTCCTTTGTTCCCAGCAAATGATACGAAACCCTTGTTTCCTCACTTGAAGTCTGTGAGCAGATTTCTTTCCCAGTCATGTGCCTAGAGCAACCACTGTCGATGAACCACTTGTTGTTTAGACCTATAGTTATCTCCTGCATATGAAAGAAAACAAGTTAGTTATCACGGGGAACCCAAGCCATGACTGACTTGGTAATACCGTTCTCATCCACATACGTGAACTCCTTCAAATACCCATCTCTCCTTTCAGGTGACTTGAGTGTTTGATTGAGAACCTGTTGTGGTGCAGAGTGATTTAAGTTCACTCTTGGCCTTTGGGTAGGCATTTGCTGTTGAGCCCTTGAATAATTTCTATTATAAGGCATTTCAGATTGATATCCCTGGGATCTACCTCGTGTCTGATGTCTTTGAGGAATGTGAGACATAATTGGAGTGTAAGTCCTTCTAGGTGTTGTACACCTATAAGCTTGTTGAGGTCCTGAACTAGATTGATTAGGGACTCTATTCGGGGAATTAGTCCTAACCACTTCATTTGGTCTAACTGACACCGGTATTCGTCTAACAGCAGTCTTGGGTGTAGCAGTCACATTCTTCTCAGTAGTTTGAGAAACACTTGTGCTAGCAACACTAGATACAGGTTTATGTTATTCAGGCTTTCCAACAATAGGTCTAGACTCTGGTTTAGGGATGTAGACTCTACTTTCTTATATAGACAGCTAGACGAAACATGTCCCCTCTCATGGCATCTAAAACAAGACATCTTATCAATCGACTTCTTATGAGTGCCCTTTGATTTTGGTGTCTCACTAGTGTCATGTTCTTTCTTTTCAGCTATTGTGACTACTTCCTCTTTCTGATTATTAACTTCAGGTTTAGCTTCTCCTAGAATTTTGTCACTGGAAGACTGCACAAACTTGACTTTCTTAATCGTGGAATTATTATTAGTCACCTTAGTTGATTTATCCTTATCAGATTCAGATATTGTTTCAGTTGCTACCTCTAACTCAACTGGTTTATCAGTTTTATCCTGAGGTTGAGGCACATAATTGTCGTTGAAAGGTGGAGGACTCTCTTGATAACCTAAACCTACTGGTTTCTTAGAATGACGTTGAGCATCTAAGATTTTCCCTAGATTTAGTGAAGAGTTCCTAAACTTTTCTAACTTACTATTTACCTATGCAACTTTAACTCTGGATTCAGCTAGCTCGACCTCCTTAATTGTAAGTTCTTTAGTTTAAGCCTCAACATGCTCATACATAAGTTCTATCCTGACACATTGCTCACTTAATTTGTCTTTTAGAACTATAACATCTTTAGCATCTGCTTTCAGCTTATTCCTAAGATCTTCTTTAATATCTACGAGACTAGCATTATCTGATTTTAGTGATTCTATTTGAGCAGTTAAGTTACTATGTGTTGCTAGAACTATGTTCAATCTATTATTGGAAGTAGCACATAAAACACATAGATCATGAAATGTAGAAAAGTTCAGAATTACCTTTGTGTGATCCGATTCCACGTTAGCCATCTGCACGGCAAACTCCAGAATGGTCTGATTGTCTGACTTCTCCACCAACACAGAACTTGTATCATTCAGTTCGTTGACCTCTGTCACATTCTCTGCTCCGTCATCCCCAGTCTCAGTCACTTTAGCCATGAAGGCTCTAGCATTAGACTCCAGATGAGTAGACCAATCATAAGTACCATCGAGCTGTCTGTCAGATGTCACATTAGTTAACAGACCAGCGATGTTTGCTTGATTACCCGAACTACTAGACTGATATCTTCCCTGAGATTGATTCTGATAGTTTTCAACTTTGGGTCGTTGACACTCTCGAGCAAAGTGTCCTAATCCTTGGCAGTTATAGCACTTAACCTTGGATTTGTCGAACCCAATTTTATTGTTGCTAACGTTCAGATTTCTGCATGTGCGTTTTATGAACCTTTTGACCCTCTGAGTCACCATGGCCAGTTGCCATTGAAGATCCGTTTCCTCCAAATCATCAGGGTCCACCTGATTGTAGTCCTCTTCCCATAATGCAGGATCATTAATTTTTCCTTGTACACAATTTCCGTATGCTGCAACAAACGAAGCCAAAAGATTTAGATGAGTTTCGGCTGATTGTGCACTCATAGGCATATTTGTGTACTGTTGAGAAGTAGATGCTGAGTGAGTCGGTTTATCTTCCGGTTTAGAGTACCCTAAGAGTGCCTGACTGCTTGTTTCTTATACCTCCACTGGGATAGACGCTTCTCCTGAGAAGAAAGCTGTAGCTGTTTTCAGTTCACTTGTGATAGAAGGTTTCGTCTTTCCAAAATACATCTCTGGATCTTGGACTTGATCATATTCCCTCTCTTTCTTAAGTAACTGAAACTTGTAAGCCATCAGCGTACCAATAACTCTGTTAGGCACAAAAAGGCCTCAGTCAAACCTGGTCTGCATCTGAGGGGGAGATTAGTAATCAAACCTGCTGATGCTTTTGAAGGTTGAATTTAAGGCCTGTTATATGCCTTATTGAAACCTGAAAATGATTTGCAATATCAGCCTGAAGCTGTTCTATGTGTTGCATGTTGTGACACCCTTGCCACAACAACCACCATTTACAATACTCCCAGGATTAATCATAAACATGCAATAACATAATGATCTGAAAGCTTAATTTAAATGCGGAAGCAATAAAATACATAAACAAATATTACAACCGATTCAAACACCCTACGGTGCTACAAGGTTCCAATTCTAAGTCTACATACTCTGTAACATTACAATCATCCCAAATACATAATATAAAAACAATCCCATTATTCAATTACCACTCTGATTAGTAGATAACCTTCAATCACTTGATCAAATGACCTAGCTAGACGGTCCGGCTGCAGACTTTCCTTTTCCTGTAAATACATCAACAACTAAGGGATAAGCGAATGCTTAGTGAATACACAGATTACGCATTTTATAAATTTTAATGAAGCCCAAGGATAACACAGATGACCAACATCGGATATCCTCTTCGTACACAAAGTACGGACCAGAGCCGCAGCCCCTTCGAGCCCACAGCTCGGCATTTAGACATACCATCTGAGACATACGTACGATCGGGGATGACATACTGCCTACCGGGCCTAGGAGGGATCAGCTCCAGGTCATATAGCGCAGTAACATCAGAGTAATCGATGCGACCCACCGGTCCATCACTAGATGCACAACAATCGAACGGACATGCAACAAGTAAGAATGTGCATCTAAATCTACACAAGTTAGTAGAATTCCAAACAAATCATGAAGCAACAAGTCTCAGCAGGCAAAGCTTAACATAAAACAGATATAAACATGCGAAATCTAATGTACTCACAGTGGGTGCGTAATTAAATGTTAACCAATATTATTTCTCCTCGGGCTTTCAACCGGATTCCCCAAGTACCCCACTGTGGGTTAAATAACACCACAAGGGACCTGTTACATTTCCATATGATAAACATATCATTATTACGTGTTCTTTTAACAAATTGGTATCAATTTGTACAATCATAAGTATTACAACATTCGGAATCAACACCCGAAACTTAAAATTAAATCCTCTTTCTGCATGATCTTATTTGTCCCAATTAATCCCTTTAATAATACCATAAATCTCTTGTTTTATAATGAGTCTCGCCAAGTTTCTCAATTTATTGCGTTAACCCGCTGAAATTATATTGAAGTTTATACTTTTAATCTCCAATATTTGAGATTGCCAAAATGTTCCCAACCGAAATAATGCATATATATAATATATATATCTATTCCTTTATATATATATATATATATATATATATATATATATATATATATATATATATATATATATATATATATATATATATATGTGTGTGTGTGTGTGTATTTATTTTTATTGCATCTGAAAAAGTAGAGATTTTAAAGTTTCAGTACCAAGTTTCGGTACCTACATGTAGTTTCGGTATATGTACCGAAACCTTTAAGGTTTCGGTACCCCCCCTTTTCTTTTGGTTTCGGTACACACTCTTGCATACTATGGTTTCAGTACCAAGGAGTTTCAGTAATATATATGTTGGTTTCGGTTCATGAGAGGTTTCGGTAGTATGTACCGAAACTTTAAAAGTTTCGGTACCTCCATTATAGTTTCGGTATCCTTATTAAAGGTTTCACTATCACTCTTGAATTTCAGTACCCTTCTTTTGTGGGTTTCAGTAAGTCCATATATGTTTCGGTAATGGCAATACCGAAACCTTAAGGTTTCGGTACCCAATATATTGTTTCGGTACTATCAAATAATTGTACAGAACCCACGAAAAACACACAGAACTTGTATAAATCTTCTCAAAATCTTAAGATTTAACTTAAATTAGAACCCGAAATTTTGCACACAACTTCCACAATACTAGATTTACATAAACCCACAATAATATCTAACATGCATCAACATTTTGAATCCGAAAATTTCAGATTCGGTTTTCATCCAAAACCGAACTATAAACTCTTAAATTTGTAAATTTGAGAGATATTTACCTTAAATTGCTTGTTGTAAGGATTATAGATTCTCCTAAGCAACTCGAATCTGAAATTTCAACCTCCAATTTGATGTCTTCGTTGATTTCTTGCTTTGATGATACACGAACTGTGGTTTTCTTTTTAGAGAGAAGAAGAGAGCAGAGGGAGAAAAGAATGGTGAATGAATCCCAAAATTAAAAGACTTATGTCTTTTAATTTTCTACTTTCAACTTTTAACACATTCAACCCCTCAACTTTCTAACTTTCTTAAATACTGATTTTCATCTTTATTCATACTTAATACTTAAAATTAGAAATCCTAAATTTCTTAATTCCTTAAATAACAACCAATTTCTTAATTTCCATTAAATAAAGATTAAATCTTTATTTTATCATCTCAACTACTTAATAATCATATAAACTTAATAAATTAATTCATCAATTTCTGAATAACGCAACCGACTTTTATAATTAATTAAAATACGATTCCACTTAAATTACAATTTTAAACTAATAAACCGCAATTACAATAATTTAAAATTCGAGGATGTTACACATGTGTTGCAACAAAGGCAGTTTTGCCCAAGCTGTTCAGTCTGCTGAACAGGCTGGACAAAAACTGTCTACGCTGCTCTACACTAGTGAGCAGCTTGGGCAGTTTACAAGTGTTCTGTTCTTTGTGAACAGAACCTGTTCTCTGTGAACAGGCTAAACACATTATGGAATATGTTTCCAAGTCCTCATGTATTGTTTTTGGCTAGAAGATCAGTTTACAAAGTCGAAGACAAAGTGGAAAACAGAACTGCTCAGCCTGCCCAAGCTGTTCTGTTACATGAAGACAAAACGTTATTTGAAAAAGGGTGACAGACCTTTTTGTTATACCAAAATAGGCCTTTACAAAGGAAGAAAAACACAAAGTTGACATTCCTTATTTAGTTAAAGGCAATGCAACAGTAGACAAAGTGAAAAGACAAAAGTTCTGCCCACATGAAGACAAGTCTGCTTTCCAGAATGTGCAGAAGAGGTTATGTTGTCTTTTCAACAAGACTTTACCTTTTTCATTCCGTCCAATGAAGAAGCTTCACTTAGATGCTCTGAGTGAGTATAAAAAGAAACTTCCAAGGATTGAAAGATTAAGCCAAAAAGCTAAGTGCTGAAACCAAGAGTGAACGTGCATTCAAAGTAAGTCTATCATGCATGCAAGTCTGCTTGAATAAAACAGTACTCAGTGTCTAAGCTGTTCTTGTTCAAGCTGTTCCTCAGAGTCTTGTAAACATAGTGAGTGATTCTTAGTGAGTGTATTCATTGTAACTAGTTTAAGTCTCTCTTAGGCTAGTTAAACATATTGTTGTATCTGTCATCTCAGCTTGAACCTTTCCGCATTCAAGCTCGTTCGTAATTAACATTTGTTGATAATACATACAAACATTGAGAAAATTGTGTGTAGTTTTTAAATTGCTGTATTCACCCCCCTCTACAGCTTAAGTCTATATACTTGGGTAACCTTTCGGGACCAACAACTGGTATCAGAGCAGGCTAGAGTGTGTGTCATTCTAGATCTCTCATTCTCCAAAAGTTTCCAAGGACAACAGTGCTGCAAGTTCCTCATATTATGACAATGGCTCAATGGGCAAACCTCCAAAGTTCAATCATCAGAACTTTTCTGGTTGGAAGTGCCGAATGATGCTCTACTTAGAGAATCTGGATGTGCAGCTACCAGAGATTGTAATGGAGGGTCCCTATGTGCCAACCTCTGTTACAACTATAACTCCTGCTGTTGAAGGAGCTGCTCCTGAAATCAGAACATTTGAGAAAGCAAAAGCTCAATGGTCTGATGAAGACAAAAGACTGGTGGCTCTTGATGCAAAGGCCAGAAACAATCTGGTCATCTCTCTACCAGATGATGTGTTCAAACAGGTTGAGAAGATGAAGACTGCAAAGGAGATGTGGGATACTTTGTATACTGTCTATGATGGACCCACAATCACACTTGACAACAGGATTAATAATCTTGTTAGACAGTATGAACTCTTCTTTGCAAAAACAAAGGAGACTCTCACTGAAACCTACACCAGGTTTACTGCTCTTGTAAATGATCTCAAAGCTGTTGGGATCACCAAGGACAGCTTGACTCTGGTAAACAAATTCTTAGATGTCCTGCCTGAAGAATGGAATTATTTTTCTACAATTTTAAGGATTTCAGGTACCATCAGAAGTATGGATCTTGTTAACCTATATGGATCCTTACTGAATGATGAGCAGTCAAGGCAACAGAAGAGAAATGCCTTGGAAATATCTAAGAAAGGTGCAGCCTTTGTGGCCAGTGTGAGACAACCTGTAAATCAAGTAAGTGATGTGTTCACTCAACCTGATCAACAGGCTGATGATAAGGAGGAAATGTCTGATGAGGAAGACAATGCAGATATTGTTGAACTGGATGATGAGCAAATGATAGCCATGCTTGTTAAAAGGTTCAACAAGAAAAGGTTTGGAAGGAATATGCTGCAAGGAAGTTCAAATGCTATAAATAAGAAAGCATTTGACAAGACCAAAGCTGAGTGCTTCAAATGTGGCAAAACTGGCCATATAGCAGCTGACTGTGTGTCAAAAGCTGTTGGTCAGTCATCCAAACCACACAAGACAAACAGGGATGATGGCTATAGGGCTAAGTACCTTATGGCTATGGCTAAGCTGAGAAAGTTGGAAAACTCAGTGGTTTCCAACCGGCAAAAGGGACTTATGGCAGAGACTTGTGACTGGGAGGAGTCTGATTCATCATCTGATGAAGAAGACAATAACTGTCTGATGGCCAACATTGATGTCCCATCAACAAGCAACTTCAAACAGGATCAGGCTGAAGCTGAAGCTTTTAGCAGCTTGGAGAACTGGAACCCTACAATGATGTATAAGGTACAAAATTTTATGGATTACTGTTCTGAAGAAAAAGTTAAAATGTTTGAATACATGCTTGTTGATCTGAAAGCTGCTGTTGAGAAGCATGCTGTTTTATTATCTGAAATCTCTAAACTTAAAACTGATATTGAAACAAAATCTAGTAAACTGGACAGTTTCCATAAGTTGGAAGCTGAGCTTGATGAATTAAAAGAAAAGAGAGAAACATATATAAAACATGCTAAGCTTCAAAAGATAGTTGACTCTTGGTGTCAATCTGCACAAAAAGTCAGCCACTGCATAAGTCAGCAGATTCCTGCACAAATCCAAGCCTATCTTGGAGGGGATCTTGATACAACAGCTTCCATTGTTGAGGTTAATAATTTAAAAGAAGACTTGTCTACTCTTGGTGAACTTCCAAACACTTTTATTCAAAAAGTGAATGGTAAATTAATCTCAACAAACAGGATTGTCAGGCCTTAAAACACTGACAGCTCGTGTGAACCTAGCTCAAAAGCTGATGATGAAATAAGTTTTCCATCAAATAAGCTTGCTAAGTGCTCTGCTGATTCACACAAGCAAAAGAAAGGAAAGCATGTCCAAACTGCAGCTGTGGACACCAAACCTGTTGACAAAACAGGCTTTGGGTCTAAAGCTGATGTAAAAAGACATACTAATCCTTTTAATGCTGAACGTTTTGAAAATAAGTTTTCAAAAGGTAAGCAGTCTGCCTTTAACAAGAGTAAGTCTCAGGCTGAAGGTAAACCTGCTGTGATTTCAAATAAGTTTTCTAATCATAGTGGTAAACTGGTGTTAAATAAGAATAAGTCTTTCAAAACCAGAAATAATGATTATGTTGATAGGCAACATCAATCACATATCAGGAAGAGCAAAGGCAAAGCCATTGCTCATCCTGAGAGAGATGGGAATAGGTTTCCTAAACCTGTGGAAGTTCAAAAGCCAATTAAGCTTCCTATCTTTGACATCTGTCCTCCTAAAGAGAGGAAACAAGAGACAGGCAAAGCTGTGACTATTGAACTTTCCACCCAAGCTGTTGATTCATCAAAAAGTAATAAGTTTGCTAAACCTGCTGATGAAATCAACAGAAATAACTCAGAATGTGTTTCTGAAAGGTCTTCTTCCAAAAATGCTAAAAGAAGAAAATGTTATAAATGTGGAATGAAGACACATTTGGCCAAAGACTGTCATGAAACTGAGGACATGAGGCCTGCTGACTCTGATGGTTCCCTCACTGCTAACACAAACAGTGTTGGAAACATCTCAGTCAATGAGAGTGGTATCCAAACTGATACCATTCAAATAGGAAATATTAGTGTTGACATCACAAGTCCATCAACAAATGTTGATGAAGTAGGAGAACCCATCTCAGTGATGAGTTCCCCTAAAAATGACTAATATTCTTCTTGTCACTCTGCAGGAAAAACAACCATCCCAGGTTTGGTACTTGGACAGTGGCTGCTCAGGGCACTTGACAGGTTGTAAGGACCTGCTGAGTGATCTCAGGCCTGAAAAAGGGCCAAAAGTCACATTTGGTGACAATGTACAGGGATCCACTGAGGGATATGGAACTCTTAAAGCTGGTGCTGTAGTGTTCAAAAAAGTAGCCTATGTGGTTGGACTAAAACATAACCTTGTTAGCATAAGTCAACTGTGTGATGCTGGCTATAAGGTTAACTTTGATGAGCACCTGAGTTACATATTGGATCCCCAAGGCAAAGTTGTGCTGTGTGCTCAACGAAAGAAAGGTGTATATGTTGTGGACATGCAATCTGCTGATCCCACAACTGAAACCTGTTTTCTCACAAGAACAAATGCAGACTTAAACTGGTTATGGCACAAAAGGTTGTCACACCTGAACTTCAAGAACATCAACAAACTCTGTAAGAAAGAGTTGGTGACAGGTTTTCCTTCTATGACCTTTGTTAAGGATAAACTATGCACAGCTTGTGAGAAAGGCAAGCAGAGAAAATCATCATTTAAATCCAAACATAATTTTTCTATTGATACTCCTCTCTTCTTAATCCACATGGACTTGTTTGGACCTGTTAATGTCCCAAGTCTAGGAGGAAGAAGATACACTCTAATAATGGTTGATGAGTTCTCCAGGTACACATGGGTTATTTTCTTGAAGAGTAAAGGAGAGGCTGCTAGAGAAATTATTGGATTTGTGAAAAAGATGGAAATGCTGAACTCTGCCCAAGTGAAGCAGCTTAGAAGTGATCATGGTACTGAATTCAGAAACAGTACTCTTGAGGACTTCTGTGAAGAGAAAGATATCACTCAAAACTTTTCAGCTGTAAGAACTCCACAACAAAATGGAGTTGCTGAAAGGAGAAACAGAACTCTCATTGAAGCTGCTAGAACCATGCTGTGTGCATCCGGTTTACCTTCATCATTTTGGGCTGAAGCATTTAACACTGCCTGTTCACCCAAAACAGATCCTTAGTGGTAAAAAGGTTCAACAAGACCCCCTATGAGTTGCTCAAAGGGAGAAAGCCAAATGTCAGTTACTTCCATGTGTTTGGTTGTCCCTGCTTCATTCTAAATCAAAGGGACCAACTGGCAAAGTTTGAACCAAAAGCTGATGAAGGTGTGTTTATTGGCTACTCTGCTATCTCCAAAGCCTACAGAGTGTACAACAACAAAAGAAAGGTGATATATGAATATATCAACGTCACCTTTGAAGAGTCGAAGAATGCTTCCACCAAAGCTGTTCCTGAATTAGTTCCAGGAGAACTAAACTTTGATGATCTTATGCATTCAAACAATGAAGAGGACTCAAAAGCTTCCACTACACCAAGTGTGGAACCTGTAAATCATGATGGGCATGATGATGATTATGTCAATACACCCTGTGTAAATAAGTGTACTGACCTAATTACAACTGCATGTCCTGAACCTATCAATGCTGATTTTCCTGGTTCCTCTGCTGATATGTTCAACAGTGGTCAATCATGTTCAACAAGTGAACAGACTCAAGACAACAGTGTGTCTGAAAATCTTGAGAGCTGTTCAACAGGACCTGCTGAAGCTGCTGATAACTCAGAAGAATCCTCATTGAAGAATGATCCTAAGTGGATCAGATGTCACCCCAATGAACAAATAATTGGTGACATCAACAAAGGGGTACAAACGAGGTGGGACAGCTTAGGGAACTTCTGTATGTTCTCTAGTTTTGTTTCACTAATGGAGCCAAAGAAAGTGGATGAAGCACTAAAAGATGCCAATTGGATCACTGCCATGCAAGAAGAACTCAATCAGTCTGAGAGAAACAAGGTATGGAAGCTGGTCCCTGCTCCTAAAAGTAAAACTATAATTGGCACTAAATGGGTTTTCAGGAATAAAATGGATAAGCAAGGTCATGTCATTAGAAATAAGGCAAGACTAGTTGCTCAGGGTTATAGACAGGAGGAAGGAATTGACTATGATGAAACATTTGCTCCTGTGGCCAGGCTAGAAGCAATTCGTTTGTATCTAGCCTACGCTGCCCATAAGAGCATTAAGGTATTTCAAATGGATGTGAAGAGTGCATTTTTTAATGGGGAGCTGCAAGAAGAAGTTTATGTCAAGCAGCCTCCAGGTTTTGAAAATGAACAACATCCAGGTTTTGTCTATAAGTTGGACAAAGCACTCTATGGTCTCAAACAAGCCCTTAGAGCCTGGTATGACACTCTTACTAAATTCCTTATGAGCAATGGGTATTCCAGAGGTAAAGTGGATACCACACTGTTCATAAAGAAGGTGAAATATGATATCATGCTTGTTCAAATTTATGTGGATGATATAATATTTGGTTCTACCAATGAGCAGTTATGCAAGAATTTTTCATTACTCATGAAATCCAAATATGAAATGAGTATGATGGGAGAACTTACTTTTTTTTTAAGGATTACAGGTTAAACAAACCTCAACTCGAATTTTCATAAATCAAAGAAAGTATACTTTAGATCTATTGAAAAAGTTTAAATTTGATCAAAGTTCTCCTATTAAAACCCCATTGGCAACCAATGTAAAATTGGATGCTGATGCCAGTGGCAAAGCTGTTTCAGTAACAGCTTACAGAGGTATGATTGGGAGCTTGCTATACTTAACTGCTAGTAGATTTGATATTATGTTTGCCACCTGTTTGTGTGCTAGGTTCCAAGCTGATCCAAAGGAATCTCATCTAGCTGCTGTTAAAAGAATCTTCAGATACCTGAAGGGCACATCAGGTTTGGGTCTTTGGTATCCCAAAGACTCAAGTCTTGAACTAACAGGTTATTCAGATTCTGATTTTGCAGGCTGCAGGCTAGATAGGAAAAGCACAACAGGTGGATGTCAACTCCCTGGTGGAAAGTTGATAAGTTGGTGTAGCAAGAAGTAGAACTCAGTGTCTACTTCTACTGCTGAAGCTGAGTACATTGCTGCTGGAAGCTGCTGTGGGCAGATTCTGTGATGCATCATCAGCTTGAAGACTATGGGCTTGTGTATAGGAAAACTCCTATTCTGTGTGACAACACAAGTGCCATAGCAATCTCCAACAATCCAGTATTTCATTCAAGAACAAAGCATATTGAAGTTAGACATCACTTCATCAGGGATCACATCCAGAAAGGTAATGTGGAGGTAAGTTTTGTTTCCACAAATGAACAGCTTGCAGACACTTTCACCAAACCTCTTGATGAAACCAGGTTTAATTACCTTGTCAGCAAGTTGGGCATGTTAAACAAAAGTGACTAAGTGTCCTTAAAGGTCTAAGACTTTGTATGATTCACTCTGCTCAAGTTTCTCAAAACAGCTTAGACTAAATAGGCTATGCATGTTTTGTACTTAGCCATTTTTCTGAAATCCTTGAACAACTTGAACATACAACAGGCTAAACAAAAACAGTTTACTCGTCCAGCCTACTCTGATGGTCCATTCTTCACTCTGCTCATTCCCTCACACTGATTTACAAGACATTGTCTTATAACCTGATCAGCTATTGGAGACAACCTGTTCCTACATGGCTAAACAGGTTGAGGGAACAGCTTGAAGAATGAACAGCTTGTGATGACCCTGCTCATCACAGGTTTGACCAACAGCTTAGACCAACAGTTTTTTATTACCTTTCTTCAAAATTAAGTTACTTAATTTCTGTTTTTATTTAACTTAATTACTGCGGATAATGTGGGTTACGTGTGTTAGTGGTTAAAAAGGGCTCAAATGGTCTGACAAACGGTCTGACATGGACAACCGTTCCGTTTTCTGTTAACGACTTTTTCAAATCAAACCGCCCAAATGTTTCTCTCTCATACCGTCTCACATTCAAATCCTATAAATACCTCATACTGTTTCATCTTCGTCTTCCTCACTACTATCATAAATCTCCTAAGAACCCTAAAAATCGACTAAGTGTCTTGTGCTTCTGCTACTCTCACTACTCTCAAAATGGCTCCCAGAAACAACCCCTTCCTACCAGTATTT
This sequence comes from Centrapalus pauciflorus, assembly GCA_020465985.1. Taxonomy (NCBI): domain Eukaryota; kingdom Viridiplantae; phylum Streptophyta; class Magnoliopsida; order Asterales; family Asteraceae; genus Centrapalus; species Centrapalus pauciflorus. The sequence continues at coordinate 176,447 of JAANYP010008423.1, forward strand.
GTTGGTGATGATGTGCATAAACATTCATCAGTCACCACAATGCTAACCATCAAACCCACTAACTACATTGCCAACCTCACAATCCCCAAAAATTATGTGGGGAAAGGTTATGACCAAATGGTGGAGTTTTTGACAGTTCATCCGTTGAACTATGCCATGACTGCTTCTCCTGGTGTCCTGTACCAGGAGATGGTGTACGAGTTTTGGTATACTTGTTCCTACAACCCCAACACCAAAGTCATCAAAGGGACTATTCTCAATGGGACTCAGACCATTGAGATCACTATTGATCTTCTCAGGGAAGTCCTTCATCTGCCCGTTGCTGATTCATATGACATGCCTCAGCCTGAAAATGAACAAATGGGCAATCTGCTACGCTTCTGTGGTGTAGCAGAACCCAAAATTGGTGCTACGCTGTTCAGGAAGGATCTGTCTCCTACCTACAGCTTCCTGTTTGCCTCAGTGATGATGAGCTTCAGCAGCAAAGTTGGTTCATTTGACTAACTGAGCCGTGATGAAATCCCAATAGTTCTACAGCTGGTGGATGGGACTACAATGGACATGGCTAAGTGGATCATTCTGAACTTGAGGAACCTGGTGCAGCAGGAGACAAGACCAGCTGCTGTTCGATACCCCAGGTTTCTGAGCCTCATATTCAGACACATTTGTGGTGAGCATCTCTACAACTCTCAGCCCTTACTTCATACTGCTGCCTTCCCTGTAATAGGGAATAAAGTTTTCTATACTGCTGTTCTTCCAAATAGCCTCCTCTGTCAACACCAGTGAGGAGGTTGTTAGGATTGGTGGAAGGACCCTCTGCTGTGAGGGTGGATCCAGAAGCTGCTCCCAAAAGAAAATCCAAAGCAAGGGCCAAGCTTGTTAAAAGGTCCTTGGACATCACTGACGCTGGGCCTGTACAAAAGAAGGCCAAAACAACTCAGTCTGAGTCTGCCCTCTTAGCCTCTATGGTTGAGGGGAGCAGGCTCCTCACCCTGGTTCATCTGTTGAACCTGAAGCCTTAGTGGCTGGTGCCTCTGTGGCACCTGAGACCAGGGAAGAGGCCGACCCACCTGTTTCTGACCCAGTCTCTAAACCTGTCCAGTCTGAACCTCTCATCACCTCTCCTCAATCACCCACTTCATCCATTCTATACCACCGCAAAAGAAAATCAGCCCAAACAACCAGCTCCTCTGTTCCCTCTCAACAGGGTTCTGTTGTAAGAGAAGCCACCCCTGCTGCCTCTCCTATTTTGGGAGAAGGTTCAGCACAATTGGAGCCTGCTTCACTCCAACCTGAGTCCACCCAGAGTCAGCCTAAACCCTCTGGTTCCTCCCAATAGGAACCAGTTGTACAAAAGGAGATAACCACCTCAACTATTCCAGCCTCCCAATAGGCTGAGGATATTGAAAGACATGAGCCCTCTCCACTCCATACTGAGTCTACACTGTCCCCTACTCAAACTTCTTTACACCCTGAGTCTGCACGAGGTGCCCACACTGCTGATATAGACCAATCAGCAGCTCAGCCTCAAAATTCTGCTCCGCATGATACAGCTGTTCTACACCAAACAACTGTTGAGGGACCAACAACCCAGGCTGATGAACCTCAGGGAACATACCAGCCATTTGGTGAGGCTACTCTTTCTATGCAAATTCCATCAACAGGTTTCACCACTGCTGATGTTGAAATGCATATCCCATCTCCCCATGATGAGGTGCTTTTACACCAAGGCACTGTAGAGGGAACATCCACTGGCCTTCATGAAGGTGTTGCAACTCAAGCAGCAACTGAAAGGCCCCCAACATCAAACCCTTCTCCTGATGATGCAGCTACAACCGCTGCTGAGGGACCCTTTGACCCCTCCAAGCTGGGCCACATTACTTTTGCCCAGGCTATGGAGCTTCTCTCAAATGTTCCTCTTCCCTCTCCATCACATCCTCATACACCAGCCTCATCATCTTCTTCTCCATCAACCCAATCTAAACAGTCCACCCATACACCTCCATCTCCTAAAGACCAGCATTTGAAGGATCAGCTTTCTCTGCTGACCAACAAAGTTGGTTCTTTAGAAACCTCTATGTCTTCTCTACCCTCTCTTATCTCAGACTCTGTGTCTGAACAGCTTAAGGGTTTCTTTGATCTGTTCAAAGATTCCTTCCCAGCCACTCCACAACCTGATAACTCTCAACAGCTGCTTGCACTCACTACACAGCTGCAAAATGTCTCCACATCCCTCTCCTCCATTCTTTCCCGACAACAGGACTCTGTGTCCTCTATGACAGCTATTTCTCAACAGCTGTCATCTCTCCTAACTTCTTGCAATTCTACTCTTCCTGCCACTCTGGGCAGCTTGAACACACTTATTGGCTACCTATCCAAAATTGTGTCATCAAACCTTGCTGATGTGCAAGATTCTCTTGAACTCCATCTTGCACAGCTTCAAAGTTTGCTGTTCACAGCTTCTGATAGGGAACACATTGTTAAGCTGACCTCCCTTGCTGATACCCAATCCTCTTCTCTTCAAACCTGTCTTTCCCACCTTGCAGAGGTGAAGGACAACTTGACATTCTTAGTGAATAGCCTCGTTGGCCCTAGGCCTGCTGCCAAAACTGCTGGCAAGCCTGATGACTTTGTGTCTTCAGGCAGACCAGGTGTTGAAGGTGCTGGTACATCTCCTTCAAAGGGGGAGAAGTTATCTACCTCGAAGACTAAGTCTAAGGGGGGATAAAACTTCTTCTCCTAAGGAGAAATCAGTACCTGCAATACTCACTGGTCAACCAGCAGGACCATCTGCAACAGGTACAATGGAAGGTGCTTCCCAAACTGCTCAGCCTACTCAGGCTGAAACTCCAAACCCTGCTCAGTCTAAGGGGGAGGAATTTATTCCTGAGGACAGGCCAAGCAGCAGAAGGAGGCATATGATTTTAGAAGAACAAGAAGAAGAGGAGGAGGAAAGTCCTGAAGCTGCTGTCACTACAGCAGCTAAAGGAAAAGAAAACGCTGCAACTGATCCCCAACAACAGAAAGCAGCAAAGATTCAATTTCACAAAGCCAGAGCCAAAGAAATGGGTCTTCCTATGCACAAATATTTTGAGTTTAGAGAAGAACAACTTCAAGCCCTGGAAGCTTTAAGGAAAGAAGAAGAATCTGCCAAAGCTGCTAAATCTTTTGCACTTCAAGAGGCAAGGAAAGTCAAAATGTCCTCTCTGGTTGTGCAAAAGAAAATATTGGAAGCTGCTAAGGGATCAGCAGAAGAGAAGGAAGCAGAAAAAGAAAAGGGTGCTCTGGTCTCAGTGGCCAAAACTTCAGTGCCCTCTGCAAGAGCTCAGTTTCACTTTGACAACCTGGCAAGAAGAAAATTTCAAGATGTTGCTGATAGAAGGCTTGCCAAGGAAACAATTGTCAAAGCTGTGCCCATATCAAGAAAAGGCATTTAGTGGAAGTTGAAAATAACCAGAATGGGTGCAGCAGGCCCAGAACTAGAAACATATGACTACACTGACGTTGCACAAATGGGGTACAAAGAATGGATTGAGCTGGCAGTTGCTCTGAGTGAGTCTAAATCAGAAACTGCTAAGACTGTCAGAGCATATGTCAAGAAGGTGATGGAGAGAGTGAAGAATCTTGGCCTGATCTCCAAAGAAGTTAGTGAAGGTGTCTATGTGACATAACCAAAAATAAAGGCTAGGAGGACAAGGAAGGACACTGAGATGGAACAACTCCTCATCATGATAGAACAAGGTGACTATGCTATTGAGATGAAAGGAGTTGATCACAGCCTGCCTAGTGGAATAGAGTTTGAAGATGGCAAGATCATTGAAGAGCCTGAGCTGGGGGCGTTCTTTGTGGATCCCCTAACTCAGAAGAAATGCTTTCAGAGAGCATCAGATCTATACAAGGTGGGTCTGAGACAGCTTGTAGCCTTCAGACTTGCAGTTTCATTCAGGCAGTCAAGCAAGTGGAGAGCTGCTATCTGGGATCAGCTCAGAGGCTGTTATGAGAGAGGTGAGCTTGAAGATCCCAAGTTTATGATCATAAGAAGTGAGATTGAAGAAATTGAGGATACTAGAGAGGAACTTGAGAAGATGTTTGAAGGTCCCCCTCCATTGTAATGAAGTCCATCTACCATCTGGGTAGGTGAAGAATGGAAGCTGTCCATCAGTTGGACAGGCTTACCATTATCTGCTCCCAACCAAAACAGTCCAAAATCTGATGTACATTAGTTGTACTTTGTTTACATAAGTTGTAATTTTCTCTTTTGCATTAGTTGTAATATACATCAGTACATCAGTTGTACTTTTGTAAGAACATGTGTTGTTCTAATGTAATCAAACTTCAGTGTATATATAAACTGATCTTTTACTTTATGTTGATGTTGTAATCTTTATTTCAACGAATGTACTGTACAAATATTAGTGATTTTTGATAAGGCCAGCTTAGACTGGTTATTGCAAATAGGGGGAGATTGTTAGGCACAAAAAGGCCTCAGTCAAACCTGGTCTGCATCTAAGGGGGAGATTAGTAATCAAACCTGTTGATGCTTTTAAAGGTTGAATTTAAGGCCTGTTATATGCCTTATTGAAACCTGAAAATGATTTGCAATATCAGCCTGAAGCTGTTCTATGTGTTGCATGTGTTGCAACAAAGGCAGTTTTGCCCAAGCTGTTCAGTCTGCTGAACAGGCTGGACAAAAACTGTCTACGCTGCTCTACACTAGTGAGCAGCTTGGGCAATTTACAAGTGTTCTGTTCTTTGTGAACAGAACCCGTTCTCTGTGAACAGGCTAAACACTTTATGGAATATGTTTCCAAGTCCTCATGTATTGTTTTTGGCTAGAAGATCAGTTTACAAAGTCGAAGACAAAGTGGAAAACAGAACTGCTCAGCCTGCCCAAGCTGTTCTGTTACATGAAGACAAAAGGTTATTTGAAAAAGGGTGACAGACCTTTTTCATATATCAAAATAGGCTTTTACAAAGGAAGAAAAACACAAAGTTGACATTCCTTATTTAGTTAAAGGCAATGCAACAGTAGATAAAGTGAAAAGACAAAAGTTCTGCCCACATGAAGACAAGTCTGCTTTTCAGAATGTGCAGAAAAGGTTATGTTGTCTTTTCAACAAGGCTTTACCTTTTTCATTCCGTCCAATGAAGAAGCTTCACTTAGATCCTCTGAGTGAGTATAAAAAGAAACTTCCAAGGAATGAAAGATTAAGCCAAAAAGCTAAGTGCTGAAACCAAGAGTGAACGTGCATTCAAAGTAAGTCTTTCATGCATGCAAGTCTGCTTGAATAAAACAGTACTCAGTGTCTAAGCTGTTCTTGTTTAAGCTGTTCCTCAGAGTCTTGTAAACACAGTGAGTGATTCTTAGTGAGTGTATTCATTGTAACTAATTTAAGTCTGTCTTAGGCTAGTTAAACATACTGTTGTATCTGTCATCTCAGCTTGAACCTTTCCGCATTCAAGCTCGTTTGTAATTAACATTTGTTGATAATACATACAAACATTGAGAAAATTGTGTGTAGTTTTTAAATTGCTGTATTCACCCCCCCCCCCCTCTACAGCTTAAGGCTATATACTTGGGTAACCTTTTGGGACCAACAAACTCCCTCGAGAGTAAGAGTTTCGAATTTTTATTCATCATGCTTTATAAGCGCTGTGTACATCTCCCACTTCGCAGGTAAAGCATCAAGAAGCTTCTCTATCTTCTCAAGTTCACGATACTCGACATCGTGATTATCAAGCTCTGTCAATAAATGGTATAACCTTGTGATTGTCTCATCCAGCTTTTCGTTTTTCAATGCTTTGAAAATTGCGAACTGCTGTTTCAGCATCTCAGTCCTTCCTTTTTGAACCCTCGGATTTCCCTCACACCGTTTCTCGAGTGCATCCCATAGCTCTTTAGTTGTACGATGATTCCTGAAGGTGTGTAGAATCTCCTGAGGTAGTGCCATGCGAATGATGGAAAAGGATCTATTCTCGGCCTCATACAGTTTCTTGTCATCATCCTTCATCTTCTGATATGTCAAGACTCTCTGACGGCCCTCAGACTCTTGAGTAGGTGGAATGTATCCCTCATCAATACAGATCCACATTCGCATGTCACTGAAACGAGCAAAATCGGCAAACCTATCCTTCCACCAGTAGTAGTCTTCCAACCTCATTAGTTTTGGTGGAGAATTTGCCTTGCCAACCTCGTTGTCCATTTCGATAAACTTTTGCAATCTGGTCATCTTTTCTAAACTTTTTGTATTCAAACTTAGGTAATTTAATTGAAAATTAATTAAAATAAACCCTTTCGAACTTGGTAAGTTCGAATTAGTTTAAAATTAAATCCGTTTGAAATTAAATTCGAAATTGTATAAGTTCGAAATCAACAAATTCGAAGGTCTGACAAGTTCGAGATTTATGACAAGTTCGAAATCTTGAAAATTCGAATGCTAGCAAGTTCGAATCTCAGCCACATTCGAATGAAACCCTAAATCAAGTTCGAGAGGAATTTATTTTCTAACAAGTTCGAATTTTCTGACAAATTCGAATAAACCCTAATACCCCCTATGTTCGAGCGCCGCAAGTTCGAGAAACGGCCAAAAGTTTGATTTTTTCAAGTTTTCAGTTTAAACCAAAGTTTTTAGGATTAAAAACTATGATTTCGACTAAAATAATGAACTAATGTGAACTTTTCTCTGTTATCTTATTTGTATTACTCGAAAAACTGATTAAAATTGTGATTTGTCCGTCCAAAACGCCAAGAAACCAAGAATGTTGAATATGAACACGAAGAACACGATGAACACCCTTATGTCTCTTATACCACTTGTAAGGTCACCTACCTACAGATCCTATCTTGACGCGACGCCGTCCAACGAGTGCGGAATCCTCGTTAGCGGTTTAATGGATTGATCACACTCACGAATCACGGAGACACACACGATGATAGACGCAAACTAGAATGCCCCGACACGTGATTCTCTCCAAGAACACTCAAAAACGCCTCTGCAAGTTCGTAATCGCCCTTAGCCTTAATTCTGCAAAAGTCATTAATTAAAACTGATTAAACCTTAATTATAGGCCTCAGATTCAAACTTGCTCTAGACAAGTTCGAGAAGGCCCAAGCCCACGAACTTGTCCACCATAAGTTCGAACCATGGCCTTTGAACTTATTCTAGAACTTGTCTCTGAACTTGTTCTAGAACTTATGTTTGAGCTTATCTTTGAACTTATGTTTGAACTTATCTTTGAACTTATGTTTTAACTTACCAAGTTCAAACATATATTCAATAAATGTCACAACATATATCAAACTTATATCAAACATGTATTAATAAGCAATTACGAACAGTTTGACTATTACAAAATATCATCTATACTTAGACTGCTATCGTCACACAGGATGCACTAACATTCCGCCTCTAGTTCTCGAGTTCTCTTTCAATATGGATTTCTAGGGTTTTTGTTGGGAAATAGTTTAAGTACATTCAAGCTGTTAGTTTAGACTTCTCAGACTGTTAGTAGATTTTACATGTAAATACAAAGTTCATGCTGCTATTTGAAGAAACTCGAGCTGCCAGTGTAAAAGTTCAAGCTGCTCAGTTCATGCTGTCAAGAGATTCAAGCTGCTCAACAGTTTCAGAAACAGAAAGTGCTGATTTTCAGGAAACGATATCTACATGAAGATTCCAGCATATCTACTATCAGAGAAGTCATAGTTCGTCAAGGAATTATATCAAGAAGCAATATAAATACATAGAATAGGTCATTCTATTGTAGAGGAGTTTTTGCATATTTTGAGTCTGTAATTGCTTTGTTGATTAAGTTTTCTTAAGCCTCTAAGGTTGTAAAACCCTAAGAACAGTCTGTGTTCTTCGTCTAATCAAACAGATTAGAGGTGATTGTAATTGATGAATTCAGCAATACAAACAGTCTTGATTAATTCCTGTGTGTTTATTTATTATTGATTCTGAAAGTTTTGTCAAAATAATTAAGTGTTATTCCGCAAACTTCTTGATTAAACTTTGATTCAAAGCAAGATTATTGATTTATACTCTGATAAATTCAAATCAGTTAGTCTTGGTAATTCATATTTTAGATCCTGACAGTTTCAATTCTTGGGTTTAATGGCATACACTCTTCACGATTTGCACTTCCAATTCTGTTTCTAGATTTCTCTCTCCTTCAATTCAAGACGGTTTCAACGCCTACAAAAGGTATCCGTTCTCCTCTTATCTGTTCTATTGTATCAGTTTGAAACAGAAGCAATATTATGGTTAGCCGGTGGTGGCAAAGTTTAGTCCAATGTCATGTTAAATGTTCATTTCTAACATGTTTCATCATTAAAAAGGTGACTGGTAATCATTTTCGTTCTTGGTTTTTTTTTTTTGCCCTCTTTACATTCGTCCATTTCAAATTGTATATATTTAGTTCTATTATCAATTCTCACAAAAATCAAATTATTGTTGTTCAGTGTCAGGTTTTGAAGGGAGTCAATCTTACATAATCGATTGAGGTGTCAGAGGAGGTAAATGCTATTCCCCTTTCTTTAATTAATTCATTTGATGATTCATTCATAATATTTATATATGCAATATTGGCGGATTGTTACTTCATATGTATGAATAGATTTTGGACGCTAACATAAAGATTGCTAAGAAGACAGAAATGTATGTAGGGATATTGTGCCCGATACCAATTATAAAATATAAGAAATGTATTACGAATTACAATTCAAGAAATGAAATTACAATACACGGAAATAAATAAAGTACAGAAATTAAAATTACAAATAAAAGAAATAATAATACGGAAAGTAAATTACAATACGGAAAATAAAGGCTGAGTCTCGTGTTTGACACGATTCCCTTAAAACAGATTCGAAGTCTGTTTCCCAGGGTACAACAGCCAAAGCAGCGTGTACTGCCGGAGGTAACCAACTTGCCTGAAAGAACACGTGAATTCAAAGTGATCTTCGTTCTTGGAAGCAGCAACGTCTTGCCGTTAAAGTGTAAAACCTTTCAAATATCTCAAGTGTTTCCAGAATATTTTAAGTAATTTGGTGTGTTGAATCTCCTATTATTTTATAGGAAATTTGAGTTGAAACAACAAAATTAATCATCTTCTTAATTACAAAAACCGTTTTGTAATATTCCATTATTACAAGGTTTATTGTCAATTAATCATGAGTAATTATGTGTTGAAACCAAATAGTAACAGCTCATTAAAATCAGTCAGCCGCTGATTTAATTATCAGTTCTGTCGGACAGCTTGGGCCTGAAGTTGCTGATCAGGGTTGGCCGAACAGCTTGAGCCTGACGCTGCTGATCATGCGAACAGCTTGAACCACCTCAACATGCTCACGGACAGCTTGAGCAAACTCTGTCCAGAACAGATTTCACGAAGCCTGTCCAACTCTCACCTGGAGTAAAAAAGTTGTCTCGCACGAGCCCTGATGCACGTGTCCGCAGGTGCTGGCGTACACGAGTTCAGTGGATTTTAGCCTTCGAGGTCCAAGATTTGCACCCCCCCCTGCGCGCGGGTAGGCATTGGAGTAAAACCACAAACAATCTTGTCATGGCTTTGAACACTCCTCCTTATAAACCCACTTTGGTTTCATCTTCCTTCCTATGTGGGACTCTCTTCACCCACTTAGAAGAAGTTTCAATCATTCCAAACACCAATCTTTGAGCATCGATATCTCATTCATCTTAGCTCCGTTTTGGACGTTCTTTATATCGTTGGAATCCTCTCTTCAAGGAGAATACAAACCCACAAAATATTCATTATATATATCACAATTATATATAATTATATTTGGTCCAAAAACATGAAAAATACACTTTTCCTTTGAAAAGTTTACACTTTTTTCCAACAATGTATGCTCCTTATCTTGTATTCCCATATCAATTTGATAATCTAATGTTTATAAAAATCGTCTGCTGCCGTGTTGAGTAAGTTGTCGATTCCATCAAATTATTATAAATTGAACCTCCCTCAATTTTACAAGTAAATTTTTACGTTGTTTGGTGTTCGATTATTGTTCTATATCATCTGAACAAGTAATTTTTGGTCATCAATACATGGCAGCTTAGAAGTTTCATAGTTTATTGTAGTGTGGACAACATTCTTTTTGTGTACGAAACAAAATCTCATATGGTGTTCCTAGAAGGCTTTTGGTCTACTCTTATTGGAGTCTGAATTTTTATACCATTGGACTTTAATCAAAGTAGATCTTAATTTTGAATCAAGTTATTATTATTATTATTATTATTATTATTATTATTATTATTATTATTATTATTATTATTATTATTATTTGTGAAATGTAGTTTCTACCAATTCAATCAACAATATGCAATTAATAAGAACAATAAACGAATCAACACTGACCGAATGCTTTGATTGATGATCTTGATGATTACAAAATGAAATATGAGATCTTCGTGTACAGTTCTGCTATTCCTGATTCTAATGCGTACAAAATGAATAATCTGACAGATCTCCTAATTTGGAAAGTCAAAGTTGCTATTTATACATTTATACAAACTATTAAGGAAATACACAAACAGCCCCTACACTTTGTTTTTCATCAATTAAAACATATTCTAACATTCTCCCCCTTTGATGAAAATAGAAAAGTAGTTAAACTGATAAGCCCAGCTTTTGTTCAAACCTTCTGATACTTTTACGATCCGAAAGCCTCCATTCAATTTTTGAAATAAACTCAACCATGAGTCTTCGGTCGTTGACAGATAAGGCTCCTTTCTTTGTCTTTCTTTTCTGGTCTGCTGCAAGCTTACCTTTCAATCCACTTAAAACTTTAATCAATGTACCATCAGAAAACTTGTTCAGCTCCACACTCCTCATTGCTCTCAACTTCTTATTCCTATCTTTATACATGACTGCTGGATGCTTCACCATGTTTTTATAGAACTTAAAGTCTTGTAAAGAATTTATGTTAGGGGGGAGATTGTTGGGAAATAGTTTAAGTACATTCAAGCTGTTAGTTTAGACTTCTCAGACTGTTAGTAGATTTTACATGTAAATACAAAGTTCATGCTGCTAGTTGAAGAAACTCGAGCTGCCAGTGTAAAAGTTCAAGCTGCTCAGTTCATGCTGTCAAGAGATTCAAGCTGCTCAACAGTTTCAGAAACAGAAAGTGCTGATTTTCAGGAAACGATATGTACATGAAGATTCCAGCATATCTACTATCAGAGAAGTCATAGTTCGTCAAGGAAACATATCAAGAAGCAATATAAATACATAGAATAGGTCATTCTATTGTAGAGTAGTTTTTGCATATTTTGAGTCTGTAATTGCTTTGTTGATTAAGTTTTCTTAAGCCTCTAAGGTTGTAAAACCCTAAGAACAGTCTGTGTTCTTCGTCTAATCAAACAGATTAGAGGTGATTGTAATTGATGAATTCAGCAATACAAACAGTCTTGATTAATTCCTGTGTGTTTATTTATTATTGATTCTGAAAGTTTTTGTTAAAATAATTAAGTGTTATTCCGCAAACTTCTTGATTAAACTTTGATTCAAAGCAAGATTATTGATTTAAACTCTGATAAATTCAAATCAGTTAGTCTTGGTAATTCATATTTTAGATCCTGACAAGTGGTATCAAAGCCAGGTTTCTCAAACCAGGTTATTCAAATCAGGTTTTTCAAACCAGGTTACTCTTTGTTTTTTCAAAGTCAAAAACTTTTTTTTATCTTTTTACAATGGAATTTCAAAATAGCAGCAGTGGATCTGGGCAAGGACTCAAAGTGCCTATGCTCAAGGCCACTGAGTTTGAGATGTGGAAACTCAGGATTCAACAGCATATTCAATTCATTGATTATGCCATATGGGAAGCTGTTGAATTCCCTCCTGTAGTTGATCCAGAACTTGATGATGAGGGAAAACCAGTCAAAACTCCTCCAAAAACTGAACTTGAAAGGAAGGCTAGAATGAATGAAGTGAAAGCACTCACACTAATACAAATAGCCATTCCTAATGCTTATCAACATCAGTTCAAAAAGTTTTATACTGCTCACTCTCTTTGGAATGCCTTAGAGAAGAGGTTTGCTGGTAATGCCAGTACCAAGAGAAATCAAAAAGACCTCTTGAAACAGCAGTATGAAAACTTTTCTGGTGGAAAGAATGAAAACCTCACTCAAATCTTTGACAGGTTCAACAAACTGATAAGTGAACTGGAAAGTGCAAAGGTCAATCTGGATCAAGATGAAGTCAACAGAAAGTTTCTCAGATCTCTTGGAGAAGAATGGACAGTCTATGCTGCACAATGGAGAACAAACGACACTCTTGATGAGATAGAATTGGATGATCTGTATAACAGTTTAAGAGTGTTTGAGACTGAGATTGATGCTAAAAAGAAATCTTTTTCTTATAATCACATTACTGCTCTTCTATCTTCTGAAAAAGCTAATAACTGTGATTCTTTCTCAGGTGGTGATGGCAACTCTGCTGAAACTCACTATGAGGCCTTTGTTGCCAATGATGGATTATTTGCTCTAAATGTTGAAGACTTGGAACAAATTCATCCAGATGATCTTGAAGAGATGGATTTAAAGTGGCAACATGCAATGCTGACCATGAGGGCCAAAAGATTTCTAAAAAGAACTGGTAGGGCCAACTTTCAAGCCAAGACAGAAGGCAAACCATCTTTTGATAAATCAAAAGTGGAATGCTATAAATGCCATAAGCTTGGTCACTTTGCCAGAGAATGTAGATCTCAAGGTCAACAGCCATCAAGGACTTCACAGCCCATCCAAGCGTCATCATCAACAGCACTTGTCTCTCAAGAAGACAACGTGTTTGACTGGAGTGATCAGACAGAGGAAGAATTTCAAAATCAAGCACTTATGGCAGAAACATCAAATGTCTCCTCCACTGAACTACCATCTGAGGTAAATTCTAAGCTCTGCTCTCAATCATGCAAAAATATGGTTAAAAAGTACAGAGATCATAATGAGAGCATGTGCAAAACTCTAGCTAAGATGGAAGAAAGGAGATATGAATACATTCAAGCCATAGAAGATCTGGAAAAACAGATCAATGATTATAAGGACAATGAGATTCAAATGGGTTATGATAGAACCTATCATGGGTGGGAGAAAAAGGAGCTAAATAAGAAAATAGAATCTCTAAATAAAAAGGTAGAAGAGACTGAACAAAAGGTGTTTGAGGCTAATAAGAAGCTAGAATCTGTTAACATAGATCTAGGAAACTTCAAGTTAGCAAATCAAAAGCTAGAACACCTAATGGAAGTTCAATTCAAAGATAGAGTGAAATCTCAGGTCAATCCCAAAGAAGGAATAGGATATAAAGCTACTCCACCTCCATACAATAACAAGTACATTCATCCAATGAGTGAGGTTGCTGATAGACTTGTCAATGAACCACTAGATGAGTCTATGACTATTGTAGATCCTATCCTTGATAACAGTCCTGATTTAAAAGAAGATAAGAGTCAAAATAGAGACTGTGACACAAAGAGTGCACCCATAGAAGTCCAAGCTCCCAGTAAGAAAGGAAAAGAGAAGATGAGTGTATACAATGCTACTCCACAAGTTTCTGTACATTCTAACTGTAACACTGCATCTTCATCAAAAGGAACTAAAAGAGGTAAAACTGTTTCTATCTGCACATGCCAAAAGCATGGTGTTCAAAAGTTTCCTAAACAACAGCAGGTAAGAGGAAACCAGAGAAACAAGAACCAGAAATTGACAGAAAAGTCTGGTGTTCCAATTCAAACTGTCAAAAGATGCTTTCACTGTGGAAGGAAGAATCACTTAGCCAAGGATTGTTTTTACAAACCAGCTGTTGCAAAAACAGACTGTGCATCACACAAAATCAAATCCTAATCAGGCAAAGCACTCAAAAGTGAAACCTTCCACAGCAGCTCCAAAGAAAACAGTTGATCACAGATTCTCAAAAGTTAATAAAAAACAGTCCACACATCAAAAACAAGTTTTGGCAAAGCCTAAATCAATTTTAAACAAATGTGGTGTGTCAAGGACAAATCTGTTGCTCAAACTGCTAATGCAAAAGATCAGACTGCTAAGTCAAAATCTGATGCTGTTAGTGCAAAAACTGAAACTGTTAGCACTACAAACACAGCTCAAGCTGCTGGGCATCAATCTGTAGCTGCTAGTGAATTATCTGAGACTGTCAGAAGAAAAGATGATCAAAATAGTTGGATACCTCATATTATCACTAAATACTCTCCAAAGACTCCATCAGTTGATCTCACTAAATATAAGAAGTCAAAAACAGTTTTTAGTTATGTCAATGTGCAAGGCCAACCCAAAACCAATTTGGTTTGGGTTTACTCCACTACTAACTAAGCTGTTATTTGTGCAGGGCAACCACAGGTCTCCTCATAGATCAAGATGGCATCTGGACGTGGATGCTCTAGGCACATGACAGGCAATTCTGAATGCTTGTCAAATTTCAAAGGTTTTGATGGAGGTTTTGTTGCATTTGGAGGCAACTCAAAGGGAGGTAAGGTTACAGGTAAAGGTACTGTTAATGCAGGCAACATGACATTCCATGATGTTTAGTATGTTGAATAGCTTAAGTACAATTTATTGAGTGTCTCTCAAATCTGTGACAAACAAAACTGTTCTGTTCACAGATTCTGAGTGCATTGTTCTTTCAAAGGATTTCAAAGTTCCTGAAAATCTTGTTTTACTTAGAACACCAAGAAAGGACAATGTTTACTGCCTGGACACAGATCTTTTACCTAAGTCAAATACTTTAAGCTGTTTAATATCCAAAGCATCATCAAATGAGTCTGCTCTTTGGCATAGAAGGATGTGTCACATGAACTTCAAGTCCATGAATGCTTTAGTTAAAAAGAATCTGGTAAGAGGATTACCACAAAAGGAGTTCATTTGTGATGATCATTGTGTAGCATGTCTTAAAGGTAAGCAACACAAAACTTCTCATAAGACCAAAGAAGTAAATTCAATTTCATCTGTTCTTCAGTTGCTACATATGGATCTATTTGGTCCAACATCTGTTTGGAGTTTGAATAAAAGGGCATACTGTTTAGTCATTGTTGATGATTTCACCAGATTTACTTGGGTATACTTTCTTAGGTCCAAAGATGAAACTGCTGAGCTAGTTAAGTCTTTTGTCCTTAAGATAGAAAACCAATCCAATTCCAAAGTTAAGGTGATAAGATCAGACAATGGAATTGAATTTAAAAATCACATTCTAAACAGTTTTTGTGAGTCCAAAGGCATTGCTAGACAATATAGTGCACAAAGAACACCACAGCAAAATGGTGTAGCTGAAAGAAAGAACAGAACATTAATTGAGGCTGCTATAACAATGCTAGCTGATTCAAATCTGCCAATGACTTTCTGGGCAGAAGCTGTTAATACAGCCTGTTATGTTCTAAATAGGGTTCAAGTAGTTCAATCACAAGGGAAAACTCCCTATGAGTTATTCCATAACAGAAGTCCCCTACTAGCTTTCTTCAAGCCCTTTGGATGCCCATGTACTATCCTTCACACTAAGACTCACTTAGGGAAGTTTGAAAGTAAGGCAGAAGAAGGATTCTTTGTAGGATACTCAACTCAAAGCAAAGCCTATAGAGTATACAACAGTGTGTCTAAAAC
>JAANYP010008424.1:0-168784 GCA_020465985.1 Centrapalus pauciflorus
TAAACTGCTCTGATACTAGTTGTAGGTCCCGAGAGGTTCCCAAAGTATATAGCTTTAAGCTGTAGAGGGGGGTGAATACAGCTATTTAAAAACTACACACTATTTTCTCAATGTTTGTATTTATTATCAACAATTTGTTAATTACAAACAAGCTTGAATGCGGAATAGTTCAAGCTGAGATGACAGATACAACAGTATGTTCACTAGTCTAAGACAAACTCAAACTAGTATACAATGAATACACTCACTAAGAAGCACTCACTGTGTTTACAAGACTTAAGGGAACAGCTTATGTAAAACAGTTTAGACACACAGACACTTACACAGAAGGCTTGCATGCATGAAAATCACACTTGCACGTTCACTCTTGGTTTCAGCACTTAGCTTTCTTCACACTTCTTTCTGTCCTTAGAAGCTTCCTTTTATACTCACTCAGAGGATCTAAGAGAAACATCTTCATTGGACGGAATGAAAAAGGAGAAGTCTTGTTGAAAAGACAACATAACCTTTTCTGCACTTTTCTGAAAAGCAGACTTGTCTTCACATGTGCAGAACTTTTGTCTTTTTACTTTGTCTACTGTTGCATTGCCTTTAACTAATTTAGGAATGTCAACTTTGCGTCTTTCTTCCTTGTAAAGGCCTATTTTGATATAAGAAAAAGGTCTGTCACCCTTTTTCAAATAACCTTTTGTCTTCATGTTACAGAACAGCTTGGGCAGGCTGAGCAGTTCTGTTTTCCACTTTGTCTTCGACTTTGTAAACTGATCTTGTAATCAAAAACAATACATGATGACTTGGAAACATATTCCATAAAGTGTTTAGCCTGTTCACAAAGAACAGGTTCTGTTCACAAAGAACAGAACACTTTAAAATTGCCCAAGCTGCTCAACAGTGTAGAGCAGCGTAGACAGTTTATGTCCAGCCTGTTCAGCAGACAGAGCAGCTTGGACAAACTGTCTTAGTTGCAACACATGCAACATATAGAACAGCTTTAGAATGATATTGCAAATCATTTTCAGGTTTCAATAAGACAAATAACAGGCCTTAAATTCAACCTTCAAATGCATCAACAGGTTTGATTATAAATCTCCCCCTCAGATGTAGAACAGGTTTGACTGAGGCCTTTTTGTGCCTAACATAACTGTTATTATATGAGAATTTGACCAAAAGGAAAATGGTCATCCCAGTTACCACCCAGATCAAGGACGTAGGCACGAAGCATATCTTCAAGAGTCAAGATAGTGCGTTCATTTTGGCCATCTGCATTGGGATGATAGGCAGTACTCATAGAGATTGGAGTACCCATCCCCTCTTGCAGCGCTTTCCAGAATCTTGAAGTGAAACGACTATCACGATCAGAGACGATGGATTTCGGCACACCATGACGAGAAATAACTTCAGTGATGTACATCTGTGCCAATTTATCACAAGAATAAGTCTCTTTCATCGGTACGAAGTGATTTGACTCGTTAAACGATCCACGACAACCTAGATGGAGTCGTGCTGTCTCTTGGTTTTAGTCAACTTGGTGACAAAATCCATGGTTATATGCTCCCACTTCCATTCAGGAACAGGTAGTGGTTGCATATCCCTGAAGGGTTTCTGTTGTTATGCCTTAACCGTTTGACAAACTCTACAACTTTCAACATATTGACCGATGTCTTTCTTCATTCCTGGCCACCAATAATCAGCTTTAAGATCGAAGTACATCTTTGAGCTGCCAGGATGAATAGATAACTTGGACTGATGGGCTTCTGATAGAAGGGTGTTGCGGATTGAACCATACTTATGAATCCAGATTAGGTTTCCCTTGAGACATTGATGTCCCAAATGATTCATAGACAAAAATTGTAATTGCCCTTTATAATATTTTAAACAGAAATTCTCTTCTTATAGAGCTTCTGCTTGAGCTGATTTGATGTCTTCAATAAGATCAGAAGAGAACACAACATGAGTCAGGGCATAGCAACACTTTTCTGGATACACTTTACTACTCAAAGCATCCGCGACCACATTGGCTTTGCGGGGATGATACAGGATCTCACAATCATAGTCCTTGATGAGCTCCAAGGACCGTCGTTGTTTCATGTTTAGATCATTTTGAGTAAAAAGGTGTTTGAGGCTTTTATGGTCGGTGTATAGCTGACACCTAGTCCCAAAGAGATAATGACACCAGATTTTCAATGCAAAGGTAACGACAGCCAACTCCAGATCATGAGTTGGTGCACTTTTC
Organism: Centrapalus pauciflorus; assembly: GCA_020465985.1. Taxonomy (NCBI): domain Eukaryota; kingdom Viridiplantae; phylum Streptophyta; class Magnoliopsida; order Asterales; family Asteraceae; genus Centrapalus; species Centrapalus pauciflorus. Next base: position 2,234 of record JAANYP010008424.1, read on the forward strand.
TCGTAATCTTTCAATTGCCTTGAAGCGTAGGCAATGACCTTTCCCCTTTGCATGAGGACACAACCTAAGCCAGTACCAGATGCATCGCTATAGACGAAAAAGTCATCATTGCCTTCTTGTAAGGCTAAGATTGGCGCTTGAATAAGATTTTGCTTCAAAGTTTCAAATGCCTCTTGCTGTTTATCGGCCCATACGAAAGGAGTGTTCTTTCGTGTTAGCATCGTGAGTGGCACAAAAATCTTCAAGAAGTCTTTAAAGAATCGCCGGTAGTAACCAGCCAATCAAAGGAAGCTTCTGATTTCGGAGGCATTGCATGGCGTTTGCCACTTTTAAACAGCCTCGACTTTAGATGGATCAACTGAGATACCTTCGCCAGATACAACATGGCCAATGAATTGGATATATAAAAGTAACAAAGTAGAATTTCAAGTTTTTATGCAAACGAAGAACGCTTAGGAAATAGCTCGAGACAATATAAGGTTATACCTGTCTGAGCCAGAATTCGCATTCTGAAAATTTTGTGTAGAGTCTTTCTTTTCTCAATAACTCTAGCAATTGACGCAAATGAATAATATGATCAGCCTCCGTTTTGGAGTAAATCAGAATATCATCTATGAATACGATAACTGACTTATCCAGCATTGGCCTGCACACGCAATTCATGAGATCCATGAACGCTGTTGGTGCATTCGTTAAACCAAATGGCATTACGAGAAATTCGTAATGACTGTATCTTGTTCGGAAGGCTGTCTTTGTAATATCATCATCTTTGACTTTTAGCTGATGATACCCAGAACGAAGATCAATTTTGGAGAAGTAACTTGCTCCCTGTAGCTGATCAAATAAGTCATCGATTCTGGGCAGAGGATATTTATTCTTGATGGTGACTTTGTTCAACTCACGATAATCGATGCACATACGGAGAGTTCCGTCTTTCTTCTTAACGAACAATACAGGTGCACCCCACGGAGATGAACTAGGTCGGATAAATCCCTTCTCTAACAGATCTTGCAACTGCTTTGACATTTCTTGCATTTCTGCAGGCGCAAGTCTGTAGGGAGCTTTGGCAATTGGAGTGGCACCAGGAACTAAGTCAATTCCGAACTCAACTTGACGTTCCGGTGGCACTCCAGAAATATCATCAGGAAATACGTCTGGGAACTCACAGACGATCGGAATATCAGAAATAGATTTCTTATTGGCTTTAGAGACAGATTCAGACGAGACAAAACACAAATAGCATTCGTGACCCTTAGACACATATTTACGCGCTTCTCAACAGATATGAAGCAGTGAGCACCTTTACGTTTGTCGCCTTTAATTTCCAACACTCGGCCGTCTGAAGTCTTGATTTTGATGATTCAACGGTTGCAGACGATCGTAGCTTCATTGTTTGTTAACTAGTCCATGCCGATAATGACATCAAACTCTTTCAACGGAATCAGAATAAGATCGAGGTTGAACACAACGCTATTGACAAGTAATGTGCAATTTCGGTAAACAGAATCAGCCATAACATAATTGTTATTGGCCGTCTCTATATCAAGTATAACGGGAAGCTTTGAAGGAAACTTAGACAGTCTTTGAGCAAAAGCAGTCGAGATGTATGAACGACTTGCACTAGAATCAAAGAGTACGCGTGCTGGAATTGAATTTAGTGAGAACGTATTGGTAACCACATCAGGGGTTTCCTTTGCTTCCTCCGCTGTAATTTGGAATGCACGGGTCCTTGCAGTTGGAGTTGCAGCTGAGCTTTTCATCGTAGAACCTCCAGCTGATGACTGTGATGACCTCGGCGTCCACTTTGACACTGATACAAAAAGTGTCCACGCTTCCCACACTTGGTGCATCCAAGACCCCGCTGAGGGCACTCTTCACTACTATGGCCGATCTTGCTACACACATAGCAAGCAACGTCGTTCAGATTACACAATCCCATATTTGATTTCCTGCATCTTTTGCAGAATCGTGGTTCATTCGTGAGAGAATAGACTTGAGCTTTCTGAGGCAAGCTGTATTGTTGAGATTGCGGGGATTTCTGGGATTGAGATTTGTTGGGCTTAAAGAACTTGTCGAATCTCTGCTTCTTTGGGGGAGAAGGACATGTTGGATTTGTCGGTGGAGCGTAGAGTTGGTCGCCATACTCTAAATATCTCCCCTCTATATGTCTTGCTGCTTCAACCATTTCCATATAACTTTTATACGTCATCACGTTCATCGGGTGTCTGTACCTCGGGTTAAGCCCTCCGCGAAATCTATTAAACTTTCTTTCCTCGGTGGCTACTTGATACGAGGAATAGCCACAGATTTGCGAGAATTCGTGCTCATACTCGTCAACAGTCTTGGTTCCTTGAGTTAGTAGCATCAGTTGGACCTCCATTTGGTCTTGTTGGTCAACATGACAATACTTCGTGTTATACATGTCAAGGAATTGATCCCACTCTAAAGTCTGAATAACCTTTTCTCCATAAATACTTCTCCGAGTCTTCCACTAAGCACGGGCAGCGCCGACGAATAAAGCAGAAGCATAACTCACTTTCTTGGATTCTAAGCAGTCAGAAATTCTGAAGATTTCTTTAATGTGGCTTATCCAATCTAGAGCCTAGATTGGGTTGACTGTACCCTCAAAGTTCAGGGCACCACTTGCTTTAAAATCTTAAACTTACAGCCTATCGGCTTCTTAATTTGAGTATCAGGGTTTGAGTTATCAGAATCAGACTCATCATTTTGGACTTGTTTTTCTTTTCGCTTGTTTTTCTTATCAGCACGTCTTTTAGCTTCGGCCTCATCTCTGACCCGAAACTGTTCTTGCATATTTTATTTTGTTGTTCATTGGGCTAGTAGTTGTTGTACCATTTCAAACATCTGTTGGGGTGTCATACTATTCGGAATATCACCTGATCTTTACATCTTTACTGAAAATTAAAAATCATATAACTATCAGTTTATAGACTTAGAACTATGTACCCTTATTCCCAGCCTAACAGTCTGTACATCCTATCTCAGTTCAAACCACCTAAATGATTGATACATATGTATTGCTTCAGTTTGAGACCAAGTATTACTCACATAATACTTGATTCACTCAAACTGTGTGCTCTGATACCATCCTGTGAAGACCTCCCCTTACGGGGCAGTCCTTAGAGTCTAGGTCCCACATCTTGCAACAAGATATCAATCATAACTAAGATAAAGTAATTAAGTTGCAGAATTTCAAATTACAGTACAAACAATTTAGGATAAGTTTAATACATTTTTAGTACAAGTTACTATTTTCAAATTAATCTTATAAAGGGTACAACACTAATCTAATTCATGTCATCATACAATCAAATCAAATCTACCTAGACCACCACAATTATCGTCTGCCAATCTACCGAAAGTTTGTTGAGCAGTGGTCTATGGAAAACTTCAACTTGATTCTTGAAAGACCTAAGAACTAGGTCCAGCAGGTGCCTTCCCCTTATCTTTTCCTGTAAAAAGGTTAAACAACAACTATAAGCAATGCTTAGTGAGAATATAGATTTTCAGATTACATGCATTTTATCAAGCGGATCATGGGGTCTAGCGTGATATGTCTTGACTGCCGCTACAGCCACTCATGATTGACACATAGTATTCATAGAGTTGGATGATGTCCAGGCCACGCTCACGCTTTTAGTGGAAGCTATCCACTTATACTGGGCTAGCTACCAGCAGTCATCGTGGGGGGAGCATCGAAGTAATCAATACCAAGTTCAATAGAACTGGTGACATAGCAAGGTCTAGAACAATAGACCGACAAGGCTAATCACGCTAAGCTGAATCAATATATCAAAGATGCGAGCAATAATGAAAGCATAAATAATCAAGGTCAGGATAGCAATCTCAACTGATAACAATTAGCTGAATTGAATTGTAAGTACAATGTTATGCAGAATGATAAATCAAATAGGCATCATGATCCACAGGGCATCACCGAACCATGGTGAGCTGAATATCTATAACTCACAGGTTCTGTTGTCTTATCAAGTAGATTTCTTCACCACCTGAGTTATCTCAGGATTTAAATCTTTAATCTTTGTCTTTCTGGACTCTGGCTTTGCTTTACAATTCTTGGACCCATTTTATATAATTAAACTTTAAATCTTTGTTCAGAATTTATTTGAATCTGCCCAGAATTATATCATAGCAAGAACATTAGTTTTTAGCTTTAAATCTTTATTTGATCTGATGATAACTAATAAACTCAATCAATCATTTTACACTTTTCTTTGTTCATTTGAAGTCTCAAAGAGATATATATATATATATATATATATATATATATATATATATATATATATATATATATATCATGATGCTTTATTTAAATGTTCTCTAATTATTATAATATGGTTCTTATAATTGTGAAATAAAATTATAAAACATTTATTTGTTATTTTAAAGCATAAAAAATGGTCCATCCGAATTAAGCATCCGGATTCGGATCATCCGAAATGGCCATCCGAATTGGACATCCGGACCGGCCCATCCGAACTCGGATCTTCCGAGTTCGGATCATCTCCCATCCTAGTTTGGATCTGAAATGGCATCCGAGATGGGATCCGAAGTGGTGCCTCATCAGAATTCGAATCCCACACTTAGAAATTTTCCAGGTTTTGTTCTTAATGTTCCAGTTTTGATATATTCGGGTTTTTTTTTACCAAAAATTCACCAAACACATTTTTATCAACATGCAATTAAATTTAAGGTTATATTATCATTATTGGGGTGTTTTTACACTATTATCCCTATCTTAAACACATTAAATCATTCAAAATCAAGACTTTTTTTGTGCAAGAACACAAAATTTTACAAAATTTCAGATTTCACCTTTATTTTGACGATCTAAACAATGATTTTTGAATCTGTAATTTCTAAAGTCTTAAATACATGATTTCTAACTAATATATCAAACATGCAACTTCAATCTATGCTTTAAATCTTTGAATTTCAGTTCTTCTCAAAACCGAAAACTAAACCCATAAAATTTCAAAACTTTAAGTAGATATTACCTTGAATGTTGTAGATTCTTGTTGCTTGTTACTTGTTTGTGGATCCTCCTTGATTAAAAATCTGGTGAGAATATGAAGGAGCCGTAGGTTTGAAGAGAGAGAAGGAGAGAAATTTAATTTCTTTAATGTGTGATAAATGAAAAATGATAGGCATTGAGTCTTTTATTTCATATCTTTCGGGTTTTGACATTTTTAGTCCCTCAACATTTGATTTTCTTTAAATAAAGATTTCATTTTTATTTTTATCATTACTAACATAAATTAACTTAATTAAATAATTTCATTACCTAATTAATTTATAATAGAAATAATGTAATTAAATTACATTATTAGCACAAAATCAGAGTTTAGACGATCAGTTAAAGACTAGGTTGTTACACTATAGTTTATAGTGGAATCTACAACTGGTATCAAAGCCAGGTTTAGAGTGTTTGTTAAGTTTAATATTTCTCTCGCTACTTCCCATTATGGACAACTTTGCTTCAAACTTATATTCTTACTACGACAATAGACGAATGATTAAACCTCCTAAGTTCAATATCTAGAATTTCTTCAGTTAGAAGTGTAAAATGACATTGTACCTTGAGAACCTTGATGTGCAACTACCTGAAATAGTCATGGAAGGACCTTATATGCCCATTTCAATGACTACCATCACTCCAGCCACTGATGATACTACTTCTGAAGTCAGATATGTTCAAAAGGCTAAAGCTCAATGGTTTGATGAAGACAAAAGATAAGTTGTTGTTGATGCTAAGAAAAGGAATAATCTGGTGATATTTCTTCCTGAGGATGTGTTCAAGCAAGTTGAGAAGTTGAAGATGGCAAAAGAAACGCGAGACACTTTCTGTACATTTACAATGGATAACAATATTGTTGAGTTTATGTTTTTGGTTATGGATATTAAGTTTAGGGACTTGTTTTGTAACATTGTAATAGTTGTCCTTGTATATAAATAGAAATGAATGTAACAGTGCAGAGTAGTTGTTCATTGTTAGAAATCATATTGTATCCGTATTGTACTCACAAAATTCTTATCAATCAAGCATTCGACTAGTTGTGTCAAATTGATTCTATTGTTTATATCTTGATTTACATATTAGATTTTGATATTATCAATTGGTATCAGAGCCTAATATGGATTAAATTGAGTATTTGTTTATGAATTTCTTGAATTTCTTGATATTTTTGCGAAAAAGTCAAAAATCTGAATTTCTTATTTGGATTTTGATTCATTGAGTGTTTAAATCTGATCTTTTCATCGAGTCTCACACTTTTCAAGGCGAATTCACTTTTATAAGTCTTGATTTCGATCTCCAAACACATAGGATTTAATTGGAGTTTTTCTAGATTTTTGAAAAAGTGAGTGTTCTTGAAGCAATTGCAAAACTGTGTTTGTTAAAAATGTTTCTGGCATAAATTCGAGTGTACGTTCCAATTTACTAACAATTCGTGCATTTTTTTTGCAAAATTAGTTGATTTGGACTTAAAAACACAAAAAACGGTTAAATTTCAGAATATACTGTGTTTGCTTTGATCTTCGCAATTTTGGCTTCATAGTTTGAAATTTACCAAGTGTGATTCGAAATTGAGTCCATTATATTCGAAATTCACTCTATGTGCTTCAAATTTTAAATCAAGTTCATTAGAAATTCACAAAATATCCTTCGAGCTTCACATTGTGTCCTTCGAATTATGTTAAGTGCCTTCGAAATTTGTTATTAAGTGATCAAAATTTAATTAGAAGGATTCGAAATTTATAATTTGGAATTCGAGATTCATTATATTCGAAATTTATGTTGCTACACCCCGTGTGACGATAGCAGTCTAAGTTGTGTTAGCATTTTGTGTAAGTCATGTTACAAGGTTTTGAATATTAACTAGTAGTTGATATATGTGATTTTATGTGTTTGATATTTGTTGTTTGTATGTTTGAACTTGGTGTAACGTATTACAAGAAGTTCAAACATAAAGTTCAAAGATTAATTCGAACATAAGTCAAAACATATATTCAAATAGAAGTTTGACATGTGAAATTCGAATTTAGGATAAATTCGAATTTAGCATAGAAGTCAAATTCGAATTTGTCATGTGGACAAATTGAATGGGCCTTGGGCATGGTTCGAGTTTGTCCCATGTCAAATTCGAATTGGTCACTATAATTAGGGATTAACTCGAATGATTAGTAGACTTTTGCATAATTCTGGGGAGTGATTAGCAGAAGGCGATCTCGAGTTTATTAGCAATCTGTGTGTGTTTTCGGAGAGAATCATTTGCGTAGGTTCGTTCGTACTCGTTCGTACAATGCTGTGGTAGTCTCCGTGTTCCGTGCGTGTGATATATCCGTTTAGCCGCTAACGAGGATTCCACACTCGTTGGTGTGTGTCGCGTCTAGATAGATCCGTGTTTCAAGACCTTACAAGTGGTATCAGAGCCTACGGGGTGTTCTTCGTGTTCATAAGATACATCCTAGGTTTCTTGACGTTTTAGACGGTGAATATCACGTATTTTTGAGGTTTTCGAGCTTATCAAATTAGATTCCGAGATATACTTTGTTGTAGTTCACGTTTTTGATCAAATCAATATTTTTACTTGTAAAAATATTGATGTAATCTGAAAAACTTGAAAAACTCGAGGTATTAGCCGTTTTCGAATTTGCGGCGCTCGAATTTGTTAAGGAGAAATTAGGGTTTGCTCATTTTCGAGTTTGACCAAAATACGCTCCTTTCGAGTTTCCTTAAAAGTTTGCTTCGAATTTGGCCAGTTCGAATTTGCTTGGGAATTTCGACTTTACTCTAAAGTCGAACAAGGGAATTTCGAGTTTAAGTGGGGTTTCGAATTTATTTGGAATCTCGAATTTAGTGACCTTCGATTTTGTCATTAATTTCGACTTTAGTTGGATTTAAGAACTTAATTCGAATTTAATCCCAAACAGGTTTAAATTTAATTAGATTCGAATTTACCTAAATTTGAAAGAATTAATTTAAATTAATTTCTAATTAAATTAATTAAGTTTAAATTCAATTATATTTGAAACAATGGCAAGTCTACAGAGGTTTATGGAGATGGATCACGAGGTTGGAAAAGTAAATTCTCCGCCAAAGTTGATGAAACTTGAAGATTATTACTGGTGGAAGGATCGGGTTGCCGACTTCGCGCGATTTAATGATATGCGCATGTGGATTTGTATCGACGAGGGATACATTCCACCTACTGCAGAGGTTGAAGGTCGTCAACGAGTCTTAACTTATTCAACGATGAAAGATGAAGATAAGAAAGTTTATGAGGCCGAAAACCATGCATACGCTATCATTCGGATGGCGTTACCTCAGGAAATACTACACACCTTTCGTAATCAGAAGACAGCAAAAGAGCTGTGGGATGCGTTAGAGAAACGGTGTGAGGGTAACCCGAGGGTTAGAAAGAATCGAATGGAGATGCTCAAGCAGCAGTTTGCCATCGTCAAAGCATTGAAGAATGAAAAGCTGGATGAGACTATCACACGATTCTATCACCTGCTAACTGAGTTAGACAGCCATGACGTGGAGTATAGTGAAACTGAGAAGAATAACAATCTTCTTGATGCTTTACCGGCCAAATGGGAGATGTATGTGGCCTTAATAAAGCATGATGAAGACAAATACTATACTCTGACTTTAGAGAATGTTGTAGGAACGCTGAGGGCGTATCATTTTGAGTTGCTGAAGAAAGAAACGGATTATGACCAAGTTCAAGATCCTGCAATGTACTTCGGGAAATCAAAACCTTCAGTGGCAGCTGAATTGAAGACCGCTACAGCATTCTTCTCGGGAGAGACTTCGTCACTGGCTGAGACAGAAGACTCACAGAGTAGGGCTTTCTTAGGGTTTGCTAAACCAAAAGAAAAGCAACATCAGGCTACACCGGCATCTACATCTCAAGGATATTCAAAGATGCCTATGAGTGCAAAATCGGCTGAAGACCATCTGAATCTGTTGGCTTCATTCGTGGCCGCTTACGACAATTGCGTTCAGGGCAAAATCAACGATCTAGCGCTTTGGGATGAGGATTACGATCAGGTAGACCCTGATGATCTTGAAGAGATGGATCTGCAATGGCAACTGGCCATGGTAACTCAGAGAGTTAAGAGGTTCATCAAAAGGACGGGAAGAAATCTGAATGTGAGTAACAATAAGATTGGATTCGATAAGTCCAAGGTTAAATGTTACAACTGTCAAGTGTTAGGACACTTCGCTAGAGAGTGTCAGAGACAGAAAGTTGAGAACTACCAGGGAAAGTATCTGAATCAACAGGGACAGTATCAGAACCAATCACAAGGGCGATATCTTCCGAGTAATTCTACCAGTCAAGCGAATATAGCTGGTCTGTTATCCAATGTCACATCAGACAGACAGCTTGATGGAACTTATGACTGGAGCACACATCCAGAGTCGAACGCTAGAGCCTTTATGGCTGAAGTGACTGAGACTGGAAGTGAAGGGGCAGAGGAAATCACAGGGGACAACAATCAGAATGAAAGCAGTCCGATGTGGGTAGAGAAGTAAGATGATCATACAATTCTGGAGTTTGCCGCTCAGATGGCCAACGTAGAATCAGATCATACCAAGGTAAGTCTTAACTTTTCTCTTTTCCATGGGTTGTGTGTTTTATGTGCTACATCTAACGATAGGTTAAATTTAGTACTAGAATCACATCAAACCATATCTGCTCAAAATGAATTGTTAAAAACATATAATGCTAGCCTAATAGATATAAAGCAAGATCTAAGGGATAAGTTTAAGGATGATGCACAGGATGTTATAGTTCTAAAGGACAAACTGAGCGAACAATGCGTTAGGTTAGAACTCATGTATGAACATGTTGAGGCATTAACCAAGGAGCTTAAAACCAAAGACATAGAGCTAGCTGAATCTAAGGTAAAGGTAGCTGAGGTAAATTGTAAACTTGAAAAGTTTAGGAACTCATCTCTTAACCTAGGGAAAATCTTGAATGCACATCGTCAGTCTAAGAAGCCTGTAGGTCTAGGATATCATGAGAGTCCTCCACCTTTCAATGATAACTATGTACCTCAACCTTAGGAGAAAACTGAGAAATCAGTTGACTCAGAGGAATTACCGGAACCAGTAAAGGAAAATGAAACTAAGGTGACTGATAATACTATCAAGATTAAGAAAGTTAAATTTGTTCCATCCTCTAGTGAAAAACCTGTAGGACAACACAAAATTGACTTTAATGATCAGGATGATGAACCAGTCGCTATAGTGGAACCAAGAGAGCCAGACACTAGTGAGACACCTAAATCAAAGGGCGCTCACAAAAAGTCAATTGATAAAATGTCTTGCTTTAGATGTCACGAGAGGGGGCATGTTGCTTCTAGCTGTCCGCATAGGAAAGTAGATACTACACCTAAGACGGGAAAGCCAGAACAATATAAGCCTTCTACAGTGTTGCGAGCACTAGTAGTTCTCAGAATACCGAGAAGACTGTGCAACCTGCACCAAAATCTGCTATGAAACAAATACCGGTGTCAGGTCGACCAAAAGAAGTGATTAGGACTAATTCACCAAATAGATTCGTTAATCAATCTAGGTCAGGACCACAACAGAACTATAGGAGTACCACACGTAGCAGAGCTTACACTCCGGTTTGGGCACACACTCCTATTAGACATCAAACACCGGGTAGAGCTCAGGGATATCAATCGGAATTGCCATATAATCGTAGTTATTCAAGAGCTCCACAGCAAATGCCTACACAAAGGCAAAAAGTGAACTTAAATCACTCGGCACCACAACAGACCCCAGTTCAAAGACCCAAGTCACCTGAAAGGAGAGATGGGTATTTGAAAGAGTTTAAGTATGTGGACGAGAATGGTATTACCAAGTCAGTTATGGCTTGGGTTCCCTGTGATAACTAACCTATTTTCTTTCATGTGCAAGAGATAACTACAGGTCCAAACAACAAATGGTTCGTCGACAGTAGTTGCTCCAGGCACATGACAGGGGAGAGAAGTCTACTTGCAGACTTCAAGGGAGGGAATCGGGGATTTGTATCATTCGCTGGCAATAAAGGAGGAAATATCACTGGTACTGGAGTGGTCACTAATGGGACGATCAAATTGGATCAAGTTTAACACGTTGATAAACTGGTTCACAATCTCATTAGTGTATCTCAAATCTGTGATAAAAAGAATTCAGTGCTGTTCACTGATACTGAGGCGTTAGTGCTAAAACCGGGGTTCAAAATACCTGAAGAGTGGATACTGATGAGGGCTCCAAGGAAGAATGACCTGTACATGCTCGACATGAACAAGCCAGAATCTTCGATGGGACCAATTTGTCTGCTATCTAAAGCTTCAGAGACTGAGTCGGTTTTATGGCACAGACGTATGGCACACTTGCACCTGAGAAAGATGAACTATATTACGAAAAATGGATTGGTGCAAGGTGTTCCTATGAAGAGTTTCAGTTCGAGGATAAGTGTCTACCGTGCAAGAAAGGAAAACAACACAAGAAGGCACACAAGTCCAAGACTCAAAACTCCATCGCTACCACATTCGATTTGTTGCATATGGACCTCTTCGGACAAATCAACAAAAGGAGTATAGGTGGTAGTTGGTACTGTTTAGTTATTACTGACGATTTCTCACGTTTTTCTTGGGTTTTCTTTCTAGGTACAAAGGACGAGACGGCTGCTAAGCTCATCGGGTTCTTAGACCAAGTGGAGAATTCATACGGAACAAGGGTTAAAAGAATTCGAAGTGATAACGGAACAGAGTTTAAAAACACAGTTTTTGGTGTATATTGCCTATCAAAGGGCATAGTGCATCAATTTAGTTCACCTTATGAGCCACAACAAAATGGGGTGGCTGAACGGAAACACAGGACATTGATTGAGGCATCAAGGACCATGTTATCGGATTCAAAGCTTCCTACCATGTTTTGGGGGGAGGCAGTGAATACCGCATGTCATGTTTTAAACCGGGTCCTTATTGTCAAATCTTTGAACAAAACCTGTTATGAAGTTTTGAATAAAAGTCCACCTAATTTAACTGGCTTCGAACCTTTTGGTGTACCATGTACTTTAATGAGAACAAAACATCAACCTAAGTTTGGTGAAAAGACTGACGAAGGATACTTCCTAGGTTATGTGCCGAACTCACCAAACAAATGGGTTCTTAATAAATCTAATGGTACAGTAGAGATTGTGTATAACATATATGTCACAAGTTATACACATGAACCCCAAACTGGTCCGGAATGGATATTTGATTATGACAAATTATTTGAGTCATTTAACATTCCTTTGGATGAAAATGTAGGTACTATTGAAAAGGACATGTCGTCATTAAATCTGAATGACGAGGGTCATAACTTTCCGAGGACCACTTTTCAATCAACATCCGAGACTACATCAACTGAAGATAGATCTCTAGAAGTTACTGATTCTGAAGTGCCTACAAACGAAAATCAGACAACTACTTCTAACTATGAGGAAAATGTCCACGAGGAAGAAAATGTGGAGTCTGAAGTCATTCCCCCGTTAGGAGAGATAGGATCTAATTTGGGAGATAATCTGAGAGTTGACGAGATAGAGACATCTAGGATCAACAAGAACCATCCTATAGAAAGCATTATAGGAAGTCCTAATGCTGGTGTGAGAACTAGGAGTAGTTTAAATAACAACACAGTGTTGTTGTCGATGATAAATGAGTCTGAGGCCTTTCATACCTGCCTCTATTCATGTTTCATCTCGCAAGTAGAGCCTAAAAACGTGCAAATGGCACTAAAAGACAACTCTTGGGTTGAAGCGATGCAGGAAGAACTGTCACAGTTTAGGAAACTAGAAGTGTGGGAGTTAGTTCCGTTACCTCGAGGAGAAGTTGCAATAGGAACCAAATGGGTTTTTAAGTGCAAGAGAGATGATCGGGGTATAGTCACTCGCAACAAAGCAAGGTTAGTTGTAAAGGGTTTCAACCAAGAGGAAGGAATCGATTACAATGAAGTGTTCGCGCCAGTAGCAAGGATTGAAGCAATCCGTTTGTTTCTGGCTTTTGCTTCCTTCAAGGGTTTTAAGGTTTATCAATTAGATGTTAAGAGTGCTTTCCTTTATGGGAAAGTGAAGGAACTGGTATATGTGGAACAGCCGTCCGGGTTTACAGATCCGAAATATCCAGACAGAGTATATCGACTAGATAAGGCTTTGTATGGATTGCATCAAGCACCGAGGGCGTGGTACGAGACTCTATCCAACTATCTTCTAGACAACGGGTTTGAAAGAGGGAGGATAGATAGTACGCTGTTCGTGAAGCGAAAAGGAGAACATTTCGTCTTGGTATAAGTGTGTGTAGATGATATTATTTTTGGATAATCAGACGAGAAAATGTGCACTGATTTTGAAAAGGTAATGAAGTCAAAGTTTGAGATGAGTGCAATGGGTGAGTTAAACTTCTTTCTGGGTTTGCAAGTCGAACAGAGGAAGGAGGGCATGTTCATTCATCAGACGAAGTATGTCTATGACATCTTAGAGCGCTTCAGGATGGAAGGAACAAAGCTGACAGCTCACTTCAGCACGCCGATTCAAGTGAATCACAATCTCGGACCGGGTACTGAAAGTGATACCGATGTGGATCCGACGTTATATCGGGCCATGATTGGGTCACTTATGTATTTAACTGCTTCTAGACCTGATATTATGTTTGCTGTTTGTATATGTGCTAGTTTTCAAGCTAATCCGAATGAGATCCACATGAAAGCTGTGAAGCGGATTCTACGATACCTCAAGTCGGAACCGAAGCTGGGACTTTGGTATCACGCGGAGGGCGATCTGGAATTAGAGGCGTTCACGGATTCAGACTACGGAGGATGCAGCTTGACGCGCAAGTCAACAACTAGAGGTTGTCAGTTCCTAGGAGGGAGACTTGTTTCCTGGCAATGCAAGAAACAGACTCGGTAGCCGTGTCAACGTGCGAGGCCGAATATGTTGCTGCTAGTAGTTGCTGTTCACAGGTTCTGTGGATACAACAACAATTGTGGGATTACGGTTTGACTTACACTCATACTCCTATTAGTATAGATAACCAGTCAACAATTGCTATAACTAATAATCCAGTTAAAGATAATAAAACCAAGCACATAGACATAAGACATCATTTTATACGTGATTGTGCTGAAAAGAACTTAATCAAGCTGGTAAAAGTGGCAACGGATGATAATAATGCTGATTTATTTACCAAAGCTTTTGATAAGTCACGTTTTGAGTATCTGATTCAACTAAATGGAATGCGTAATCCAGAGTGAATTGACCTTAGTAGAGTTTTATTTCTTTTTATAGCAGTAGTCTTTCTTTCTTTTTATAGTAAGTGTGGTAACTTAGGATAGTTTCCTTTTATAGTAAGTTAGTAGGTTATTATATTTTCTTACTTTTACTTATGAAAAACAAAAGAAAAAAGAGTGAAAACCATACAAAGGTCAAAAAAAAAAGAGAATATCAGAAAAAGAGTTAAAGTCTTAGATGCATAGGTTAAAAGTGACGAAAAATTAGCACAGTTAATACAAGCTCTAACTGTTTAGCTTTCACACATAATACATCTAAATTTCTAAGTGTTATACGTTATCCAGTTTGATATGTTGGTAGGCATAATACATATAGGGAGTCTCAAGGCTAATAAAATATTCAAGAAAAAGTCAGACGTGTCACTAACTTAGATGTATGACCAATTGGTCTTAATTTTTATGTTAGAGACATACAGACGTTGATTCTAAATGAGGTATGCAAACTTTCTGGGGATGTATAGCAACATCAGATACATCTTAAAGAAATGGAAAGAATAGAAAAAATCATACTGAGTTAAGAGTCAAAACAAGTAACTCTGTTGTACGTAAGTACAGACCTGTTGCCTTTGGTTTGACTCGAGTTAGCAAGATAAGTCACTTTGTTGTACGTTGGTACAGACCTGTCACCGCTGTCTTGCTAGCTTTAAAAAATAAACCTTAAGACAAACTAAGACACTTTGTTGTATGTAAATACAGACCTATGTCCGATGTTTGCCTTTTAAAGAAAGTTTACAATACCAAAAAGTTATAATCATTGTGTGTATGCCTTGATCATAAAAGTATGTCTATGTATGAGTCACGTAAGATAAATTCTTGATAAATTAAAAGGCCAAGGGATATTCCGACGTGTACAATGTTTAAAGGGAAAATAATACCAACAATCGGCTAGAAATGTATGTCACGACAAACAATCAAAGGAATCAAAAATTCCTAAGTATGAAAGTTTGAATACTAAAAGTGCGTATTTGACACCGCTATTTGATTCAACCTTTCTTTGACTATGCTCGCCAAAATTATTCTGTTCATGTTTAGTATAGGTTGTAAATTTTAAAATAATGTACATTAGTCTAAGTTTAATTTGTGCTCACAATTTTAGCTTTAATTTAATTTAATTTATTTTATCTTCTAAATTTTTACTTTTTACTTCATTTTTTTATTATTATTTTCTTTTAAACTTTCTTAGGAAAAGGGTCAAAATTACTGAGGGTGCATTCCTAGTTGAATAAAATAAACACTGCGTGAAAATCTTGGGCTTAGGGTAAAAAGATTTGGCATAGTTTATTCCGTTACACGAAAAAGTTGTAAAAGTTGAAAGAGTTAAATTTATTTCAAAGATTTTCAAAATTTTCAAAGTTCAAATTCGACTTTAAGCTAAAATCGAAATGCATGTTCGAATTTGGCAGGGACTTCGAGTTTGGCATTAAATTCGAAAGAGGACACAAACTTGAAGGTGGTTGGTATAAATAGGTCAACAGTGACAAGTCATTATCACCTACCTTCGATTTTGAGCCATTCGAGTTTGCCGTATTCGAGTTTTCTACTACTTGTCGAGTTTTTGTCCAGTTGTGTTCGACACTCCTAACAAGTCTAGGTATAATCAACATTAATTTGAGCCAAAATCAACCGATTTTGAAGTTTTAATGGTGTGAACTTTGTATTTCAAAATAACAAAGTTTGAACCGGTGAAACATCAAATTAGTGACAAATATATTTGATTAGAACCTATTAGGAGTAATGGATGTAATTTTCTAAGTCTAAATTGGTTAAAATTTGGATTTTTGTTGTCACTCAAACCGACATGTTCGACTTTGATCATGGGTTCGAATTTGATCGTTGATTCGAGTTTGTCATTAAACTCGAAGCAACCAATAAATTCGAAATTATGGTTGTTTTGAACTTGTCATTCGAGTTTACCATTATATTCGAATGATTTGCTTAAAATTTAAATCAAACTTGTAGAAATTCATATGTGTTGGATTTTGTACTTACACAAGTTCAAAATAAAACAAATTTGAATTGAAACAAGTTTATGTCTATCTTAATAATTCTAATATTTTATATACTTTATTGTGCAGATATGGCAGATAGAGCTTTTATTCAAAAGCGTAATATGGTCATTTCTCCTGACCATGAGCTGCCTGAGGCTCAAGCATACCGCCAAATGGTGGAATTTTTGGTCGGTTCGAGGATTTCTTATGCACTGTCGCATAACATTCAGATAGTAATCCCATACGTTCGTGAATTTTGGGATCATTTACAAGTTGATTGTACTGTTATTCTAATAGTATTAAGGACGAGGATTGCTGGACACCCTCTAGCGTTTTCAGCTGACGTGTTGCGTCGAGTGTTACAGTTAGGTTCTCCAGAACAAGAAAATGGCCCGATTGACTTTCCGTTAGCAATCAGGCAAGCTGCATTTATCAGAATGGGATATAGCCTGGATGTGGCTAAGTCCTCGTACATGAAGAGTGGGCTGATCGGGCAATGGAGATATCTAGCACACGTCTTTATGGTGTGTTTTGCTGCCAAGAAAGCAGGGTTTGATTATATCGTTTCGAAGATTCAGTCAGGAATGATCGCGTTAGTTTACAATCAGCGATTCAGCTATTCAGAGATGTTCTTTGCAGAGTTTGTTCAACAGATAACAGCTCCAGCGCGAGAAAGCTTTTTGCTGTATCCGAGATTTCTGATGATGCTGATAAGACATTTCCTGACGAACCTGCCGCAGCTGAACGATATTCAAAGTGTTGATGTCATTAATAAAAGAATTTTTGCAGACTGCCAAGCACACAGAGGTGCTCTGGCTAGGCCAGTGGAGGCACCACTTTTTGGTGCGGTGGTTAATCCGGATTTCCAAGTCGCTGAAGGTGCCAATTGGGCAGGGGAAGTTCAAATTCCACAGCAGTCACAACAGCAACAACAGCCCAGGCCTCAGCAACAAAGGGGGAGGCAAAGACCGTCAGCAAGACAGACTCAGGCTGCTAGGCCTTCAACAAGCCAAGTGCAAGATACAGAAGAAGCGGGTCCTTCGAATATAGCCCCCATAGCTGATCCAAGGGTGGAGACCTTGGAGGAGATTTGGGCAGCTGGGCCGCATGCCAATGAGGAAATTACTTTTGAGCTCATTGGAAAAATCTTGGAACCTCTTGAAGGGGAAGAAGATGTTTTTAGGCAGATAGAGGATTATGTACATGTTGAAGAACAGAGTGAGTCGGAAGAAATGGAAGAGATTGAGATGGAAGACGTAGATGTAGAAACAACAGCAACAGAGATAGAGGATCCGGCTGTCCGTATAGGCAGATATGGATCCAGAATCTTAGTTATTGATGAAGCAGCCAGACAAAGAAGAGCTTCGAGGGAGTCAGATGACTCAGATTTTGAGGAATAAGAAATAACTCCTTTGGTGCCTAGGCATAGGGCCAAAAGGCATCGTTTCATGCAGGGAGCTTCGTCAGCCTCTGCTTCTGAACCATAAATGCCTACCTCTCAGCCATCAGAACCAACATCCATTCCGCCACCACCACCACCTGTTCAAACAACCATTCCCTCACCAATCATTCCAACTCCCATCCAATCAATTCCATCCACTTCATCAACCTTCACAGATAATCAACGGTTTTCGGAGCTTCGGAGCAAGGTTGACTTCCAACAAGTCCAAATCTTTCAGTTGACAAAAGCTATTGGTGAGATACAGGCGCATAACTCCAATGTTGACAAAGAGAATGCTGAGTTAAAGAAATTTGTTGGAAAGATTGAGGAAGAGAGTCTGGAGCTGAAAACGTTTGTTGCAGACCAAGCTACTGAAATTCGATCGCTGAGGTCCCTTATTGAGCAGTTAATGAAAAATCTAAAAGCTCAGGGGAGACAAGTTATAAGGATGCTGAGGAGCAGCGAAGGGGAGATGATGACGATGGCAATGATCCCAATGCACCTGAAGAGAATGAGCCAGTAGATTTTCCTGCTGCTCTATATGCTGAAACTCAGTGGGAGCCTAGTCAAAGTGGAGCTGAAGGAGGAGATGCCAGTTCCTCAAAGATCACGGAAAGTGACATGAATGAAATGATTGAAGCTTTAATGAATATTGAGGAAGAGGCGTTGGAGTTTGATTTTGAAGATGAGAGTGATGAGTTGGAAGAAGGAGAGATTAATCCTGAGGATGTTCCGGAATGGCAACCAGATGATGAAGTGTTAGGTGATGAGGAAGATGAAGCAAATGAGATTATTATTCAAGAAAATCCCATCACCGATACATATCTGCCAAGTGAACACAATGTGATTGACATCGAAGTGGTTAAAGCTGCGTTAAACGCTGAATCACAATCTGAAGAGCCTGCCAGAGAGCTTACCAATGAAGAAAAGAGAAAGTTGTGGTTTAGGGCAGAGAAGAAGAAGTTAGACTTGACGGAAAAGATGCGTGTGTCTAGTGCTGGAGAGCTATCAGGAAATATTCTAAGCTGGTTCTTTGATCGAGAACTGCAGCTATTCATTATTAAGCGGAAGGATGGTCTCCAGTATCTTAGGAGAAGATTAGAAGATTTCAACTCCTTGCCAAAGGTTGAGATAAAGGCGTTGGCGTGGAAGGAGCTTATAAATATCGGAGACGACCCTTATGCTGAAATCATAGCAAAAATCATTAGAAGGGAAGGGAGGTCGAGAAAATTTGAAAGGCTCAATCCGAGAGTTGGCAAAAGAGTGATGGACAATTCTAGAATTGATCCTCTGATTGGTAGACCTTGGATGAGAATACAATATAAACCAGTTAGATGCTTGAAGAAAGTCCCACTAAAGCCGATGCCATAGAATGTCTTGAGTAATCTCAACTGGTGGTACGTTGAGAGTGAAAGAGGTGAAGCGGTGATGGAAGACTTAGAAGAAAAAGTGATTCTTAGAGTGTACGATCCGCTGCACCTAGTCAATCTTTCCAGAGAAGACCTTCAAGT
The DNA here is from genome assembly GCA_020465985.1 of Centrapalus pauciflorus. NCBI lineage: Eukaryota > Viridiplantae > Streptophyta > Magnoliopsida > Asterales > Asteraceae > Centrapalus > Centrapalus pauciflorus. The sequence goes on from JAANYP010008424.1 coordinate 21,545, forward strand.
GCTTCATACTCATAAAATCTCGAGTGATGCACATATGGAGTTTGAGGCTAGAAAGTATCAGAATGTGGTTAAGGTATCTGTTGAACAAGGCGTGTATGCTGGTAGTAGTTTATATAAACCTAGTACTTAATCAAAATGTAAATAGTTAGAAGCTATCGTCAAGGGGGAGTCTAATGGTACACCCTGTGTGACGATAGCAGTCTAAGTTGTGTTAGCATTTTGTGTAAGTCATGTTACAAGGTTTTGAATATTAACTAGTAGTTGATATATGTGATTTTATGTGTTTGATATTTGTTGTTTGTATGTTTGAACATGGTGTAACGTATTACAAGAAGTTCAAACATAAATTTCAAAGATTAATTCAAACCTAAGTCAAAACATATATTCAAATAGAAGTTTGACATGTGAAATTCGAATTTAGGATAAATTCGAATTTAGCATAGAAGTCAAATTCGAATTTGTCATGTGGACAAATTCGAATGGGCCTTGGGCCTTGTTCGAGTTTGTCCCATGACAAACTCGAATTGGTCACTATAATTAGGGATTAACTCGAATGATTAGTAGACTTTTGCAGAATTCCGGGGAGTGATTAGCAGAAGGCGATCTCGAGTTTATCATCAATCTGTGTGTGTTTTCGGAGAGAATCATTTGCGTAGGTTCGTTCGTAGTCGTTCGTACAACGCTGTGGTAGTCTCCGTGTTCCGTGCGTGTAATATATCTGTCAAGCCGCTAACGAGGATTCCGCACTCGTTGGTGTGTGTCGCGTCTAGATAGATCCGTGTTTCAAGACCTTACAATTTATAATTTGGAATTCAAGATTCATTTCAACTGATTCAAATTTTATTCTAAGTCACTCTGAGTCATTCGAGATTTGTTCCATTCACTTTGAATTTTACCCAGTGTCACTCGAGATTCAATCTGAATCATCCGAGATTCAGCAAGTTCACTTCAAATTTCATTCAACACTCTTCGAGATTCGTCAAGTGTCATCCGATATTCAATCCATTACGTCCGAGATTCAGTCAATACCATTCAAAAATCAGTCTGTAGTATTCGAGACTTGGTCTATTTCACTCGAATTTCACTTTGTTTTCCATAGAAGGTCTTGGAAGATCAAAATCAACAATCAATATGTCTAAAGACACACTAACTATGGGTTTGAAAACCAAACCTCCATTCTATATAGAGGTGAATATGTACGATGGAGTGAGAGGTTTCTAGAATTTATCAGTTTTCAAGAGTTAGCATTTGAAATGCTTATTTTACTGACGGAAGGTCTAGCCAAGTTTTTCATAACAATTCCTACTATTCCAAATGGAAACCCTCCAGTTGCAGAAAGGACTGAAGTGGTTATTGATTCAAACTTGATTGATGCTCAGAAAAGGAGAAAGCTTGGAGATAAGACAACAAGGAAATTTTTGTTACTCTCAATTATAAGACCTTGCTTTTTTATTTTATGTGTTTTTGGGCAATTTTCGTTTAATGATGTAATTTCGAATTTTTGGATAAATAGGAGCTGAAAGTTCATATTTCCCATTCTTTCAAAAATCCATTTACAAACTTGAGAGCCTCTCTCTCTAAAACCGCACTTCTCTCTAGCTTTTCTCCCAAACCGACCGACCAAATCTCGAGTTCTATAACCCATTGGAAAGATCTCGAAGAGTACTGCACGGATCTGCAATTGCATGTGGGATTTGATTCAGATTTGAGGTAACAATCGCCATTCTCTCTTCTTTACTTTCGGTTTTGAGAAAAGGTCCAAAATTCCCAATTTTTGATTCGTTTGAAGCTATTATGCTTGAGTTATAACTCGATTATGATAGAATAAGTGTAATAGAATTGAACCTAGACTTGTTCCTTAACATATTTAGGATTTACGGCCTGAAATGCGTGTTTGAAAGCTGAAAAACATGAAAAAATTCGTGTAGCCAAGAACAAGTTCGAAATGAAATATGTTCGAGGCCTTTCATTAACTTCGAAGCTTCCCTATGTTCGAGCCACTTAAGTTCGAGATTATGCTTATGTTCGATCTTCTCCTTAAGTTCGAAGGTCATGTATGTTCGAACCCCACCATAAGTTCGAAGGTACACTAAATCTGTGAAACTTGACAAGTTCTTGAACAATATATGTACTTGTCTAACACATAATTAACACCATATTTAGCTAGAAGTTATGGTTTGTAGTTTTTGATTTTTAAGCTAGCATTATTAATTTAGTATATATTCTGTAATGTTAAATTACAGACACTACACAACATGTCAGATGTTAAATTAAAGGGTTTAGCTCGGGTTTGAGTCAAAGTTAATGCTAGAGAGTTTAAAGCTTATTTAAAGTATTAAAGCCTTCAGCAATTGTGCAAAGCCAGAGTTAAAGTCTAGATAAGCCTGAGCAAGTATTTCAGAGTATTACAAAGCATAAGACAGTACTGTGAATAACAGTTATTCTTGCTTACATGTATTTTATGTAATTGAGACATAATTTGCTTCTATATGCCTTCTTTGGACTTCAATAGACTTTTGTGAGTGAAGGCGAACACTGTGGTACAGGCGGTGCCCAGCTTAGCCGGATCTTACATCTGATCTATTAATGTGCATATTTTATTGCTATCTGTTTATTATTCTGCATATTATACAGCAAGCCTTGTTTGAGCGTTTCTTTGTGCATTTCATAAGCATTTTACTTTACAAGCAAGCAATTCTGATGCTCACCACTATCCCAAGAATTATGCGGGTAGCTAGCCTCGCATCACTGATTGATCATCTGTCAGCGGTAACCCCTAGTGGTGGCATCTCCTTTCAGCGTGCAATGTCTCTATCGTGAAAGCATTCATTCTGGGTATTTAGCATTTACAAGCAAGCAAGCATTACAGCCTTTTATAGGCACTTTTCGTTTAGCCACATATCTTACATGCATCATGAATATCTGTTAACTCACAAAAGCAATTAGCTTACAGTTGCTACTCACAACTTTTACGAGCAAAGGTAAAGAGCAAGCTGGACCATCTGCTTAGGTCTATTTTCTGATCAACCCAGAGGATTTTAGCTCACTATTCTGCTTGTGGTATAGTATTGAGCTGCCTTGGGATCTGGGTAGCTGCTTTATTTATATTGTGATGTTTTAGCGACTTAGCAATGAACCTTGTAGCACGTGTAGTGGATGTCTATACTGTAATACTTTATTTAGAATTGTGAAAGCTTTAGTCTTAATTGATATATTATGACTGTTGTTATTTATTCCTGGGATTAAGCAACCATGATTAAAGCAAGGATGTGACATCAATCCCCAATGACATATACATTAGTGTAACGAAGAATAAGACTGCCAAATCCATCTGGGATGAGGTATGTAAGCTGATGAGAGGATCAGACAGAGATGCAAAAAACAGAGTGATGAATAGTCTGATAACGTTTGAGAACTTATGGGCTAGAGAAGGGGAACTCTTAGAAAATACCTACTATTGGTTTGTAAACCTCGTCTGTGAAATTAAGCGGAATGGAGTATCAAAGTCAAACTTGGACATTAATGTCAAGTTTTTGAATATGCTCAACCCTGAATGGGAGAAATACTCAATGATAATTCAAAAGACCAAAGAAATAGATGAAATGCACATACACATGGTCTTTGAGAACCTTAACAATTATCAAGAAGTCGTTCTGAGGAAAATGTCTGACAAGAAGCAAGCCGAGAAAGCAACTCCTGATCCTTTAGAACTTCTAGCTGGAAGAAGTACAAACACATGTCAAAGAAGGATAGGCTAGTTCTGATAAGCAGCTCATCTGTGTCTGAATCATCTGACTCCTCAACAGATTCTGATATTGAAGTGATGAAGAAGAAAAATGGCCCTATTGACCGAAGCATTCCAGAAAAAGTTTTATCGCAAGCCGAAAAACAACAAGCTTTGATATAAAACTGGGTCAAGGAAGTATGAAAAGTGCGACAAGTATGAGAAAGCTGGAGAGAGCAATGGTAAGAAGTATGACAAGTATGATAAATAGGAGAAGTCTGTGTCAAAAGAAGAAGAGCCAAAATGCTACTACTGCAGCAAGTCGGGCCACTTTGCCAGAGAATGCAGAAAACCAGTGGTAAAGAATTCTGAGTATTATAGTACTATACTTGAAAGACAATGCTAGAAAAACAAAAGGAAGGCGAGAAAGCTCTCATGGAAGAAGATGATCACTGTCTTCAGCTTTCCGATGATGAAAACATACTGGATATGGACGCACACATTTGCTTTCGATCGGAAACGTTTCAAAACGTGTCAGAGTCTGAGAAAAGTGAATCAGCCATGCTTGCTGAATATAAGATTTGATTTGGGTTGACTGGTGAAGAAGAGGGTAATATAAAAGCTGCAGATGTTGATTCAGCGGATGAGTTGAGAGAAAATGTTGCTTTGATGGCTATTGAAGGAGAAGGATGCAATAAAGCGAATAATGATGATGGATCGGAGTCTGACAGTTCTGACAATTCTGAGACACTAGAGGTATACTCTTATCCTAAATCTATTAATGATAATTCCTTTGTGCTTGATGATAAATTAATGCAAATGGCTTGTAGGCTTAAACGTTTGGAAAAATCATAAAAGCTGAGAAAAAGAATCCCCATTCTTTGGAAAATAAATTAAAAAGTGAGCATGATCTTGTTTTAGAATTTTCCAAAGATAAAGCATTCGCTTTGCAGTCTGTTTCGAAAATGAAAGAAAAGTTAAACAAGCTTCAACTTGAAAATGATAAACTAAGTAGCACAATTAATGACATTAATGAAAACCTTAATTTAGCTGAATTATAGAATGCTAAGTGTTCTGTAAGATACGATTCTATCTTCGAGGAAAGTAATAAACTTTATGAGCGGATCAAAACTTTAGAAGATAAATTTTTTAAAAGAGGTCAAACAGATCAAACGATTCACTTAAACCAACCAAAAGATACGGAATAATATAATTCTAAAGCTGGCATTGGTTGTGAAAATCCAAAGTATCTTACAAAATCCATTTCATGTTCGCCCACGTTATATGGTACAATATACATGAATTTATGATTAAAAATGGTGTTTCTAAAAGCTTCTGAGGAAGTTGAATCTCGAGAATATCTGAAAGGTTGAGAGATGACAAAATGTAAAATAATTTGGACTATAACCTTTTTAATGAAAGTTATAAGAATCCTCCTAAACCAGAAGATACAATTCAGACATATTCTGATAAGGATCTTTCTGAAACTAAAATTTTTTCTCAAAATACATATATTCATAATTCAATTCTTGAGAAAAGATAAATTCTGATCTTGAATTGAAAATTCAAACTTTTGAAGAAGAAAAAACAAAGCTCCAGGCTGTAATTCAAATTTAGAAATAAAACTTGAAGAATAGTCTAGACCATCATCTCAACCAGTTCAAAAATCACAACTTCTGCTTTTCCTGACACTATTAACTCTGAAAAAGACTTTGATCTTGTGAAGACCTCCCCTTACGGGGCAGTCCTCAACGTCTAGGTCCCACAAATTGCAACATGATATCAATCATAACTAAAATTGAGTAATTAAGTGCGGAATTTCAAATTACAGTACAAACATTTTAGGATAAGTTTAATACAATTTTAGTACGGATCGCAGTTTCCAAATTAAACTTATAAAGGGTACAAGAATAATATAATACATGTCACCATACAATCAAAGTAAATCTATCCAGACCACCACAATTTATCATCTTCATAGTTGTACCAATAAGGTCGTTGGAGTAGTGGTCTATGAAAACTTCAGCTGATCTTGGGAGACCTAAGAACTAGGTCCGGCAGGTGCTTTTCCCTTATCTTTTCCTATAAAAAGGTTAAACAACAACTATAAGCAATGCTTAGTGAAAATATAGATTTTCATGTTGGGAATTATTCTAAGTATGTCAAGCTGTTAGTTTGATTTCTCAAACTGTTAGTAGTATTTCTGTGTAATCACAAAGTTCAAGCTGTCAGTTAAATAAGTTCAAGCTGCTAGTTCAAAAGTTCAAGTTGCCAGAGTTCAAAAGTTCAAGATTTGAAATATCTTCCAAGCATATCTACTACCAGAGAAATCAGAGTTCTTCAAGGAAACAAATCAGAAGGCTATATATATAGATAGACTAGGTCTTTCTATTGTAAGTCTGCACGTGCAAGTTTTGTAATTTTGTGCTTCAATTGTAATTGCTTTCTGATAAAGTTTCTCAAGCCTCTAAGGTTGTAAAACCCTAAGAACAATCTGTGTTTCGTATAATCAAACAAATTAGAGGTGATTGTAATCAGTGATTTTGGCAATATAAAGGATTTGATTTTAGTTATATTTATCTGTTATTTTTTCTGAAAGTTTCTTAAAACAATAAAGTGTTATTCTGCAAACTTCTTAATTGGACTTTGATTCAATACAAGGTTATTGGTTTACACTATGATTTATTAAAACCAGTTAATCTTAGGTGAGATTTTGATCTTGACAAGTGGTATCAGAGCTACAGGTTTTTGTTTGTTATTATTTGTTTTCAAAATGAGAAACTTTCTTTGTTTTTTAAAAAAAATTATTTTTCTGCAATGGAGTTTGAAAATAGCAGTAGTGGATCTGGGCAAGGACTCAAAGTGCCTATGCTCAAACCCTCTGAGTTCGAGATGTGGAAACTCAGGATTCAACAACACATTCAATTTATTGATTATGCCATATGGGAAGCTGTTGAAAATCCTCCTGTAGTTGATCCTGAACTAGATGCTGAGGGCAAACCTATAGAAACATCGCCAAAAACTGAAATTAAAAAAAAGGCTAGAATGAATGAAGTGAAAACTCTTACTCTTTTACAAATAGCCATTCCTAATGCTTATCAACATCAGTTTAAAAAGTTCTATACTGCTCATTCTCTTTGGATTGCTTTAGAGAAAAGATTTGCTGGCAATGCAAGCACCAAAAGGAATCAAAAGGATCTTTTAAAACAGTGGTATGAAAACTTTTCTGGTGGCAAGAATGAAAACCTTACTCAGATTTATGATAGGTTTAATAAGCTAATAGGTGAATTGGAGAGTGCTAATGTCAGCCTGAAACAAGATGATGTAAACAGAAAATTCCTCAGATCTCTTGGTGAAGAATGGACAGTCTATGCTGCCCAATGGAGAACCAAAGACACTCTAGATGAAATAGAGTTGGATGATCTTTACAACAACCTGAGAGTGTTTGAATCTGAGATTGAAAATAAAAAGAAATCTTTTTCATACAATCACAACACTGCTCTGCTCATCAGCATTAACTGATAAATCAAACTGTTGTGATTCTTTTCCAGGTGCTGATGGCAACTCTTCTGAAGTTCATTATGAAGCATTTGTTGCAAGTGATGGACTGTTTGCTCTAAATGCTGAAGATCTGGAAAAAATCCATCCAGATGATTTAGAAGAGATGGACTTAAAGTGACAGCATGCTATGTTGACTATGAGGGCCAAAAGATTTCTGAAAAGAACTGGCAGACCAAACTTTCAAGCCAAAACAGAAGGCATACCAACATTTGATAAATCAAAAGTTGAGTGCTTTAAATGCCACAAGCTTGGCCACTTTGCTAGAGAATGAAGATCCCAAGGTCAGCAGCCTCCAAGACTCCAGCAAAACAAATCAAACTTCATCCTCACAAGCTCTTGTCTCTCAAGAAGACAATGTGTTTGACTGGAGTGATCAGACAGAAGAGGAATTTCAAAATCAAGCTCTTAGGACGGAAACATCCACTGTCACTTCCACTGAACTACCATCTGAGGTAAATGCTAAACTCTATTCTCAAACATGCAAAAATATGGTTAAAAAGTACAGAGATCATAATGAGACCATGTGCAAAACACTAGCTAAGATGGAAGAGAGGAGATATGAGTATATGCAGTGTCACACCCCGTTACCCCAGTTGGCAACGAAACGTGACGTCGCGAAAGCGTAACCATAATCATAACGAACGACCACTATATGGACATTTTCCAAAAATACATTGATTTAACTTCAAATATAAACATTGTTTTACATAACCAAATTAAATACAGCGTAAGTAGTTCTTAAAATACCAAGATTTAAATACACAATTTAGTTTATCAGGAAAGATGCAAATAATTCTCCGAGTTTGAAAATGATGCGACTCCAAAATGAACGGAAGCCTTGGAATACTTCCGATAAATGTGCATGTCTCAAACACCTGAAAATACAAATACGTAAACAAATTGTTGGTGAGCTCATAGGTTTACGCGAAAAGACCAGTTTTATGGACATTATCCAATGAGTTGAATATATAAAATCATAAATTCCGTGTATGTATTACATAAACCATAATGCAACCGAAGCTTAATTAAAATGAGTTTGCCCTGTGCAGTATCCCCGACTGTAATACCGTGTGTTGAATATATATGCACTCGCTGTTAGCCGACCCGAACTAACCCGAATGGGGGATATGACTCCCAATAGATCTATCCACAATATATTCGAGATTGCAAATAAATGCAATTAACGGTTCATGATTTGAGGGCTGATAGATCCAATCATGTAATACATATAAGAATTAAACAGTTTTGATGTCCATATCAAAACAGTGCATGTATTTCCACCCCAATAGATAGTGAAAATAGGGGTTATGAAGACTCACCGAGCTTGCGATGGCAAAAACGAGCGTAAAAAGCTATGTAGCGTAAATGGATGGATGATGCGTTGATTGAGTTTAATCGAGTCCTAAATGATAATAAGGACTTAATATCTCTAATATATGATGGTATATATATTTATAGATTTTTATGTCTTAAATCACCCAACATTACAAGTTTATAAATAAAATCCGCTTAAAACGTCAAGTATATATATATATATATATATATATATAATTTTCCAGCTTTTTCGGAGGTTTTTCGGCCTACTTTGAGGCTGTTTTTGACTAAGCTCCAAAATGTTTTAGACTTTGGTTTTCTAGGACATTAAACTACTCTATACAAAGGATTTTTAGAATCAAGAACGGCCATTTTTCGAGATGTTTAGGTTGGTTTAAAAGCTCGTTAAAAACCCTATGTTGGCCATTTTTGAGCTGTCAAACTTTCGGTTTCCCAAATAATTTCTGGAGGTCTTAAACTCCAAAATAAATTATGAAAACTTTTAGATCGATAGTTAATACATAGCTCTAACTTTTTGGATAATTATCAACTCATTTCGGTAAGTTATGAATTAGTTATGATTTTTCAAAGTCGATGTAAATTTTCTGCCGAAAATCCGTAGTTTATAAACTTGAAATAGCTTGTGATTCTTGTTGTTTATTCAAAGACTACTTGTATAAAAGTTATAAAAGTTATAAAACACATATATATCACTTGTTTTCATAATATTAACATTTTTATGTTGTGTTCATATATTCATAAACACATTTAAAGAAACAACTTAAAAATAAAAACTAGAAACCCATAAACTTGAGTTTTTATGAAACTTGTTGTTGTTGGTGATTATATATATTATGCAAGACTTATATAAACATAAATGTATGATGAAATAAGTTAGTATTTACTTACTTTGAAGTGTTTTGAATATGATTTTGAGTAGAAGTTGGAATCCTTGCAAGACTTGCACCAAAACACTTGAATTTCTTGAAGAACACTTGAATGCAAAAGTTGTGATGTGTGTGTGTATAGATCCGGTTTTTAGAGAAGAAACGGAGAGGTTTTTGTTGTTTGAAGTGTGGAAATGAAGTAAGAAATGAGGTCTTACTTATAGCCAAAGTGTTTGGTCTTTCAAATGATGAAAGGCATGAAAAGTAGGAGGGTGTGTGCACTTTTTAAACAAAATGATTGTGTTTAAAGTAATATTAAAAAGATAGAAGTCAACCCCTAATTGGCACATGCCTATGGCTGGCCATACATGTATTATTCACGTATTTTCTTTATTTTTTTTGTATAAATGTATTTAGAAATGTATTCTTGTATTTCCCTTTTCTTGTAATTTCATAAATACTTATGGATGCATCGTTTTAATGAATTGTTTTAGTCTTGCATAATTAATGTTAAGTAATTGTATTAGTGTTTGATTAGTGTCACTAATCATAATTTAATTATGTACTTAGTTGAATTAGTCCCTCATATCGTAAATTGATCGGATTAATTGATTTCCCGATTTATCGCACCGATGAATTTGATTCTTATTGAGTTGAATTTTCTAATAAACCTTGTTAATCACTTGATTAATTTCTAATGACCACTGATTAGGCTATAATTTTCTATTAAATAAAGATTAGGTCATTGTTGCTAACCTCGTTTAGTGCCGGATGTTACAGTCTCGCCCTGTTAAGGGAATTTCGTCCCGAAATTAGCTCGTGTTCTCCACTGCTTGAGTATTTGAGAACAGCTGAGGGTATTTTTCTCGGAACTGATCTTCGCGTTCCCACGTAAACTCAGGACCTCGCTTAGAGTTCCATCTGACTTTTATTGTCGGGATCCGACTGTGCTTTAGTTTCTTGACTTCTCGGTCCATGATTTCAACCGTCTCTTAGATGAAGCGAAGTTTATCAGTTAGTTGGATCTCTCCCAAGAGGTAACAAGTGTCTCCTCTAACAAACACTTCTTCTTATTCGATACATGGAAGGTATTGTGCATGCTGCTAAGCTCTGGTGGTAACTCTAAACGATAAGCTACGAGTCCAATTCCCTTTAAGACTTTGTATTGCCAATGTATCGAGGGTTTATTTATCCTTGTTTCCCAAATCGTAACACGCCCTTCCATGGCAAGACTTTCATCAGTACTTGTTCCCCTAATTAGAACTCAAGGGATTTTCTATTTTCATCTGCATAACGTTCTTACCATCGCAGGACAATTTTAGTCAGTTCCGTATCTGTACTATCCTTTTGGTAGTTTCGTGAATGGTCTTAGGGCCAGTGATTTGGCTATTTCCTAATTCTACCAAACAAATCGGCGATCGACACTTTCGCCCGTAGAGGGCCTCAAACGAGGCAACTTTAATACTCGAGTGATAGCTATTGTAGTTACTAATTCCACTAAGGCAATTGAGTATCCATTACACAGGCTCTTAATGTGTGTTCTAGCGTTTGGATCGTTCTATTATTCTGACCATTGGTCTGAGGGTGATATGTGGTACTCATGTCCAAGTTTGTATCCAAAGCTTGCAGTAATAATTGCCAAAAGTCTAGATGTAAATCTGCTAATCGTATCCGAAATGATTTAAATAGGCACTCTGTGTCCGGAGACGACTTCCTTGAGGTACGTTTGGACTAGCTTATTCATTCTGTTGTTCTCCTTGATTGGTAGTAATGTGCGGATTTTGTTAGGCGGTCGACTAATACTCAAATGGTTTCTGATGTTTTATCTTAACTTTGGAGCATGTTACGAATTTTCTGACAGATGTGGCAATGTCATTCTTTATGATAGGCCACTCGTATAGCTCCTTAAGGTCATTATACATTTTATCGGATCCGGGGTGAACGACATATCTTAATTTGTGTCCTTCATCCATAGCCAGCTTTCTTATTCCACCAAACAGAGTAATCAGATTCTATTCATGAAATATCGATTTTTATTAGCCCTTATCCTAAAATATTTATCCACTTGTACTCTTAACGGCTTACCTCATTAGTTTTCCTCAGGTGATAACGAATTTTCACAGTTGCAATTACTTATTAGTTCCATCCAACGGTGCTACTTCGTAGTCGACTCTTTCTGGTTCAAGATGTGTTGGAGGCTCTTATGGTCTGTGAATATAATACACTTCATACCGTACAATTAATGTCTCCAAGGATAAAGACTACTGCTTCAAGATCCAGATCATGCATTGTATAAATCACCTAGTGAACCTTAAGTTTTCATAAAGCATAAGCTATGACCCTATCTTTCTATATCAACCCATTGTGTGAAGCGTCAAAGTAATCTACAAATTTCTTGCTTCTTTTGGATAAAATAAGCGCACTGCGCAGGTTGTGCTTTAATAACTGATATGATGTCTCCTGATCCTCGCCCCAATCATACTTAATGTCTTTTCGGGTCAGTTTTGTTAGAGCTCTGGTGAACTTTGAGAAATTTCTGATAATTGCTTATAATAAGTGGCAAGTCTTAAGGACCGTCGTATCTTTATGGGGGTTCTAAGAGTTAACCAATTTCTGATAGTCTCGATCTTGGCGGGGTCTACTTGGATTCCTTTACTATTGATCACGTGACCGAGAAATCTTACCTATCTTAGTCAAAAGTCAAACTTAGAAAGCTTGGCATATAGTTGTTCTTTCTTCAACAACTCTAGAATCAGTCTTAAATGTTTGCTCGTGCTCCTCCTTGTTTCGTGAGTAGATTAAGAAGTCATTCAAGAATACAATCACGAATTTGTTTAGATAAGGTTTGCACACCTGATGAGGTCCATGAGTATCGTTGAGGCACTGGTTAATCCAAACGGCATTAATAGGAATATATGATGACCGAAACGGAATCGGAAGGCTGTCTTTGGAATACCTTTCTTGCGAACTCTAACCTGATGATAACCAGACCTTAGGTCGATCTTCTAATAGAATCTTAATTCTTGGAGTTTGGTCAAACAAGTCATTGATCCTTGTGAGCGGGTGTCGGTTCTTTCAGTTTATCTAGCTCTTAGTAATTGATGCACATTCTGAAGGTTCCATTCTTCTTCTTTATGAACAAAATTGGAGCTCCTCTAAAGCGAGGAACTCGGTTTGATAAACCTTTTATCTAAGAGCCACTACAGTTGGTTGGACGATCCTTACACTATGATGGGGCTAATCGGCATGCTGCTCGAGCCACTGGTATTTTTTGAATCTGACTTGCTCGATGTTGGGAGTTCAGGTAAGTTTTTTGGAAAAACTTTGGCGTAACCATAAATAATAAGAATATTTTCGAGCCGCTTTCCATTTGGCTACCTCTCTATCAACACTTCAGGGTCCTAATGCTAGAGATGATGCTTACTTTGGTATTTCTTGCTTTGCCTTGGACAGTAAGGACCTTCTTATTGGCTAAAGGTATATGAACCGTCTTCTTGTTGCACACTACTTCCGCATGATTTTTTGATAGTCAATGCATGCCATTGACCACGTCAAAATTTCTCAGTTTGACGGCATCAAGTCTGTTTCAAAGAGTCGGCCTACTAATTCTAAGGAGCATCCTCGACTTATATTATTTGTCTTAAGCGTCTAACTATCATAAACCTCTATAGCATAAGTAGCACTTAATGGAATTTATCTGCTTAGTGAACTTAGTGGATATAAAGCTCCTATCAGCACCAGTATCAAATAGTAGAAATGCATAAGTGGTATCTAATGGGGTAAGAGGATAAGTCTACGGGTTTGAAATTTCTTAGGCAGATAGTCACAACTTTATCTTCTCCTACGCAGAATTGTAGTTAAAACTTAATTCTTCATAAAAGTTCTTGATACTTAATCTTTGTTTATGATATGGTCAGAATTTTCTGATATATTCTTAAGCCTTATTTACCCTAAGATATATCAGATAGTATAGCCTAGATAAATACTATAAAATGGTAGAAGGGTACTAAGTACGAGATGCTTCTGGGGTTTCCTCGTACTCCAGAGTGTTAAGTCGTTGGGTTAGTTCTACATTACCGGCTTTGCGCTCTGCTAGGCGCTGTCACAATTTGTCTATTCCGTCTTATTGAATCGCTTGGGTGTTCGGGTTGTCCCAAGGTATATTGAGGGTTTGTATTTCCTCCTGCTTAATCCTTGCAAAGATCTCACCGACCTCTTGGTGGATTTTGTCAAAATTGGAGGTCGTGTCTGGCGGCCCTTGCCACCAACAGAGGCATCGTTTGTTACGTAGGTTTCTGGGTAAGTGTCGGCACTTGAGAGGAAGATGGTGTTCCGACTTCAAACTGGTTTTGGATCCATTCCACGTTTCTCCACTCTTGGAGAGTGTGAGGCATCCATCCCCACTGTCTTACGTTTGCCTATCGTTACAGTTGCGGGCTTGGCTGATGAGTAGGTACCGGGATAGACTCCCATTGTGCTAGTCACACCCTTTTCCTAGGGGTGAACTTCCTTAATGGTCCATTGGGATGGCTTCTGAATAGGGTGTAGGATGGCATATGTGGTTGTCATGGTGGAGCAGTTTGTGTTGTAGGGCCACAATTGCCCTCCTTGTGCTTTGACGAGTCCATTACATCGTCATTGATTTAGTCTGGGTGGGTTCCCGAACCAAAGTATACCTCAGTGTCACCTTGGCTTCTATGTTCCATGGGTGAGAATTCATCCTCTGAGTCAAAGAGGATAATAACCACATTGTTCGACATGTTATTGTCATCAGGGTCCATATATGTGTTCACAGTTCTTGAAGAAAGCTTAGTTTTGTAACAGTTATAGTCTAGGTACTAATGCAACCTAGTTCACTATAAACCTGGCTCTGATACCAATCTGTCACACCCCGTTACCCCGGTTGGCAACGAAACGTGACGTCGCGGAAGCGTAACCATAATCACATCGAACGACCACTATATGGACGTTTTTCAAAAATACATTGATTTAACTTCAAATATAAATATTGTTTTATATAACCAAAATACAGCGTAAGTAGTTCTTAAAATACCAAGATTTAAATACACAATTTAGTTTATCAGGAAAGATGCAAATAATTCTCCGAGTTTGAAAATGATGCGACTCCAAAATGAACGGAAGCCTTGGAATACTTCCGATAAATGTGCATGTCTCAAACACCTGAAAATACATGGTAAAATACGTCAACAAATTGTTGGTGAGCTCATAGGTTTACGCGAAAAGACCAGTTTTATGGACATTATCCAATGAGTTGAATATATAAAATCATAAATTCCGTGTATGTATTACATAAACGATCATGCAACCGAAGCTTAATTAAAATGAGTTTGCCCTGTGCAGTATCCCCGACTGTAATACCGTGTGTTGAATATATATGCACTCGCTGTTAGCCGACCCGAACTAACCCGAATGGGAGACATGACTCCCAATAGATCTATCCACAATATATTCGAGATTGCAAATAAATGCAATTAACGGTTCATGATTTGAGGGCTGATAGATCCAATCATGTAATACATATAAGAATTAAACAGTTTTGATGTCCATATTAAAAGAGTGCATGTATTTCCACTCCAATAGATAGTGAAAATAGGGGTTATGAAGACTCACCGAGCTTGCGATGGCAAAAACGAGCGTAAAAAGCTATGTAGCGTAAATGGATGGATGATGCGTCGAGTGAGTTTAATCGAGTCCTAAATGATAATAAGGACTTAATATCTCTAATATATGATGGTATATATATTTATAGATTTTTATGTCTTAAATCACCCAACATTACAAGTTTATAAATAAAATCCGCTTAAAACGTCAAGTATGTATATATATATATATATATATATATATATATATATATATATATATATATATATATATATATATATATATAAATAATTTTCCAGCTTTTTCGGAGGTTTTTCGGCCTACTTTGAGGCTGTTTTTGACCAAGCTCCAAAATGTTTTAGTCTTTGGTTATCTAGGACATTAAACTACCATATAGAAAGGATTTTTAGAATCAAGAACGGCCATTTTTCGAGATGTTTAGGTTGGTTTAAAAGCTCGTTAAAAACCCTATGTTGGCCATTTTTGAGCTGTCAAACTTTCGGTTTCCCAAATAATTTCTGGAGGTCTTAAACTCCAAAATAAATTATGAAAACTTTTAGATCGATAGTTAATACATAGCTCTAACTTTTTGGATAATTATCAACTCATTTCGGTAAGTTATGAATTAGTTATGATTTTTCAAAGTCGATGTAAATTTTCTGCCGAAAATCCGTAGTTTATAAACTTGAAATAGCTTGTGATTCTTGTTGTTTATTCAAAGACTACTTGTATAAAAGTTATAAAAGTTATAAAACACATATATATCACTTGTTTTCATAATATTAACATTTTTATGTTGTGTTCATATATTCATAAACACATTTAAAGAAACAACTTAAAAATAAAAACTAGAAACCCATAAACTTGAGTTTTTATGAAACTTGTTGTTGTTGGTGATTATATATATTATGCAAGACTTATATAAACATAAATGTATGATGAAATAAGTTAGTATTTACTTACTTTGAAGTGTTTTGAATATGATTTTGAGTAGAAGTTGGAATCCTTGCAAGACTTGCACCAAAACACTTGAATTTCTTGAAGAACACTTGAATGCAAAAGTTGTGATGTGTGTGTGTATAGATCCGGTTTTTAGAGAAGAAACGGAGAGGTTTTTGTTGTTTGAAGTGTGGAAATGAAGTAAGAAATGAGGTCTTACTTATAGCCAAAGTGTTTGGTCTTTCAAATGATGAAAGGCATGAAAAGTAGGAGGGTGTGTGCACTTTTTAAACAAAATGATTGTGTTTAAAGTAATATTAAAAAGATAGAAGTCAACCCCTAATTGGCACATGCCTATGGCTGGCCATACATGTATTATTCACGTATTTTCTTTATTTTTTTGTATAAAAGTATTTAGAAATGTATTCTTGTATTTCCCTTTTCTTGAATTTCATAAATACTTATGGATGCATTGTTTTAATGAATTGTTTTAGTCTTGCATAATTAATGCTAAGTAATTGTATTAGTGTTTGATTAGTGTCACTAATCATAATTTAATTATGTACTTAGTTGAATTAATCCCTCATATCGTAAATCGACCAGATTAATTGATTTCCCGATTCATCGCACCAATGAATTTGATTATAATTGAGTTGAATTTTCTAATAAACCTTGTTAATCACTTGATTAATTTCTAATGACCACTGATTAGGCTATAATTGGCTATTAAATAAAGATTTGGTCATTGTTGCTAACCTGGTTTAGTGCCGGATGTTACAGTCTCCGCCTGTTAAGCGAATTTCGTCCCGAAATTAGCTCGTGTTCCCCACTGCTTGAGTATTTGAGAACAGCTGAGGGTATTTTTCTCGGAACTGATCTTCGCGTTCCCACGTAAACTCAGGACCTCGCTTAGAGTTCAATCTGACTTTTATTATCGGGATCCGACTGTGCTTTAGTTTCTTGACTTCTCGGTCCATGATTTCAACCGTCTCTTAGATGAAGCAAAGTTTATCAGTTAGTTGGATCTCTCCCAAGAGGTAACAAGTGTCTCCTCTAACAAACACTTCTTCTTATTCGATACATGGAAGGTATTGTGCATGCTGCTAAGCTCTGGTGGTAACTCTAAACGATAAGCTACGAGTCCAATTCCCGTTAAGACTTTGTATTGACAATGTATCGAGGGTTTAATTATCCTTGTTTCCCAAATCTTAACACGCCCTTCCATGGCAAGACTTTCATCAGTACTTGTTCTCCTAATTAGAGCTCAAGGGATTTTCTATTTTCATCTGCATAATTTTCTTACCATCGCAGGCAACTTTTAGTCAGTTTCGTATCTGTACTATCCTTTTGGTAGTTTCGTGAATGGTCTTAGGGCCAGTGATTTGACTATTTCCTACTTCTACCTAACAAATCGGCGATCGACACTTTCGCGCATAGAGGGCCTCAAACGGAGCAGCTTTAATACTCGAGTGATAGCTATTGTAGTTACTAATTCCACTGAGGCAATTGAGTATCCATTACACAGGCTCTTAATGTGTGTTCTAGCGTTTGGATCGTTCTATTATTCTGACCATTGGTCTGAGGGTGATATGTGGTACTCATGTCCAAGTTTGTATCCAAAGCTTGCAGTAATAATTGCCAAAAGTCTAGATGTAAATCTGCTATTCGTATCCGAAATGATTTAAATAGGCACTCTGTGTCCGGAGACAACTTCCTTGAGGTACATTTGGACTAGCTTATTCATTCTGTTGTTCTCCTTGATTGGTAGGAATGTGCGGATTTTGTTAGGCGGTTGACTAATACTCAAATGGTTTCTTACGTTTAATCTTAACTTTGGAGCATGTTACGAATTTTCTGACAGATGTGGCAATGTCATTCTTCATGATAGGCCACCCGTATAGCTCCTTAAGGTCATTATACATTTTATCGGATCCGAAGTGAAAGACATATCTTAATTTGTTTCCTTCATCCATAGCCAGCTTTCTTATTCCACCAAACAGAGTAATCAGATTCTATTAATGAAATATCAATTTTTATTAGCCCTTATCTTAAAATATTTATCCACTTGTACTCTTAACGGCTTAGCTCATTAGTTTTCCTCAGGTGATAACGAATTTTCACGATTGCAATTACTTATTAGTTCCATCCAACGGTACTACTTCGTATTCGACTTTTTCTAGTTCAAGATGTGTTGGAGGCTCTTATGGTCTGTGAATACAATACACTTCATACCGTACAACTAATGTCTCCAAGAATAAAGATTACTGCTTCAAGATCCAGATCAAGCGTTGTATAAATCACCTAGTGAACCTTAAGTTTTCATAAAGCATAAGCTATGACCCTATCTTTCTATATCAACCCATTGTGTGAAGCGTCATAGTAATCTACAAATTTCTTGCTTCTCTTGGATAAAATAAGCGCACTGCGCAGGTTGTGCTTTAATAACTGATATGATGTCTCCTGATCCTCGCCCCAATCATACTTAATGTCTTTTCGGGTCAGTTTTGTTAGAGATCTGGTGAACTTTGAGAAATTTCTGATAATTGCTTATAATAAGTGGCAAGTCTTAAGGACCGTCGTATCTTTATGGGGGTTCTAAGAGTTAACCAATTTCTGATAGTCTCGATCTTGGCGGGGTCTACTTGGATTCCTTTACTATTGATCACGTGACCGAGAAATCTTACCTATCTTAGTCAAAAGTCAAACTTAGAAAGCTTGGCATATAGTTGTTCTTTCTTCAACAACTCTAGAATCAGTCTTAAATGTTTGCTAGTGCTCCTCCTTGTTTCGTGAGTAGATTAAGAAGTCATTCAAGAATACAATCACGAATTTGTTTAGATAAGGTTTGCACACCCGATGAGGTCCGTGAGTATCGTTGGGGCACTGGTTAATCCCAACGGCATTAATAGGAATTTATGATGACCGAAACGGCATCTGAAGGCTGTCTTTGGAATATCTTTCTTGCAAACTCTAACCTGATGATAACCAGACCTTAGGTCGATCTTCTAATAGAATCTTAATTCTTGGAGTTTGGTCAAACAAGTCATTGATCCTTGTGAGCAGGTGTCGGTTCTTTTAGTTTATCTAGCTCTTAGTAATTGATGCACATTCTGAAGGTTCCATTCTTCTTCTTTATGAACAAAACTGGAGCTCCTCTAAAGCAAGGAACTCGGTTTGATAAACCTTTTATCTAAGAGCCACTACAGTTGGTTGGACGATTCTTACACTATGATGGGGCTAATCGGCATGGTGCTCGAGCCACTGGTACCGCACCCGATACTAGGCCGATTTTTTTGAATCTGACTTGCTCGATGTTGGGAGTTCAGGTAAGTGTTCTGGAAAAACTTTGGCGTAACCATAAATTAGAAGAATATTTTCGAGCCGCTTTCCCTTTGGCTCCCTCTCTATCAACACTTCAGGGTCCTAATGCTAGAGATGATGCTTACTTTGGTATTTCTTGCTTTAGCTTGGACAGTAAGGACCTTCTTATTGGCTAAAGGTATATGAACCGTCTTCTTGTTGCACACTACTTCCGCATGATTTTTCGATAGTCAATCCATGCCTATGACCACGTCAAAATTTCTCAGTTTGACGGCATCAAATCTGTTTCAAAGAGTCGGCCTACTAATTCTAAGGAGCATCCTCGACTTATATTATTTGTCTTAAGCGTCTCACTATCATCAACCTCAATAGCATAAGTAGCACTTAATGGAATTTATCTGCTTTGTGAACTTAGTGGATATAAAGCTCCTATCAGCACCAGTATCAAATAGTAGAAATGCATAAGTGGTATCTAATGGGGTAAGAGGATAAGTCTACGGGTTTGAAATTTCTCAGACAGATAGTCACAACTTTATCTTCTCCTACGCAGAGTTGTAGTTAAAACTTAATTCCTCATAAAAGTTCTTGATACTTAATCTTTGTATATGATATGGTCAGAATTTTCTGATATATTCTTACGCCTTATCTACCCTAAGATATATCAGATAGTATAGCCTAGAGAAATACTATAAAATGGTAGAAGGGTACTAAGTATGAGATGCTTCTGGGGTTTCCTCGTACTCCAGAGTGTTAAGTCGTTGGGTTAGTTCTACATTACGGGCTTTGCGCTCTACTAGGCGCTGTCACAATTTGTCTATTCCGTCTTGTTGAATCTCTTGGGTGTTCGGGTTGTCCCAAGGTATATTGAGGGTTTGTATTTCCTCCTGCTTAATCCTTGCAAAGATCTCACCGACCTCTTGGTGGATTTTGTCGAAATTGGAGGTCGTGTCAGGCGGCCCTTGCCACCAACAGAGGCATCGTTTGTTACGTAGGTTTCTGGGTAAGTGTCGGCACTTGAGAGGAAGATGGTGTTCCAACTTCAAACTGGTTTTGGATCCCTTCCTCGTTTCTCCACTCTTGGAGAGTGTGAGGCATCCATCCCCACTGTCTTACGTTTGCCTATCGTTACAGTTGCGGGCTTGGCTGAAGAGTAGGTACCGTGATAGACTCCCGTTGTGCTAGTCACACTCTTTTCCTTGGGGTGAACTTCCTTTATGGTCCATTGGGATGGCTTCTGAATAGGGTGTAGGATGGCATATGTGGTGGTGATGGTGGAGCAATTTGTGTTGCAGGGCCACAATTGCCCTCCTTGTGCTTTGACGAGTCCATTACATCGTCATTGATTTAGTCTGGGTGGGTTCCCGATCCAAAGTATACCTCAGTGTCACCTTGGCTTCTATGTTCCATGAGTGAGAATTCATCCTCTGAGTCAAAGAGGATAATAAACACATTGTTCGACATGTTATTGTCATCAGGGTCCATATATGTCTTCACAGTTCTTGAAGAAAGCTTAGTTTTGTAACAGTTATAGTCTAGGTACTAATGCAACCTAGTTCACTATAAACCTGGCTCTGATACCAATCTGTCACACCCCGTTACCCCGGTTGGCAACGAAACGTGACGTCGCGGAAGCGTAACCATAATCATAACGAACGACCACTATATTGACGTTTTTAAAAAAATACATGGATTTAACTTCAAATATAAATATTGTTTTACATAACCAAAATACAGCGTAAGTAGTTCTTAAAATACCAAGATTTAAATACACAATTTAGTTTATCAGGAAAGATGCAAATAATTCTCCGAGTTTGAAAATGATGCGACTCCAAAATGAACGGAAGCCTTGGAATACTTCCGATAAATGTGCATGTCTCAAACACCTGAAAATACATGCTAAAATACGTCAACAAATTGTTGGTGAGCTCATAGGTTTACGCGAAAAGACCAGTTTTATGGACATTATCCAATGAGTTGAATATATAAAATCATAAATTCCGTGTATGTATTACATAAACCATCATGCAACCGAAGCTTAATTAAAATAAGTTTGCCCTGTGCAGTATCCCCGATTGTAATATCGTGTGTTGAATATATATGCACTCGCTGTTATCCGACCCGAACTAACCCGAATGGGGGACATGACTCCCAATAGATCTATCCACAATATATTCGCGATTGCAAATAAATGCAATTAACGGTTTATGATTTGAGGGCTGATGGATCCAAACATGTAATACATATAAGAAATAAACAGTTTTGATGTCCATATGAAAACAGTGCATGTATTTCCAACCCAATAGATAGTGAAAATAGGGGTTATGAAGACTCACCGAGCTTGCGATGGCAAAAACAAGCGTAAAAAGCTATGTAGCGTAAATGGATGGATGATGCGTCGAGTGAGTTTAATCGAGTCCTAAATGATAATAAGGACTTAGTATCTCTAATATATGATGGTATATATATTTATAGATTTTTATATCTTAAATCACCCAACATTACAAGTTTATAAATAAAATCCGCTTAAAACGTCAAGTATATATATATATATATATATATATATATATATATATATATATATATATATATATATATATATATATATATATATATATATATAAAATTTTCCAGCTTTTTCGGAGATTTTTCGGCCTACTTTGAGGCTGTTTTTGACCAAACTCCAAAATGTTTTAGACTTTGGTTTTCTAGGACATTAAACTACTATATACAAAGGATTTTTTAAAATCAAGAACGGATATTTTTCGAGATGTTTAGGTTGGTTTAAAAGCTCGTTAAAAACCCTATGTTGGCCATTTTTGAGCTGTCAAACTTTCGGTTTGCCAAATAATTTCTGGAGGTCTTAAACTCCAAAATAAATTATGAAAACTTCCAGATCTATAGTTAAAACATAGATAGAACTTTTTGGACAATAATCAACTCATTTCGATAAGTTATAAATTAGTTATGATTTTTCAAAGTCGATGTAAATTTTCTGCCGAAAATCCGTAGTTTATAAACTTGAAATAGCTTGTGATTCTTGTTGTTTATTCAAAGACTACTTGTATAAAAGTTATAAAAGTTATAAAACACATATATATCACTTGTTTTCATAATATTAACATTTTTATGATGTGTTCATATATTCATAAACACATTTAAAGAAACAACTTAAAAATAAAAACTAGAGACCCATAAACTTGAGTTTTTATGGAACTTGTTGTTGTTGGTGATTGTATATATTATGCAATACTTATATAAACATAAATGTATGATGAAATAAGTTAGTATTTACTTACTATGAAGTGTTTAGAATATGATTTTGAGTAGAAGTTGGAATCCTTGCAAGACTTGCACCAAAACACTTGAATTTCTTGAAGAACACTTGAATGCAAAAGTTTGTGATGTGTGTGTGTATAGATCCGGTTTTTAGAATAGAAAAGGAGAGGTTTTTGTTGTTTGAAGTGTGGAAAAGAAGTGAGAAATGAGGTCTTATTTATAGACAAAGTGTTTGGTCTTTCAAATGATGAAAGACATGAAAAGTAGGAGGTTGTGTGCACTTTTTAAATAAAATGATTGTGTTTAAAGTAATATTAAAAAAATAGAAGTCAACCCCTAATTGGCACATGCCTATGGCTGGCCATACGTGTATTATTCATGTATTTTCTTTATTTTTTTTTGTATAAAAGTATTTAGAAATGTATTCTTGTATTTCCTTTTTCTTGTAATTTCATAAATACTTATGGATGCATTGTTTTAATGAATTGTTTTAGTCTTGCATAATTAATGTTAAGTAATTGTATTAGTGTTTGATTAGTGACACTAATCATAATTTAATTATTTACTTAGTTGAATTAATCCCTCATATCGTAAATCGATCGGATTAATTGATTTCCCGATTTATCGCACCGATGAATTTGATTCTAATTGAGTTGAATTTTCTAATAAACTTTGTTAATCACTTGATTAATTTCTAATGACCACTGATTAGGCTATAATTGGCTATTAAATACAGATTAGGTCATTTTTGCTAACCTGGTTTAGTGCCGGATGTTACAGTCTCCTCCTGTTAAGCGAATATTGTCCCGAAATTAGCTGGTGTTCTCCACTGCTTGAGTATTGTAGAACAACTGAGGGTATTTTTCTTGGAACTGATATTCGCGTTCCCACGTAAACTCAGGACCTCGCTCAGAGTTCCATCTGACTTTTATTATCGGGATCCGACTGTGCTTTAGTTTCTTGACTTCTCGGTCCATGATTTCAACCGTCTCTTAGATGAAGTGAAGTTTATCAGTTAGTTGGATCTCTCCCAAGAGGTAACTAGTGTCTCCTCTAACAAACACTTCTTCTTATTCGATACATGGAAGGTATTGTGCATGCTGCTAAGCTCTGGTGGTCACTCTAAACGATAAGCTACGAGTCCAATTCCCTTTAAGACTTTGTATTGCCAATGTATCGAGGGTTTAATTATCCTTGTTTCCCAAATCGTAACACGCCCTTCCATGGCAAGACTTTCATAAGTACTTGTTCTCCTAATCAGAACTCAAGGGATTTTCTATTTTCATCTGCATAACTTTCTTACCATCGCAGGCAACTTTTAGTCAGTTCCGTATCTGTACTATCGTTTTGGTAGTTTCGTGAATGGTCTTAGGGCCAGTGATTTGGCTATTTCCTACTTCTACCTAATAAATCGGCGATCGACACTTTCGCCCGTAGAGGGCCTCAAACGGAGCAGCTTTAATACTCGAGTGATAGCTATTGTAGTTACTAATTCCACTAAGGCAATTAAGTATCCATTACACAGGCTCTTATTTTGTGTTCTAGCGTTTGGATCGTTCTATTATTCTGACCATTGGTCTAAGGGTGATATGTGGTACTCATGTCCAAGTTAGTATCCAAAGCTTGTAGTAATAATTGCCAAAAGTCTAGATGTAAATCTGCTATTCGTATCCGAAATGAGTTAAATAGGCACTCTGTGTCCGGAGATGACTTCCTTGAGGTACGTTTGGACTAGCTTATTCATTCTGTTGTTCTCCTTGATTGGTAGGAATGTGCGGATTTTGTTAGGCGGTCGACTAATACTCAAATGGTTTCTGATGTTTTATCTTAACTTTGGAGCATGTTACAAATTTTCTGACAGATGTGGCAATGTCATTCTTCATGATAGGCCAGCCGTATAGCTCCTTAAGGTCATTATACATTTTATCGGATCCGGGGTGAACGGCATATCTTAATTTGTGTCCTTCATCCAAAGCCAGCTTTCTTATTCCACCAAACAGAGTAATCAGATTCTATTCATGAAATATCGATTTTTATTAGCCCTTATCCTAAAATATTTATCCACTTGTACTCTTAACGGCTTAGCTCATTAGTTTTCCTCAGGTGATAACGAATTTTCACGGTTGCAATTACTTATTAGTTCCATCCAACGGTACTACTTCGTATTCGACTCTTTCTGGTTCAAGATGTGTTGGAGGCTCTTATGGTCTGTGAATACAATACACTTCATACCGTACAACTAATGTCTCCAAGGATAAAGACTACTGCTTCAAGATCCAGATCATGCGTTGTATAAATCACCTAGTGAACCTTAAGTTTTCATAAAGCATAAGCTATGACCCTATCTTTCTGTATCAACCCATTGTGTGAAGCGTCACAGTAATCTACAAATTTCTTGCTTCTCTTGGATAAAATAAGCGCACTGCGCAGGTTGTGCTTTAATAACTGATATGATGTCTCCTGATCCTCGCCCCAATCATACTTAATGTCTTTTCGGGTCAGTTTTGTTAGAGCTCTGGTGAACTTTGAGAAATTTCTGATAATTTCTTATAATAAGTGGCAAGTCTTAAGGACCGCCGTATCATTATGGGTGTTCTAAGAGTTAACTAATTTCTGATAGTCTCGATCTTGGCGGGGTCTACTTGGATTCCTTTACTATTGATCACGTGACCGAGAATTTTTACCTATCTTAGTCAAAAGTCAATCTTAGAAAGCTTGGCATATAGTTGTTCTTTCTTCAACAACTGTAGAATCAGTCTTAAATGTTTGCTCGTGCTCCTCCTTGTTTCGTGAGTAGATTAAGAAGTCATTCAAGAATACAATCACAAATTTGTTTAGATAAGGTTTGCACACCCGATGAGGTCCATGAGTATCGTTGGGGCACTTGTTAATCCCAACGGCATTAATAGGAGTTTATGATGACCGAAACGGAATCTGAAGGCTGTCTTTGGAATATCTTTCTTGCGAACTCTAACTTGATGATAACCAGACCTTAGGTCGATCTTCTAATAGAATCTTAATTCTTCGAGTTTGGTCAAACAAGTCATTGATCCTTGTGAGCGGGTGTCGGTTCTTTTAGTTTATCTAGCTCTTAGTAATTGATGCACATTCTGAAGGTTCCATTCTTCTTCTTTATGAACAAAACTGGAGCTCCTCTAAAGCGAGGAACTCGGTTTGATAAACCTTTTATCTAAGAGCCACTACAGTTGGTTGGACAATTCTTACACTATGATGGGGCTAATCGGCATGGTGCTCGAGCCACTTGTACCGCACCTGATACTAGGCCGATTTTTTTGAATCTGACTTGCTCGATGTTGGGAGTTCAGGTAAGTGTTCTGGAAAAACTTTGGCGTAACCATAAATAATAAGAATATTTTCGAGCCGCTTTCCCTTTGGCTCCCTCTCTATAGCATACGTAGCACTTAATGGAATTTATCTGCTTAGTGAACTTAGTGGATATAAAGCTCCTATCAGCACCAGTATCAAATAGTAGAAATGCATAAGTGGTATCTAATGGGGTAAGAGGATAAGTCTACGGGTTTGAAATTTCTTAGGCAGATAGTCACAACTTTATCTTCTCCTACGCAGAGTTGTAGTTAAAACTTAATTCCTCATAAAAGTTCTTGATACTTAATCTTTGTATATGATATGGTCAGAATTTTCTGATATATTCTTAAGCCTTATTTACCCTAAGATATATCAGATAGTATAGCCTAGATAAATACTATAAAATGGTAGAAGGGTACTAAGTAGGAGATGCTTCCGGGGTTTCCTCGTACTCCAGAGTGTTAAGTCGTTGGGTTAGTTCTACATTACAGGCTTTGCGCTCTGCTAGGCACTGTCACAATTTGTCTATTCCGTCTTGTTGAATTGCTTGGGTGTTCGGGTTGTCCCAAGGTATATTGAGGGTTTGTATTTCCTCCTGCTTAATCCTTGCAAAGATCTCACCGACCTCTTGGTGGATTTTGTCGAAATTAGGGGTCGTGTCTGGCGGCCCTTGCCACCAACAGAGGCATCGTTTGTTACGTAGGTTTCTGGGTAAGTGTCGGCACTTGAGAGGAAGATGGTGTTCCGACTTCAAACTGGTTTTGGATCCCTTCCTCGTTTCTCCACTCTTGGAGAGTGTGAGACATCTATCCCCACTGTCTTATGTTTGCCTATCGTTACAGTTGCGGGCTTGGTTGATGACTAGGTACCGGGATAGACTCCCGTTGTGCTAGTCACACCCTTTTCCTAGGGGTGAACTTCCTTAATGGTCCATTGGGATGGCTTCTGAGTAGGGTGTAGGATGGCATATGTGGTGGTGATGGTGGAGCAATTTGTGTTGCAGGGCCGCAATTGCCCTCCTTGTGCTTTGACGAGTCCATTACATCGTCATTGATTTAGTCTGGGTGCGTTCCCGATCCAAATTATACCTCAGTGTCACCTTGGCTTCTATGTTCCATGGGTGAGAAATCATCCTCTGAGTCAAAGAGGATAATACCCACATTGTTCGACATGTTATTGTCATCAGGGTCCAAATATGTGTTCACAGTTCTTGAAGAAAGCTTAGTTTTGTAACAGTTATAGTCTAGGTACTAATGCAACCTAGTTCATTATAAACCTGGCTCTGATACCAATCTGTCACACCCCGTTACCCCGGTTGGCAACGAAACGTGACGTCACGGAAGCGTAACCATAATCAAAACGTACGACCACTATATGGACGTTTTTCAAAAATACATTGATTTTACTTCAAATATAAATATTGTTTTACATAACCAAAATACAGCGTAAGTAGTTCTTAAAATACCAAGATTTAAATACACAATTTAGTTTATCAGGAAAGATGCTAATAATTCTCCGAGTTTGAAAATGATGCGACTCCAAAATGAACGGAAGCCTTGGAATACTTTCGATAAATGTGCATGTCTCAAAAACCTGAAAATACATGTTAAAATACGTCTACAAATTGTTGGTGAGCTCATAGGTTTACGCGAAAAGACCAGTTTTATGGATATTATCCAATGAGTTGAATATATAAAGTCATAAATTCCGTGTATGTATTACATAAACCATCATTCAACCGAAGCTTAATTAAAATGAGTTTTGCCCCGTGCAGTATCCCCGACTGTAATACCGTGTGTTGAATATATATGTATTCGCTGTTAGCCGACCCGAACTAACCCGAATGGGGGACATGACTCCCAATAGATCTATCCACAATATATTCGAGATTGCAAATAAATGCAATTAACGGTTCATGATTTGAGGGCTGATGGATCCAAACATGTAATACATATAAGAAATAAACAATTTTGATGTCCATATGAAAACAGTGCATGAATTTCCACCCCAATAAATAGGGAAAATAGGGGTTATGAAGACTCACCGAGCTTGCGATGGCAAAAACGAGCGTAAAAAGCTATGTAGCGTAAATGGATGGATGATGCGTCGAATGAGTTTAATCGAGTCCTATATACAAAGGATTTTTAGAATCAAGAACGGCCATTTTTGAGCTGTCAAACTTTCGGTTTCCCAAATAATTTCTGGAGGTCTTAAACTCCAAAATAAATTATGAAAACTTCCAGATCTATAGTTAAGACATAGATCTAACGTTTTGGACAATAATCAACTCGTTTCGATAAGTTATGAATTAGTTATGATTTTTCGAAGTCGATGTAAATTTTCTGCAGAAAATCCGTAGTTTATAAACTTGAAATAGCTTGTGATTCTTGTAGTTTATTCAAAGACTACTTGTATAAAAGTTATAAAAGTTATAAAACACATATATATCACTTGTTTTCATAATATTAACATTTTTATGATGTGTTCATATATTCATAAACACATTTAAAGAAACAACTTAAAAATAAAAACTAGAAACCCACAAACTTGAGTTTTTATGAAACTTGTTGTTGTTGGTGATTATATATATTATGCAAGACTTATATAATCATAAATGTATGATGAAATAAGTTAGTATTTACTTACTTTGAAGTGTTTAGAATATGATTTTGAGTAGAAGTTGGAATCCTTGCAAGACTTGCACCAAAACGCTTGAATTTCTTGAAGAACACTTGAATGCAAAAGTTTGTGATGTGTGTGTGTATAGATCCGGTTTTTAGAGAAGAAAAGGAGAGGTTTTTGTTGTTTGAAGTGTGGAAAAGAAGTGAGAAATGAGGTCTTATTTATAGGCAAAGTGGTTGGTCTTTCAAATGATGAAAGACATGAAAAGTAGGAGGTTGTGTGCACTTTTTAAACAAAATGATTGTGTTTAAAGTAATATTATAAAAATAGAAGTCAACCCCTAATTGGCACATGCCTATGGCTGGCCATACATGTATTATTCATGTATTTTAATTTTTTTTTGTATAAAAGTATTTAGAAATGTATTCTTGTATTTCCCTTTTCTTGTAATTTCATAAATACTTATGGATGCATTGTTTTAATGAATTGTTTTAGTCTTGTATAATTAATATTAAGTAATTGTATTAGTGTTTGATTAGTGTCAGTAATCATAATTTAATTATGTACTTAGTTGAATTAATCCCTCTTATCATAAATTGATCGGATTAATTGAGTTCCCGATTCATCGCACCGATGAATTTGTAACAACCCAGCTTTTATCTGAACTTAATTTCTGTATTTGATCCAATAATGTAATTTAATTACTTTATTTGCCTTGTAAATTAATTAATTAATGAAAATTTAATTAATTAAGTTTAATATGATATATATATTATAAAGTATTTAAATGATTAAAATTAAAAGAGATGTAAAATACAAAAGTGAAAGTGGGTTAAATGAAATAATTATCAAAATGAAATATATAAACTAAATTAATGACCATTAACATCATTTAAGATCTTGACTCTCTCTCTCTCTACTCTCTCTAACACCATACGGCTATTTCACAATCCATCAAAAATTCATCATAAATTGCAAATTAATTGAAGAATCAATACAAGGAAGAGTTACAATCATCATCAAAGATCATTAAACTACAAAGATTTGAGGTAATGTTCAATTATAATTTTGAATTTTTATGATGTTTGATTCGGAATTGTGAGAAACCGAAATCCAAAGAATTAAATTATGAAATGTGTTGTTGCATGTTTAAAATTTTACTAGATAATCATATAATGAAGTAATTAGAACTCATAGAAACAAAAATCATGGATTAATTCGTCCAAATAAGTTCAAAATTTGAAAATTTGTGTAAAAATGTGTTCTTGAGAAAAAGTGTTGAATTTGGACGATTTTGGATGGATTAATGTGATTTTTATAGGGAAAAGTGTATAAAAACACTCTAAAAATGATAATATTACAAAGTATTACATTGCATGTTGATAGAATGCGTTTTTGAGAATTATTATGAAAAATCCGAATGAATATAACTAAGAACACTAAGAACAAATTCTGGAAATTATGATGATGAAGGATCCGAATTCGGATGAGAAGCCCAATTTGGATCTTATGTTTCGGATGACTACTTTAAATCTTGTATGGTCCGAAATTCGATTGATCACTTTGGTTCCTATGCATTTCGGATGACCCTAATTCGGTTCCCAGGTCCCAATTCGGATGATACACATTTCGGTTAGTACTAATTCGAGTTGGCCATTCGGTCCGAATCCGGATGACTGATCCGGATTAGTCCGAATCCGGACAACCAATCCGGATGGTCCGAAACTAGTGATCCGACCCGGGGGAATCCGAATTTGAATATTTTATTTTGAAAACTTTAAATCATAGATAAATGATATTTTATAATTATAATATCCATAGATTATGATGAAAGATTGATTAAAGTAATAAGAGATATATTAATATTTATATCTCATTAAGATTACAAAGAGTTAAAGAAAATGCAAAATGATTAATGAATTAGCAGTTATCAGAATCAGATAAAAATAAAGACTTTAAAACTAAAAGCTGATGACATTGATATGATAATTCTGGACAGGTTCAGTGAAATTCTGAACAAAGATTTAAAGATTCGATTTGACAGAGAAAAGATTGAGATAAAATCCTGAGATAACTCAGGTGGCGGATTTTACATCTGTTTGATAAAGACCCCAACACTTTGAGTTATAGATATTCAGATTTAACATGCTTGAATTTTCCGGTTGAGACATATTGTTGACGCTAGATTGATTTGACATTCATGTTATCAGCTGGATTGTGACCTGTGCACACCATGGTTGGGTGTTGCCCAGTGGATCATGATAGCTATTTGACTTATCACTTCATATGATATTGCTTTTACAGTTCATTTCAGATATTGCTTTAAGATTATTGCTATCATGACATTGATTACGTATGCTTCATCATTGCATATACTTGACATATTGATTCAGCTTGATTAGCCATGATTGGTCTATTGTTCTAGACCTGGCTATTTCACCAGTTCTATTGAACTTGGTAATGACCTCCGATGTTCCGCCACGTTGATTTACTAGTGGCTAGCCTAGTATGTGGCTGATCCCCACGATTTAAGCGTGAGCATGCCCTGAGCATCATCCGACTCTATGACTTCTATGTCTCAATCATGAGGGCTGTAGCGACAGCCAAGACATATCACGCTAGACTAATGATCCGCTTGACATCGCATGTTTAATTTGAAAATCTATTTACTCACTAAGCTTTTCTTACGGTTGCTACATTAATATTTTTACAGGAAAAGATAAAGGAATGTCACCTGTGGGACCTAGCACTTAGGTCATACAAGAATCAAGTGAAGTTTTCATAGACCACTACTCAACAAACTTTTCGGTACTGATTGGAAGATGACAGTTGTGGTGGTTTTGGGTAGACTTGATATGATTGTATGATGTAATGTATTAGATTAGATGATACCCTTTATAAGTTTAATTTAAAAACTTTGATCTGTATTAAACTTAATCCTAATATGCTTGTACTGTAATTTAATATTGCGCAATTAATTAATCTATCTTAGTTATGATTGATATCGTGTTGCATGATGTGGGACCTAGACTCGTGACTACCGCCCCGTGAGGGGTGGTCTTCACAGAATTTGATTCTAATTGAGTTGAATTTTCTAATAAACCTTGTTAACCACTTGATTAATTTCTAATGACCACTGATTAGGTTATAATTGGCTATTAAATACAGATTAGGTCATTGTTGCTAACCTGGTTTAGTGCCGGATGTTACATGCAGGCTATAGAAGATCTTGAAAAACAAATCAATGACTATAAGGATAATGAGATTCAGATGGGACATGATAGAACATATCATGAGTGGGAGAAAAATGAACAGAATAAGAAAATAGAGACCCTAAATAAGAAACTTGATGAGGCTGAACAGAAGGTGTTAAAAGCTAACAAGATAATAGAATCTATTAATATAGATTTAGGTAGCTTCAAGCTGGGAAATCAAAAGCTAGAACACCTAATGGAAGTTCAATTTAAAGATAGGGTAAAATCTCAACTCAATCCCAAGGAAGGTATAGGATACAAAGCTACTCCACCCCCATACAACAACAAATATATTCATCCCATGAGTGTAGTTGCTGATAGGCTTGTGAATGATCCATTAGATGAGATAATGAAAACTGTAGATCCTATCCTTGAAGACAAGCCTGAATCTAAACTTATTTCAAATGAAGGCTGTGAGTGTAAAGAAGTTGAGAGAAACTCCAAAACAATGAGTGCACCTATAGAACCTCCTACTTCCAGTTTCATCAAACCTCACAGTGTGAAAGGAAAGGAGAAGATGAGTGTATGCAATAATGCTCCACATATTTCTATACCTTCTAACTGTAACATTGCATCTTCCTCAAAAACTAACAAAAGGGGTAAGACTGTTCCAATATGCACATGCCAAAAGCATGGTGTCCAAAAATTTCCCACACAGCAGCAGGTGAGGGGAAATCAAAGGAACAAGAACCAGTTATGGTCTCACAAAACTGGTTCTCCAATCATAACAGTCAAAAGATGTTTCCATTGTGGCAGAAAAAATCATTTGGCCAGGCATTGTTTATATAAACCATCTGTTACAAAACAGACTGCTGTTTAAAAACAGACGATTGTTCAAAACTCAAAAATTTCAAAGGCCAAAACACCTGTCACACCAGTTCCAAAGAAGACAGTTGATCACAGGAACTTAAAAGTCAACAAAAGACAGCCTACACACCAAAAACAAGTTTTAGCAAAATCCAAAGCAAACATTAAAAGGTATGGTGTGCTAAAGGCAAAAACACCGATCAAACTGCTGATGCAAGTTGTTAGCACTAAAAACCAAGTTCAAACTGCTAAGTCTAAAACTGGAACTGGTAGTGGGTCTTCGGAGACTGTTAATGAAAAGGTTGGAAAGAATACCTGGATACCTCATGTCATAACTAAATACTCCTCACAGAATCCACCTATGGATCTCACTAAGTTTAAAAAGACACAAACAATATTTAGTTATGTCAATGCACAAGGACAACCCAAAACCAATTTTGTTTAGGTTTACTCCATTACTAGCTAAGCTTTTTCTGTGCAGGGCAACCACATGACCCAACATAAGAGAAGATGGCATATGGACAGTGGATACTCTAGGCACATGACAGGCAATTCTGAATGCTTGTCAAACTTCAAAAGCTTTGAAGGAGGGTTTGTTGCATTTGGAGGCAATTCCAAGGGAGGTAAGGTTGGTAAAGGTACTGTCAAAGCAGACAACATGTTATTCAATGATGTTTCACACACTCTGAGTGAATTGTTCTTTCAAAAGATTTTAAAATCCCTGAAAATCTTGTTTTACTTAGAATACCAAGAAAGGACAATGTCTACTATTTGGACAAAGATCTTTTATCCAAATCAAATACTTTAAGTTGTTTGATATCCAAAGCATCATTAAATGAGTCTGATCTTTGGCACAGAAGGATGTGTGACATGAACTTCAAGTCTATGAATGTTTTAGTCAAAAAGAATTTGGTAAGAGGTTTACCACAAAAGGAGTTCATATGTGATGATCATTGTGTAGAATGTCTCAAAGGCAAGCAACACAAAACTTCTCATAAGGCCAAAGAAGTAAATTCAATCTCATCTGCTCTTCATCTTATTCATATGGATCTTTTTGGTCCAACATCTGTTTTGAGTTTGAATAAAAGAGCTTACTGTTTAGTCATTGTTGATGATTTCACCAGGTTCACATGGGTTTACTTTCTTAGGACTAAGGATGAAAATGCTGAGCTAGTCAAATCTTTTATTCTTAAGATTGAAAACCAATCAAATTTTAAAGTTAAGGTGATCAGGTCAGACAACGGAAATGAGCTTAAAAAACGTATCGTAAACAGTTTCTGTGAGTCTAAAGGCATTGCAAGGCAATATAGTGCACCCAGAACACCACAACAAAATGGAGTAGCTGAAAGGAAGAATAGAACTTTAATAGAGGCTGCTAGAACCATGCTAGCTGATTCCAAACTACCAATGACCTTCTGGGAAGAGGCAGTAAATACAACCTGTTATGCTCTAAATAGGGTTCAAGTTGTTCAGTCTCAAGGATAAACTCCCTATGAGTTATTCCATCACAGGATTCCCTTAGTAGCATTCTTAAAGCCTTTTGGTTGTTCATGCACTATTCTTCACACTAAAACTCACTTAGGAAAGTTTGAAAGCAAGGCTGAAGAAGGTTTCTTTATAGGTTACTCAATTCAAAGCAAAGCCTATAGGGTGTATAACGGTGTGTCTAAAAGCATTGAAGAAAGTGCCAACATTGAGTTTAATGAAAATACTGTAAATATCAAAGGCACTGGTCCTGATTGGTTGTTTGATTTAGATTTACTGGCAAATTCTCTGAGCTTTGTTGAGTATCCTGCAGGAACTGCTAAAAACAGTGTTGGCACTGTCAACCCAAATTCTCATGCTGATAACACAAATATTCAAGCTGTTGGCACAAAGTTTCCAACAATTGCAGATTCTGTTACATGGGATGAGTATACTGTAATTCCACTTCTATCTTGTGACCCACCAGGGGTACTGTTTGATCAACCAGACACAAATACCGAGTGTGAAGTAACAGCTCCATCCAATAGAGAAACAGTCACATTTTCTGATCAAACTGTTACTAGAGCAGAATCCTCAAGTGGTGCTGAAAGTGATGATACAAATCTAGGAACATCATTTCAGACAGAAAGAGAACCCACACTTAGGGTTCACAAGTATCATCCTCTCAACCAGATAATGGGAGACCCACACACTTCTATGCAGACAAGGACAATGGTTCACAAGGAGTCCCCTGATGCTGAATCAGCAGTCCCAGAATTCCATCTAGCTGCCTTTGAACATGCATGCTTCATGACATAATTGGATCCAAAGAAGGCATCTGAGGCTCTGAAAGATCCATCTTGGATTGAGGCAATGCAAGAAGAACTTTTCAATTCAAGATTCAGAATGTATGGACTGTAGTTGACTTGCCTAAAGTTAAGAGGGCAATTGGTACAAGATGGGTTTTCAGAAACAAGAAGGATGAGAGAGGTGTAGTGATCAAGAACAGAGCAAGGTGTGTAGCTCAAGGCTATACTCAAGAAGAAGGAATAGATTATGATGATGTCTTTACCCCATTAGCAAGGATAGAAGCCATCTGAATGTTCCTAGCTTATGCCAGCTTCAAAGGGTTCAAAGTGTACCAAATGGATGTGAATTCTGCATTCTTGTATGGTACAATTGAAGAAGAGGTTTATGTGTGTCAAGCCCCTAGATTTGAGGACTATAAGTATCCAGTCAGAGTCTACAAGTTAGACAAATCCCTCTATGGACTCCACCAAGCCCCAAGAGCATGGTATGACACTTTGTCTTCATACCTTCTACAAAATGGATTCAAGAGAGGTACTCTGGAAAAGACATTATTCACAAAGTCCATCAAATCAGAGATTCTTCTTCTTCATATCTATGTTGATGATATCATTTATGGATCAACAAATGATATTCTGTGCAAGGAGTTTGAAACCTTGATGCATAAGAAGTTTCAAATGAGTTCAATGGGGGAACTAACTTTCTTTCTAGGATTGCAGGTCAAGCAAAAACCCAATGGACTTTTATAAGTCAATCAAAGTATGTAAATGACATCCTGGGAAAGTTTGGATACAAGGATACCAAAGTTGCCAGCATTTACAATTGAAGCACAAAATTACAAAACCTTTACGTGCAGACTTACAATAGAAAGACCTAGTCTATCTATATATATAGCCTTCTGATTTGTTTCCTTGATGAACTCTGATTTCTCTTGTAGTAGATATGCTTGGAAGATACTCAAATCTTGAAATATATATTACTTCCCGAACTTCAGCACTTTCTGTTGTTAATCTGTTGAGCAGCTTGAACTTTTACTCTAGCAGCTTAAACTTTTGAACTAGCAACTCGAACTTGTTGAACTAGCAGCTCGAACTTTGACATTACACAGAAATACTACTAACAGTCTGAGAAATCTAACTAACAGCTTGACATACTTAAGAATATTTCCCAACAATCTCCCCCTAACTTAAATTCTTTACACAAGACTTTAAGTTTCTATACAAATAAGGAAATAAAACAAAGTAAAACTGTTATTTACAAACTAAGGCATCCAAAAACTTACAATTATGAAAGTTTCTGCCATCTAGCCTTTCTGAAATCTCTCTTCAACTCCTCTTTATCATAATTAATCTTCATTGAGCTCATCTGGAGTAGCATGCCTTTGGTAGATTGATAAATTCAAAATTGTACAACCTGTTGGATCCGTCTGCAAGCTTGAGTCTATATGTCATTGATTTGACATATAAATCAACCTGTACAATCTTCATATCCTTGGCAGCTTCTATATCTACTCTGGTAGACTCTGGGTTAAAAATGCTTCTGAGATCTTTCAAATTTCGATGATCCCAAACACATCGAGACCTTGAATGACTGGCAGTTCCAATATGATGCATTCATGTCAGCTCATCTCTAGTTAGTCTCAGTATCAGATGAATTAGGCTTTTAAATTCTTCTTCTGGACCAGCCTCTCTTCTGATCACAAAATGATAATCTAAATCAATGTCATCCATTAACTTAGCATACCAGTAAGTAATAGGAGGTTTAGAGAAGTCATACTGATCCAGGACCTTTTCAATTTTCATTCCTTTTTGCAACTGTTGTTCAAACATCACTCTCTTAACCTGATAAAAACTTTGCTTGTTGATTGGTTTCTGAAGGAGGATCATTAGCAACAGTTTGAACTGGTTCTTGTGGACCTTGTACTTATTCGGAGGTTGTGGATACTTTTTCTTTTTCCTTTTCTTTGTCATATAGAGCCTAAAGCTTTTCGGTTGACCATGACTGAGCAATTACTGTTGATATTCCAGTTGAAGCAGAGAAATTTATCAAAAATCTTCTATGTTCTGCGTTTGATGGCCCTGTTGGCCTTTTCCTCTTTTTTTGATTTTCCTTGAGCACAATCCCTCTTAGATAATCACCTAAGGTTTCATCATCTCTCATTGGTTCATGAGTTTGCTGGTCTAAGATCTCATCTTGTTAATCTGCTAATTTCCTTGCCAGTTCAGCATCATGGGCAACTTGGGCTTCTTTAGAAGTGAATTTAATATTTGGAGACTCAATCAGAATACCTTTGCCCTTGTCTCTGGAAGCTGATGTTGTGGGTTGGACTGCTGTGACAGGAGCTTGAGAACCTTCTCGGATGACAACTCCACTTGTCCTGGTGGGAGCAGCTTGAGTTTCTAGACTAACAGCTTGAGAAGTTGTTGGGACTGTTAGCCTAGAAACT
The DNA here is from genome assembly GCA_020465985.1 of Centrapalus pauciflorus. Lineage (NCBI taxonomy): Eukaryota > Viridiplantae > Streptophyta > Magnoliopsida > Asterales > Asteraceae > Centrapalus > Centrapalus pauciflorus. The sequence goes on from JAANYP010008424.1 coordinate 58,916, forward strand.
GAAGCTGTTGTTGGAGAAGTTGAAACTGTTTGGACTGGATGAGGGATCTCCTAATTCTCCCCCTTTTATGATGCATTGGTTTGGCCAGGTGGATCAAAAACCTTTGCAATAGGGTTCGAACTAACTTCTCAAGCTGTATGATCTTGTTACCACAAAGTGTGAACCCAAGGTAAAAATGATCAAGGCGCTGCTGTTGGGCTACTGTAAGTTGTTGCAAAGCAGTGATCTAAGATCCCTGTGTAGCAATAATGAATTTGTAATGTTCCAACATGGCTACAACAGGTTTCAACTGTTGATCCGTCAATGCCATTAGTTGCAGACTAGCCTCAAGATCTTTAAATGATAGTGGTATTTGAGATCTATCACTGGCATGAATTCCAGAAGTAGAAACATCTGGGCCCCTTTGTTCTTGGTACTGGGGACTTCCAAAAGGTGCTTTCACATGCTCTGTTGCCATGGGTGTGGTCTTAGATATGTTGATACTGTCCTGTGCCTCTTGTGTAGAGACATCAGTAGTATCAGCCACAAAACCCATATGAACATCCTCTGATGGGATGTCCACCTCCTAGTTGAGGGTGTGAGTGTCCTCAATGGGTTCCCTTTCGATATTCTGTGCAGGAGTGTCCCCTGCAAAGGGCTATTTGGCTCTTGTAGTTGGGCTGAAGAGGAAGGAGCTTCTGAAACCCTTTATCTTTTATACATTAGCAGTGAGGGGGCTGGGGCTGTATGTATAATAGAAGGAGTAGAGGAAGTGTTTGTATCATGAGGAGTGGGTTGGGGTCCTGGGGGTGAAGCAGTAATGGATGGTTGAGCCTGCTCAGGACCCTCTCCTCTGTTTCTTGGATTGATGTCCAGCATTGCAGAAGGCAATGGGATATCCACATTGAGAAATTTGGCACTTGGTTTAAAAAGTCTTTTAATAGAAGGTAAAGAGTGCCTATGAGAAACATGTATCCTTTTATGAATTTTAAAATTATTGCAAGATTTTGCAATTATTTCTGCCAAAAACCGTGGATACATCAAAAATTTCCCATTCTTTAGGGCATGATGCCTTAACATCCCCTGAAAAATAATATTTGAAAAATTGAACTGTTGGCCTGTTGATAAACATACCAAGGCAGTGGCAATATGTAACATCCTAAAATCTAAATTATTGTAATTTAGATTAATTGGTTGGATATTTGGTAATTAAAGATAATTAAGTTGGATTACGAAAGATGATTATGTATCCGGATATTTAAAAGTTGGTTGCTATTTTAAGAAATTAAGAAATTTGAGAATTTTGAATTATTATTATGGAGTATTATGATTTATAAATGTTAGTGATGATAAAACTAAGGTAAAATCAGTATTTAGTGGGATAAGATAAGTTGAGGGGCTAATTGTGCCAAAACCCGAATGTTTAAAACTAAAAGACTCATTTCTTTCAAATGGTTTCATTTCACCATTCCAAACTCAAGAACTCTCCATCTCTCTCTAGAATCTCTCTGCTGGATCGAAATTGTGGAGCTAAATTCGTGGATTAAAGCTTCATATAATCAAGAATAAGTAGAATTAAGGTAAGAATATGATCTATCAACTTGGGGTTTTCATTTTGAGGTTTTTCATCATATTTGGTTGAATTTGGACAAATTAGTGTGTTATAAATGGGGAAAAAGATATAAAAACACTCCAATAATGTAAAATTAACCTTTGATTAAGTTGCATGTGGCTAGAAATCGAATATGGGAATTTTGGAGTAAAATCCGTAAATTGCGACCTACATTTCTGCATGTGAACTCGGCGAGTTCCCAAGAACACATGAACAAATCTTCAAAAATTCGTAAGTGTTGGATCCGAATTCGGTTGGGACCCGAATTCGGATGTGACCCGAACTTAGTTGGGACCGAAATCAAATAAAGAAACGAACTCGGATGGACCCGAATTCGGATGGGTCAATGTACTTCGGATGGGTCCGAAATCCGGCTGAGGATCCGAAATTCGGACATGAACTCGGCGAGTTCTATGGGGAACTCGGCGAGTTCTATGCTGTGCATGTGTAATTCGGATGGGTTATTAAGGACCCGAATTTATGGACAATTAAACACACTTTTGAGATAACTTTTGTAACATATTAAGGTAAATAAAGGAGGGTTAATTGGGAATTATAACACCTCGAGTGATGAGATTTAAATGTGAGTTTCGGATGACGGATCCGAATGTTGTAACACTTTTAAATTGTACAACTTGATGTACATTTGTTGAGGAACATGTGTATGATATGATTTTATTATGGAAATGTAACAGGTCCCTTGTGGTGTTGTTTAACCCACAGTGGGTACTTTTGAGTCCGGTTGAAATTCCAAAGAGAAATAAGATAACTTGAAGCTTAAGAACGCACCCACTGTGAGCACCTTTGATTTTAAACATGTCTGCATCTGCTTTATGTTTGCTATTGCCTGCTGAGGCATGTAATTTCACTTTCGTTTGGCACTCTACTAACTTGCGTATATGTTGATGCACATTCATACTTGTTGCATGTCGGTTCATTTGTTGTGCATCTTATCGATGGACTTGAGGGTCGCATCTGTACTCTGATGTTACTGTGCTATATGACCAAGAGTTTGACACCTCTGTGGTCAGGATAGACAGTAGGTCATCCCTGATGTTATGTCTGCCTCAGATGGTTGGTTTTTCTTATGCCGAGCGTCATCTCAAAGGAGCTGCGGCTCGGGTTTGCGTACTTGGAGTACGTGTGGAGTATACGGTATGCGGTACCGCGGTTACTCCTTAGGGGCATCATAAGGATTTGCAGAATGTGTAAAATCATTTGGTATTCACTAAGCATTCGCTTACCCCTCAGTTGTTGACTTTTTACAGGAAAAGGGAAATCTGCTGCGGGACCATCTAGCTAGGACGTTTGTTGAAGTATTTGAAGATTTCCACGGTTTAACTTGGTATTTGGTTATGGAAATACTGTTGTAATCAATTTGGGGATAATGTAACACTTTTGAGTTTGTAGACTTAGATGTGTAACCTATGTAGCACCGTAGGGTGTTGGACACAAATTTGTTTTATTTTATTTTGTATTTTATGCTTCCGCACTGTAGTTCAAGCTATCAGATCATTATGCAATTGTTTGTTGGTGATTAATCCTGGGTGTATTGTAATTGTGGTTAAATGTGGCAAGGGTGTCACACAATATTTGAAGAAAACTCAGACCAACCAGTTCTTTTAGGGCTTATACACTGTTGTATAATATGCACAAGATATTTCCATTTAGGGGCAAAATGTGCTTTGAAGAAAGTAAAAGAATCAGTAGGGCTCCTATACCCAATAGCCAAAAGTCCTTCATGTAAAGCAGTAAGGGATAGATCAGTTATACCTGTGGCATCTTGAAGATGCAGATGTTGGCGTATAGACTCCTCGGTGATGGTAATGGAATTACCATCAATGTTGGATACAAAAGAGGTGACTCCATTAGAGGTATTGACTGTGGCAGATTTCCAGAACTGCTCTATATGGGTGACATATATGGTGGGATTAATAGTGAGAGCATGATGGATATGGGAACTTCAAAGAAAGTCCATCATGTCATGGAATGGTTGCAGGTCAGAATGTTTGAGAGAGTAGGGTAGGCAGTTATGTTCTTTGACAAACTCCATTGAAAATCAAGATGGTGATTTAGGGTTTGGAACGACTGTGTGGAAATCGCTTAGAGGGAAGATGAAAAGATTGTGGAAGATATTTTTGCAACTGGTAGTTGCAATTGAATGAAACTGAGACTTTAAAGGTTTTGGCTTTTTAAAAAAAATATCTAAGCCCGCGCACAATCTTTTGAAGAATTACTGAGATACCCTGCACACTTTGACAGACCAAGTGAAACAACTAACAGTTCGAGAAAATGAACTAACAGCTTGAGAATAGTCTCAAGCTGTTAGTTGAAAATTGAGCATTTTTCTTATAAAACAGTGTGTCCCCCTTAAATAAACACATTCAATAAGTATGTTCCTCATAAAATAAGAGAGAAGAATGAAATACAAATTAATCCATGTTGACCATACCAATATTTGATACTAGAAAGATGAATCTTCCTACATCAAATGGTTTTGTAAATAGATCAGCTATATGATCATCTGTATGAATTTTGGTAACCTGGATTAATTTCTTCTCATTACAGTCCCTTATAAAATGAAATCTAATGTTTATGTGCTTGGTTTTGGGAAATTTCTCTGGATTTTGTACAATGTGTATTGCACTTGAGTTGTCAATATAAATAGGAGTAGATAGGAAGTTCATACCATAGTCTCTCAGTTGGTTCTGAATCCACATCACTTGGGAACAGCAGCTGGCAGCTGCAACATATTCTGCTTCAGTAGATGAGGTGGAAACAGTGGTCTGCTTTTTGCACTTCCAAGAGACCAGTCTTGCTCCTAGATATTGACATCCACCAGTTGTGCATTTTCTGTCTATGTTGCAACCTCCATAGTCACTGTCAGAATAGGCTGTTAGTTCAAAAGGAGAGTCCTTAGGATACCATAGTCCCAATTTTGGTTGGCCCTTGAGGTATCTAAAGATTCCCTTAACAGCAAACAAATGTGAGTCCTTTGGAGCACATTGAAACCTGGCACAAACAAAAACAGAAAACATTATATCAGGTCTAGAAGATGTGAGATACATTAGTGAACCTATCAAGGATCTGTATAAGTGAATATCCACATTTACTCCATCTTTATCTGCATCAAGCTGCTTGTGAGTGTCCATTGGAGTGCTAGCAACTTTGGTATCCTTGTATCCAAACTTTTCCAGGATGTCATTTACATACTTTGATTGACTTATAAAAGGTCCAGTGAGTTTCTGCTTGACCTGCAATCCTAGAAAGAAAGTTAGTTCCCCCATTGAACTCATTTGAAACTACTTGTGCATCAAGGTTTCAAACTCCTTGCACAGAATGTCGTTTGTTGATCCATAGATGATATCATCAACATAGATCTGAAAAAGAAGAAGCTCTGATTTGATGGACTTTGTGAACAATGTCTTGTCCAGAGTGCCTCTCTTGAATCCATTTTGTAGAAGGTAGGAAGACATAGTGTCATACCATGCTCTTGGGGCTTGGTAGAGTCCATAGAGGGCTTTGTCTAACTTGTAGACTCTGTCTGGATACTTATAGTCCTCAAATCTAAGGGGTTGACACACACAAACCTCTTCTTCGATTGTACCATACAAGAATGCAGATTTCACATCCATTTGGTACACTTTGAACCCTTTGGAGCTGGCATAAGCTAGGAACAGTCTGATGGCTTCTATCCTTGCTACTAGGGAAAAGACATCATCATAATCTATTCGTTCTTCTTGAGTATATCCTTGAGCTACCAACCTTGCTTTGTTCTTGATCACTACACCTCTCTCATCCTTCTTGTTTCTGAAAACCCATCTTGTACCAATTGCCCTCTTACCTTTAGGCAAGTCAACTAGTATCCATACATTCTGAATCTTGAATTGCAAAAGTTCTTATTGCATTGACTCAATCCAAGTTGGATCTTTCAGAGCCTCAGATGCCTTCTTTGGCTCCAATTATGACATGAAGCATGCATGTTCAAAGGCAGTTAGACTGAATTCAGGGACTGCTGATTCAGCATCAGAGGACTCCTTGTGAACCATTGTCCTTGTCTGCACAGGAGTGCGTGGATCTTCCATTATCTGGTTGAGAGGATGATACTTGTGACCCCTGAGTGTGGGTTCTCTTTCTGTCTGAAATGATGTTCCCAGATTTGTATCATCACCTTCAGCACCACTTGAGGATTCTGCTCTAGTAACAGTTTGATCAGAAGATGGGACTGTTTCCCTATTGGATGAAGTTGTTACTTCAGGGCTTGGGATTGACACTTCACTCTTTGTATTTGTGTCTTGTTGATCAAACAGGACCCCTGGTGGGTCACAAGATAGAAGTGGCAGGACAGTATACTCATCCCATGTAGTAGAATCTGCAATTTTTGGAAACTTTGTGCCAACAGCTTGAATATTTGTGTTACCAGTATGAGAATTTGGGTTGACAATTCCTACACTGTTTTCAACACTGTTTTCAGCAGTTCCTGCAGTATACTCAACAAAGCTCATAGAATTTGTCAGTGAATCTAAATCAAACAACCAATCTGGATCAGTGCCTTTGATATTTGCAGTGTTTTCATTAAACTCAACATTGACACTTTCTTCAATAGTTTTAGACACACTATTATATACCCTATAGGCTTTGCTTTGAATAGAGTAACCTGCAAAGAAACATTCTTCAGCCTTACTTTCAAACTTTACTAAGTGTGTTTTAGTGTGAAGGATTGTGCATGAACAACCAAAAGACTTTAAGAATACTACTAAGGGAATCCTGTGATGGAATAACTCATAGGGAGTTTTTCCCTGAAACAGAACAATTTGAACCCTATTTAGAACACAGCATGCTGTATTTATTGCCTCTGCCCAGAAGGTCATTGGCAGTTTGGAATCAGCTAGCATGGTTCTAGCAGCCTCTATTAAAGTTTTGTTCTTCCGTTCAGCTACACCATTTTGTTGTGGTGTTCTAGGTGCACTATATTGCCTTGCAATGCCTTTACACTCACAGAAACCGTTTAGGATATGAGTTTTAAACTCAGTTCCATTGTCTGACTTGATTACCTTAACTTTCAAATTTGATTGGTTTTCCATCTTAAGAATAAAGGATTTGACTAGCTCAGTAGTTTCATCCTTAGTCCTAAGAAAGTAAACCCATGTAAATCTGGTTAAATCATCAACAATGACTAAACAGTAAGCTCTTTTATTCAAACTCAAAACAGATGTTGGACCAAAAAGATCCATATGAATAAGGTGAAGAGCAGATGAGATTGAATTTACATCTTTGGCCTTATGAGAAGTTTTGTGTTGCTTGCCTTTGAGACATGCTACACAATGATCATCACATATGAACTCCTTTTGTGGTAAACTCCTTACCAAATTCTTTTTGACTAAAACATTCATAGATTTCAAGTTCATCTGACACATCCTTCTGTGCCAAAGAGCAGACTCATTTGATGATGCTTTGGATATCAAACAGCTTAAAGTATTTGATTTGGATAAAAGATCTGTGTCCAAACAGTAGACATTGTCCTTTCTTGGTGTTCTAAGTAAAACAAGATTTTCAAGTATTTTAAAATCTTTTGAAAGGACAATGCACTCAGAGGCTGTGAACAAAACAATATTTTGTTTATCACAGATTTGAGACACACTTAATAAATTGTACTTCAGCTGTTCAAGATACAAAACATCATTGAAGATCATATTGCCTGCTTTGACAGTATCTTTACCTGTTACCTTACCTCCCTTGGAATTTCCACCAAATGCAACAAACCCACCTTCAAAGCTTTTGAAATTTGACAAGCATTCAGAATTGCCTGTCATTTGCCTAGAGCATTCACTGTCCATATGCCATCTTCTCGTATGTTGGGTCCTGTGGTTGCCCTGCACAGAAAAAGCTTAGTTAGTAGTGGAGTAAACCCAAACCAAATTGGTTTTGGGTTGTCCTTGTGCATTGACATAACTAAATACTGTTTGTGTCTTTTCAAACCTAGTGAGATCCACAGGTGGATTCTGTGAGGAGTATTTAGTTATGACATGAGGTATCCAGGTGTTCTTTCCAACCTTTTCATTAACAGTCTATGAAGACATTGTCCTTTCTTTGTGTTCTAAGTAAAACAAGATTTACAGGTATTTTAAAATCTTTTGAAAGGACATGAGGTATCCAGGTGTTCTTTCCAACCTTTTCATTAACAGTCTTAGAAGAACCACTACCAGTTCCAGTTTTAGACTTAGCAGTTTGAACTGGGTTTTTAGTGCTAACAACTTCAGAATTTGCGCTACCAGTTCCAACTTTTAACTTAATAGTCTCAACACTTGCATCAGCAGTTTGATCTGTGTTTTTGCCTTTAACACACGATACCTTTTTAATGTTTACTTTGGATTTTGCTAAAACTTGTTTTTGGTGTGCAGGCTGTCTTTTGTTGACTTTTAAGTACCTATGATCAACTGTCTTCTTTGGAACTGGTGTGACAGGAGTTTTGGCCTTTGAAATATTTGAGTTTTGAATAATCGCATGTGTTTGAACCATAGTCTGTTTTGTAACAGATGGTTTATATAGACAATGCCTGGCCAAGTGATTTTTCCTGCCGCTATGGAAACATCTTTTGACTGTTTTGATTGGAGAACCAGTTTTGTGAGACCATAACTGGTTCTTGTTCCTTTAATTTCCCCTCACCTGCTGCTGTGTGGGAAATTTTTGGATACCATGCTTTTGGCATGTGCATATTGGAACAATCTTACCCCTTTTATTAGTTTTTGAGGAAGATGCAATGTTACAGTTACAAGGTACAGAAACATGTGAAGCATTATTGCAAACACTCATCTTCTCTTTTCCTTTCTCACTGGGGTTTTTGATGAAACTGGAAGTAGGAGGTTCTATAGGTGCACTCATTGTTTTGGAGTTTCTCTCAACTTCTTTACACTCACAGCCTTCATTTGGAATCAGTTCTTCTTTAGATTCAGGTCTGTCTTCAAGCATAGGATCTACAGTTTTCATTGTCTCATCTAATGGTTCATTCAGAAGCCTATCAGCAAATTCACACATGGGATGAATGTATTTGTTGTTGTATGGAGGTGGAGTAGCTTTGTATCCTATACCTTCCTTGGGATTGAGTTGAGATTTTACCTTATTTTTAAATTGGACTTCCATTAGGTGTTCTAGCTTTTGATTTGCCAGCTTGAAGCTACCAAAATCTATATTAATAGATTCTATTTTCTTGTTAGCTTCTAACACCTTCTGTTTAGGGTCTCTATTTTGTTATTCAATTCCTTTTTCTCCCACTCATGATATGTTCTATCATGTCCCATCTGAATCTCATTATCCTTAGAGTCATTGATATGTTTTTCAAGATCTTCTATAGCCTGCATATACTCATATCTCCTCTCTTCCATCTTAGCTAGAGTTTTGCACATGCTCTCATTATGATCTCTGTACTTTTTAACCATATTTTTGCATGTTTGAGAACAGAGTTTAGCATTAACCTCAGATGGTAGTTCGGTGGAAGTGACATTGGATGTTTCTGCCATAAGAGCTTGAGAGACAAGAGCTTGTGAGGATGAAGTTTGATTAGTTTGCTGGGGTCTTGGTGGCTGCTGACCTTGGGATCTACATTCTCTAGCAAAGTGGCCAAGCTTGTGTCATTTAAAGCCTTCAACCTTTGATTTATCAAATGCTGGTTTGCCTTCTGTTCTGGCTTGAAAGTTTGGTCTGCCAGTTCTTTTCAGAAATCTTTTGGCTATCATAGTCAACATAGAATGCTGCCATTTTAAGTCCATCTCTTCTAAATCATCTGGATGGATTTGTTCTAAATCTTCAGCATTAAGAGCAAACAGTCCATCACTTGCAACAAAAGCTTCATAATAAACTTAAGTAGAGTTACTATCAGCACCAGAAAAAAAATCACAACAATTTGATTTATCAGTTAATGTTGATGACAACAAAGTTGTGTTGTGATTGTAAGGAAAGGATTTCTTTTTATTTTCAATCTCAGATTCAAACACTCTCAGGCTGTTGTAAAGATCATCCAACTCTATTTCATCTAGAGTGTCTTTGGTTCTCCATTGGGCAGCATAGACTGTCCATTCTTCACCAAGAGATCTGAGGAATTTTCTATTTACTTTATCTTGATCCAGACTGACTTTAGCACTCTCTAATTCACCTATTCGCTTATTAAACCTATCAAACATCTGAGTAAGGTTTTCATCCTTGCCACCAGAAAAGTTTTCATACTGCTGTTTTTAAAGATCCTATTGATTCCTTTTGGTTCTAGCATTGCCAGCAAATCTTTTCTCTAAAGCAATCCATAGAGAATGAGCAGTATAGAGCTTTTTTAAACTGATGTTGATAAGCATTAGGAATGGCTATTTGTAAAAGAGTAAGGGCTTTCACTACATTCCATTCTAGCCTTTCTTTCAATTTCAGTTTTTGGAGGTGTTTTTATAGGTTTGCCCTCAGCATCGAGTTCAGGATCAACTGCAGGAGGATTTTCAACAGCTTCCCACATGGCATAATCAATAAATTGAATGTGCTGTTGAATCCTGAGTTTCCACATCTCGAACTCAATGGGTTTGAGCATAGGCACTTTGAGTCCTTGCCCAGATCCACTACTGCTATTTTCAAACTCCATTGCAGATAAATAAATTTTTAAAACGAAGAAAGTTTCAGACTTTGAAAACAAAGAGTAACAAACAAAAATCTGTGGCTCTGATAACACTTCTCAAGATCAAAAATCACCACCTAAGATTAACTGGTTTCAATAAATCAGAGTGTAAACCAATAACCTTGTATTGAATCAAAGTCCAATTAAGAATTTTGCGGAATAACACTTAATTGTTTTAAGAAAACTTTCAGAATAAATAACAGATAAAATATAACTAAAATGAAATCTTTTATATTGCCAAAATCATTGATTACAATCACCTCTAATCTGTTTGATTAGACGAAGAACACAGACTGTTCTTAGGGTTTTATAACCTTAGAGGCTTGAGAAACTTTATCGGAAAGCAATTATAATTGAATCACAAAATTACAAAACCTTTACGTGCAGACTTACAACAGAAAGACCTAGTCTATCTATATATATAGCCTTCTGATTTGTTTCCTTGATGAACTCTGATTTCTCTAGTAGTAGATATGCTTGGAAGATATACAAATTTTGAAATATATATCACTTCCTGAATTTCAGCACTTTGTGTTGTTAATCTGTTGAGCAGCCGGAACTTTTACTCTGGCAGCTTGAACTTTTGAACTAGCAGCTCGAACTTGTTGAACTAGCAGCTCGAAGTTTGACATTACACAGAAATACTACTAAGAGTCTGAGAAATCTAACTAACAACTTGACATACTTAGAATATTTCCCAACATAACAGCCTATTTTGACAGTGACTATGGAGGTTGCAACATAGACAGAAAATCCACAACTGGTGGATGTCAATATCTAGGAGCAAGACTGGTCTCTTGGCAGTGCAAAAAGCAGACCACTGTTTCCACTTCATCTACCGAAGCAGAATATGTTGCAGCTGCCAGCTGCTGTTCCCAGGTAATGTGGATTCAGAACCAACTGAGAGACTATGGTATGAACTTTCTATCTTCTCCTATTTATATTGACAATTCAAGTGCAATAAGCATTGTACAAAATCCAGTGAAATTTCCCAATACCAAGCACATAGACATTAGATTTCATTTTATAAGGGACTGTAATGAGAAGAAATTAATCCAAGTCACCAAAATTCATACAGATGATCAGTTAGCTGATCTATTTACAAAACAATTTGATGTAGGGAGGTTCAACTTTCTAGTATCAAATATTGGTATGGTAAATATGGATTAATTTGTTCTTCAATATTCTCCCTTATCTCATGAAGAAAATATTTATTCGATGTGCTTAGTTAAGGGGGAGACACTGTTTCATAAGAAAATGCTCAATTTTCATCTAGCAGCTTGAGTATATTCTCAAGCTGCTAGTTCATTTTACTCGGACTGTTAGTTGTTTCACTTGGTCTGTCAAAGTGTGCAGGGTAATTCCGTAATTTCTTATAAACTTGTGCGCGGGACTAGATATTTTTGAAAAGCCAAAACCTTTAAAAGTCCCAGTCTCGTTCGATTGAAACTACCAGTTGCAAAAATATCTTCCACAATCTTTTCATCTTCACTAAGCAATTCTCACAAGGTCGATTCAAACCCTAAATCACCGTCTTGATCTCTAATGGAGTTTGTCAAAGAACATAACTGCCTACCCTACTCTCTCAAACATCTTGAACTGCAACCATTCCATGACATGATGGATTTTCTTAGTGGTTCTCACATCTATCATGCTCTCACTATTAATCCCACCATATATGTCGCCCATATAGAGCAGTTCTGGAAATCAGCCACTGTCAATACCTCCAATGGAGTCACTTCTTTTGTATCAAACATTGATGGAATTTCCATTTCCATCACTGAGGAGTCTATACGCCAACATCTGCATCTTCAAGATGCCACAGGTATAACTGATCTATCCCTTACTGCTTTACACGAAGGACTTTTTGCTATTGGGTATATGGGCCCTACTGATTCTTTTACTTTCTTCAAAGCACATTTTGCCCCTAAATGGAAATATCTTGTGCATATTATTCAGCAGTGCATTAGCCCTAAAAGAACTGGTTGGTCTGAATTTTCTTCGAATTTTGCCACTGCCTTAGTGTGCTTATCAACAGGCCAACACTTCAATTTTTCAAACATGATTTTTCAGGGAAGGTTAAGGCGTCATGCCCTAAAGAATGGGAAATTTTTGATGTATACACGGTTTTCGGCAGAAATAATTGCAAAATCATGCAATAACTTTAAAATTCATAAAAGGATACATGTTTCTCATAGGCACTCTTTACCTTCTATTAAAAGACTTTTGAAACCAAGTGCCAATTTTCTAAATGTGGATGTCCCATTGCCTTCTGCAATGCAGGACATTAATCCAAGAAACAGAGGAGACGGTCCTGAGCAGGCTCAGCCATCCGTTACTGCTTCACCCCCAGGACCCCAACCCACTCCTCATGATACAAACACTTCTTCTGCTCCTTCTATTATACATACCTCCTCAGCCCGCTCACTGCAAATGTATAAAAGACAAAGGGTTGTAGGAGCTCCTTCCTCCTCAATCCAACTACAAGAGCCAAATAGCCCTGTGCAGGGGGACACTCCTGCACTGAATATCGGAAGGGAACCCATTGAGGATACTCCCACCCTCAATTTGGAGGTGGACATCCCATCAGAGGATGTTCATATGGGATTTGTGGCTGATACTACTGATGTCTCTACACAAAAGGCACAGGACAATATCAACATATCTAAGACCCCTCCCATGGAAACAGAGGGTGTGCAAGCACCTTCTGGAAGTCCCCAGTATCAAGAAGAAATGGGCCTAGATGTTTCAACTTCTGGAATTCCTACCAGTGATAGATCTCAAATACCACTATCATTTGAAGTTCTTGAGGCTAGTCTGCAACTAATGGCTTTAACGGATCAACAGCTGAAACCTGTTGTAGGTATTTTGGAACATTACAAGTCCATTATTGCTACACAGGGAGCTCAAATCACCGCTTTGCAACATTTAACAGCAGCCCAACAACAAAGACTGGATCAGTTTCACCTTGGGTTCACACTTTGTGGTAACAAGATCATACAGCTTGAGAAGTTAGTTCGAACCCTGCTTGCAAAGGTTTTTGGTCCCCCTGGCAAAACCAATGCACCCAAAAAGGGGAAGAATCAGGAGATCCCTCATCCAGTCCAAACAGCATCAACTTCTCCACCAACAACTTCAGTTCATAGGCTAACAGTCCCAACAGCTTCTCAATCTGTTAGTCTAGAAACTCAAGCTGCTCCCACCAGGACAAGTGGAGTTGTCAACCGAGAAGGTCCTCAAGCTCCAGTCATAGCAGTCCAACCCACAGCATCAGCTTCCAAAGATAAGGGCATGGGTATTCTGATTGAGTCTCCAAAGATCAAATTCACTTATAAAGAAGCCCAAGTTGCCCATGATGCTGAACTGGCAAGGAAATTAGCAGAAGAACAAGATGAGATCTTAGACCAGCAAATCCATGAACCAATGGGAGATGATGAAACCATAGGAGATTACCTAAGAGGGTTTGTGGTCAAGGAAAATCAAAAGAAGAGGAAAAGGGCAACAGGGCCTTCAAATGCAGAACATAGAAGATTTCTGATAAATTTCTCTTCTACAGCTGGAGTATCAAAAGTAATTGCTCAGTCATGGTCAACTGAAAAGCTTCAGGCTTTATATGACAAATAAATGTAGAAATAAAAAGCATCCACAACCTCCCAACAAGTCCAAGGTCCATAAGAACCAGTTCAAACAGTTGCTAATGATCCTCCTTCAAAAGCCATTCAACAAGCAAAGTTTTATCAGGTTAAGAGAGTTCTGTTTGAACAACAGTTGCAAAAGGCGATGGAAATTGAAAAGGTCCTGGATTAGTATGACTTCTCTAAACCTCCTATTACTTATTAGTATGCTAAGGCAATGGATGACATTGATTTAGCGTATCATTTTGTTATCAAAAGAGAGGCTGATCCAGAGGAAGAATTTAAAAGCCTAATTCATCTGGTACAGAGACTAACTAGAGATGAGCTGACTCAAATGCGTCATATTGGAACTGCCAGTCATTCTAGGTCTCGATGTGTTTGGGTTCAACGAAATTTAAAAGATCACATAAGCATTTTTGACCCAGAGTCTACCAGAGTAGATATAGAAGCTGCCAAGGATATGAAGATTGTACAGGTTGACTTATATGCCAAATCAATGACATATAGAGTCAAGCTTGCAGACGCATCCAGCAGGTTCTACAATTTTGAATTTATCAATCTGCCAAAGGCATGGCTACTTGAAATGAGCTCAATGAAGATTAATTGTGATAAAGAGGAGTTGCAGAGAGATTTTAGAAAGGCTATAAGGCAGAAACTTTCACAATTGTAAGTTTTTGGATGCCTTAGTTTGTAAATAACAGTTTTACTTTGTTTTATTTCAGAAAGGCTATAAGGCAGAAACTTAAAGTCTTGTGTAAAGAAAATAAGTTAGGGGGAGATTGTTGGGAAATATTCTTAAGTATGTCAAGCTGTTATTTAGATTTCTCAGACTGTTAGTAGTATTTCTTTGTAATGTCAAAGTTCGAGCTGCTAGTTCAACAAGTTTGACATGCTAGTTCAAAAGTTCAAGCTGCAAGAGTAAAAGTTCAAGCTGCTCAACAGATTAACAACAGAAAGTGCTGAAGTTCGGGAAGTGATATATATTTCAAGATTTGAAATATCTTCCAAGCATATCTACTACAAGAGAAATCAGAGTTCTTCAAGGATACAATTCAGAAGGCTATATATATAGATAGACTAGGTCTTTCTTTTGTAAGTCTGCACGTGCAAGTTTTGTAATTTTGTGCTTCAATTGTAATTGCTTTCTGATAAAGTTTCTCAAGCCTCTAAGGTTATAAAACCCTAAGAACAGTCTGTGTTCTTCGTCTAATCAATAGATTAGAGGTGATTGTAATCAGTGATTTTGGCAATATAAAGGATTTGATTTTAGTTATATTCATCTGTTATTTATTCTGAAAGTTTTTCTTAAATCAATTAAGTGTTATTCCGCAAACTTCTTAATTGGACTTTGATTCAATACAAGTTTATTGGTTTACACTATGATTTATTAAAACCAGTTAATCATAGGTGAGATTTTGATCTTGACATATCAGATTAGATGCATTTCAACAAGCGGATCATGGGGTCTAGCGTGATATGTCTTGACTGCTGCTACAGTCACGCATGATTGAGACATAGTAAATCATAGAGTTAGATGATGTCCAGGCCACACTCATGCTTTTATTGGAAGCTATCCACTTACATTGGGCTAGCTACCAGCAATCATCGTGGGGGAGCATTAGAATAATCAGTACCAAGTTCAATTGAACTGGTGATATAGCAAGGTCTAGAACAATAGACCGACAAGGCTAATCTTGTTAAGCTGAATCAATACATCAAAGATGCGAGCAATGATGAAAGCATAAATAAACAAGGCCATGATAGCAATATCAAATTATAATAAAAACTGAATTGAACTAGCTAGAAGTACAATGTATGCAGAATGATAAGTCAAAATAGCCATCATGTATTGGCACTAAATTATATATTATATTAAATAAAAAATTAATATCAAAAAAGTTATTTTATTAGACTGAATTTCGGATCATATAACCCACATCCGGATTTCGCACCATCTGGGACCGACTCAGCGAGTCGGTTGAGACGACTCGGCGAGTCGAGATCCGAAATTCGGATCTCAGCCGAATTCGCATTCATCCGAGAAACAAATTGATCCGAGATTAACCCATCCGAACTTCACGTCAATCCGAATTCGGATCCAAAACTAAGAAAATTATTCAAGAATTTCTTGGGGTTTTTGGCGACTCGCCGAGTCGACTTGCAGATATGCAGGTCGATCCATACGGGTTTTTACCAAAAATTCACCAAACTTATTTTTTAATCACATGCAATTCAATCCAATGTTATATTATAATTATTGGGGTGTTTCTACACTGTTTTCCCCATCTTAAACACCTTAAATCGTCCAGATTTGTAAAAAATATTGTATTTTTCTCAAAAACACGAAACTTTATAAAAACTCAGATTTTCACTCTTTTTGGACGATTTAAGCAACGATTTATGTTTCCGAAGCTTCTAAAGGTTTCAATATATGATTTCTAACCAATATTTCAAACATGCAACCTAATTTTTTACAGATTATAAATCCGATTTTTACGCATTTTAAACTCTTAAAATAAAACTTAATCTTAAGAAATTAGTTTTCTTACCTTAAATTTCAAGTGATTCTTGGTAATCTTCAGTTAATTCACGAATTTCTCTTCTGAATCTTTGATTTCCAGCATGTTTTCGGAGAGAGATTGAGAGAGTTTGCAATTTATCAAAGTGATGGAAATGAGGAAATGAAAGACTTTCGTCTTTTATTTCTTAACTTTTGGAATTTGTCACTTTTGGTCCCTCTACATTTGTTTTCTTTAAATAAAGATCTCATCTTTATTTTTTTTATCTTCATTAACATAATATCACTTAATTAAATAATTTCATTACATAATTAAATTACAATAAAAATAATGTAATTAAATTACATTATTAACTCAAAATCAGAAATTAAACGTTCAGTTAAAGACTACGTTGTTACAGAATGGGCTCCACCACGCACAAACTTCATCCTCAAAGTTATCTATGTTCGAACAGACTTGGATATGTAGCTTTCATGACATCTCTTGATTCCCAAGACTGATGTGAACCTTTGTGGTGTTTCCACTGAACGAGCACCATCTGCATCTCTTTATTTAGAAGCTTTTTCGTCTTCGAGTCCAGAATACACTCTAGCTCTTCAACCACGCGAAGCTTCTCATCGATTTGTAGATTAACATGTGGTATTTGAAATTCTCATTCATCAGGAAAGCTCTTTCGCAGATGACTAACATGGAATACATGATGTATTCCCGCCTAAGTCTGTTGGCACTTCAAGACGATAGGATTGGTTCCCTATCTTTTCAATTATCTTGAACGGACCAATGAATCTTGGATCTTATTTCTCTTTATGAGTCGCACCACATTCTTCATTGGAGATACTTTCGGCATCACCCAATCAATAACCGCAAAATTTATAGATCGATGACAATTGTCGTAATATGACTTTTGCCTCCTCTGAGCTTCAAGGATGTTCCTTCTGACCAATTGAATCTTCTCATGGGTTAACTGTAGAAGTGGAGGACCCGTTAATGGCGATTCACCTGTTTCGCGCCAATAGGTGGGAGTTCTGCACTTTCTTCCGTATAAAGCTTCAAAAGGAGCCACCTTGATAGTAGAATGATAACTGTTATTATATGAGAATTCGACCAAAGGAAAATGGTCATCCCAGTTACCACCCAAATCAAGGATGCAGGTACGGAGCATATCTTCCAGAGTAAGGATAGTACGTTCACTTTGTCCATCTGCATTAGGATGATATAACACCCTGCTTTGTAATTTTTGCGTTTATGTTGCAATTTGCGTTTGATGAAGTAATTTGTGGATTAAATGAAGTTAATTGCTAAATAATGAAATTAAGTGATGAAATTATTTAGTATGTGTTATGAGTTATTTATATGGCACCAAATTGAAAAATGAGATAAATGAAACTTTAGTGGCTAAAATGAAAATGATGAAAACTTTCAATAAATATATATACCCAAATATGAGACTTAATGCTCATTCATCCCCATTTCACTATAAAGTCTCTGCTCCCTATTTTCTCTTTCAATATATTACGGTTCATCATCTTCATCTCAAGGATCATCAAAACATTGCAAATAATCAAAGATTGAAGCTATAATCAAACATCAAAGCAACAATCTGCAAGATTCTTGAGGTAATTCTAACTTTTATTCTTTCTTTGGTTCAAAATGAAGCCTACGCTTCTTATGCTTAAGAAACCCAAAAGATCAGAATTTTAACCTTCGAATCTAGCTATGTTTAGTATTAAAAAGTTGAAATTAAACTCATGCATGTTATAATTATGAATTGAAATTAAAGAATTTGGATGTGTCGTGACTTGTGTGTTTGCGTGGGTGTATAACACTGAAACCATGAACGTTTCAGTATATATATATATATACCGAAACCCCTCAATCCTGAAACCTTGAGATGTACCGAAACCATAAAAGGTTTCGGTAATAATACTGAAACTCCCTTTTGACTAGTGAAACCTTAAAAGGTTTTGGTATATATAGTGAAACCTAGTGAAACCTTAAAAGGTTTCGGTATATATAGTGAAACCTAGTGAAACCTTAAAAAGTTTCGGTATATATAGTGAAACCTAGTGAAACCTTAAAAGGTTTCGGTATATATCGTGAAACCTAGTGAAACCTTAAAAGGTTTCGGTATATATAGTGAAACATAGTGAAACCTTAAAAGGTTTCAGTATATATAGTGAAACCTAGTGAAACCTTAAAAGGTTTCAGTATATATAGTGAAACCTAGTGAAACCTTAAAAGGTTTCGGTATATAGTGAAACCTCAAAAGGTTTCGGTATATATAGTGAAACCTAGTGAAACATACCTAAACTATATGGGATGTACAGAAACCTTGTTGAATACTGAAACCTTTTTAATACAAAAACCTATAGAAACTATATATGGATACCGAAACCCTCTTTACTACTGAAACCATTTGCAAACTACCGAAACCTTCAAGGTTTCGGTATTGTTGAAACCAAAACAGTAATCAATTAACTTATTATTTTTTTTAATAATAAATTCATGAATATATAGTGTGATCCAATGAACGTATATAGCAACATACTTTTTATCTAAATTAAGACAAAGCATGTTTAATCAATCTTATATATATATATATATATATATATATATATATATATATATATATATATATATATATATATATATATATATATATATATATATATATATATATTCTTAAATTTAATTAAGTAACCATTGGTCAAACTTAAGTATATTTAAAATCTACAAAATATTTAGCAAGAAATTACAATTTAAGATACTTAAATTTTAAGCAAGTTCATTAATTTGTTACATGTTCTGTAATATAAAATTACAGACACATCACTGTATGCTCATTATTAATTAAAGCATAATAGTTCGGATACGGGTTAAAGCTTATTTAAAGAGTCGGCCTTCAGAAATAATGCAAAGCCATAATAAAGCCTAGATAAGCAAGTGTAAGCATTTCAGAGCAATTTAAAGCATAGAATAGCCGGTGCAAGCATTTTCAGTACTGTGAGTAACAGTTATTCTTGTTTACATGTATTTTATGAAATTGAGACATAATTTGCTTCTATATGCCTTCCTTGGAATTCAATCGACTGTTGTGAGTGAAGGAGAACACTGTGGTACAGGCGATACCCAGCTTAGCCGGATCTTACACCTGATCTATTAATGTGCATAATATACTGTTATCTGTTTATTGTTCTGCATATCATACAGCAAGATTTGTTTGAGCGTTTCTTTGTGCATTTTCATAAGCATTATACATAGCAAGCAAGCAATTCTGATGCTCACCACTATCCCAAGCATTATGCGGGTAGCTAGCCCCGTATCACCGACTGATCATCAGAAGCGGTAACCCCTAGTGGTGGCATCTCCTTTCTGCGGGAAATGTCTCAATTGTGCAAGCATTCTTTCTGGGTAATAAGCAAGCAAGCAAGCATAACATGCCTTTATAGGCACTTTCGCCTCATATTTTACATGCATTCTTGAATATCTGTTTACTCACTAAGCTTTAGCTTACAGTTGCTATTCACAATTTTTACAGGAAAAGGTAAAGAACAAGCTGGACCTTCTGCATAGGTCTATTATCTGATCAACCCAGAGGACTTAGCTAACTTTCAGCTTGTGGTATAGCTTTATGGTGCCTTGGGGTCTGGGTAGCTGCTTTTAATTATATTGTGATGTAATAGCAATTTAGTACTGTAACCTTGTAGCACGTGTAGTGCATGACATATTGTAATATTTATTTAGATTTATGCAAGCTTTAGACTTTTTATTTTGTTTATGGCTATTGTTATTATTCCTGGGATAAGCAAGCGTGATTAAAGCAAGGATGTGACAGGATGGTATCAGAGCATTAGTTTGAGGGATTCAAGTGTTAGCAATAACACTTGGACTCAAACTTTTAAGCAAGTATATTAGCTTCGAATGTCTAGGCTTTAACTTGACCTGAGATAGGCTTTGACTTTGCTTTAGGAATTGGGAAATGGGGTAGAATAGGAATTATACCTATTCTTATGCAAGCACTATTTATATGATTTCAGAACATGTCTGGATCTGGTGAAGGAGCTGGAGGTGGACTCACTCCTGAACAGATCATGCAAATTATGCAAACTATGCTTAATGAGAACAACGAGCGTCAAGCTAAGTTCTTACAAGACCAGTTTCGTGCTCGTGATGAAGCCGAAACTAGGCGCAGAGAAGAGCGTAGGAAACAACAGCATGATGACACTGGACGCCGAAACGACGACACTGACGAGGAGGAAGCCCCTGTAGTCCCTCCTAAGGGCTGCAACTTCCGTTATTTCAAAGCTTGCGGAGCTCAACCTTTTAAGGGTGCTGCAAATTCGATCGAAGCGCTTGAGTGGATCACTGGCATCGAGCGGATTTTTCTCATTAGTGACTGTGCTGAAGAATCCAAGGTCAGCTTTGCTACTACATTGTTCGAGGGAGGCACTGTTATGTGGTGGAGGTCTCAGGAGAACATGCACGGAGCCAACTGGATTAAGTCCCTATCTTGGGATGAATTCAAAGTTATTTTCTTTCGTCAGTATTGCCCAGCTGATGAAAAGAAGCGTTTGGAAGAGAAGCTGATGTCTCTTACTCAGGGAACCAAATCGGTGACTGAGTATGAGATTGAATTTACCCGACTGAGCTTGCTGTCTGACTATCAAGTCGCTACTGAAGAGCGAAAGATCGACCGTTTTCTGATGGGTCTGCATCCCGAATATTAGAAGTTCTTGAAGCACAAGAGATACACCAACTATGCTGATTGTGTTGAAGCTGCTCGAATTCTCGAGCAGGATTTTATTCGAGCTGGAGGAGTTCCTGCTTCATCTATCAACCCGACGTGTCCGTCACCGCCTAAGAAGTCTCGTACTGGAAGTTATTCTGGGTCTTCATCCAGATATTCTCAGCCACAACAGTCTCAATACCGACAGTTTAGCTCACCTCCGGCGCAGCAAGCTCGTTCCTATACAGTCCATTCTGAGCCGAGGCAGTGTCGCCGCTGCCATAAATCACACATTGGGCGTTGTAACCCCAATGATGTGAGATCTTACGTGTGCAACAACATAGGACATAGTAGTGAAGAATGTCCTAACAAAGTTAAAGTTTGCAACAACTGTTTACGCCCTGGACATAATGAGCATGCATGTACGCATCCGTTCAGCATAATTTACCCGAGTGACGAGCATCATCCACGTCTGCAACAACAACAGTACCGACCCCAGCAGCAACAACAACATCAACAACAACAACAACAAAGGCAAAACCAACCGGCCCGACATAGCACATCACGTGGAGGTTCTAGCTGCCGTAATGAACCAGCAAGAAATCAGAATCGCGCATTCCAAATAACGGCCGAGCAAGCGAAGGAAATACCAGATGTGGTATCTGGTATGTTTCTTGTTAACTCTATTCCTGCTAGAGTTATTTTTGATTCAGGAGCCAACCGTTCTTTCATATCAAATTCATTTGCATCTAAACTTGGAATTGCACCGACCACTCTACCTGTTATATTTGATATCGAAACGACTAGTAATGTAAGTGTGTCTACCGATAAAATTTACCGTGATTGCATCATTCTGCTCGACAACTGCACATTTCAACTTGATCTTATTCTGATGGATTTTCACGAGTTTGACGTTATCGTGGGTATGGATTGGTTAGTTCACCATGACGCCAACATTATCTGTAAAAAGAAGTTAATCAAGCTCACTACTCCGGATAGCCGCAGTATCTGCATCTATGGTGACAGAATGAAAGGTGATTTATGCTTGATCTCGGTAGTGCAAGCTAGGAAGCATATAGCTAAGGGTTGCGTGTCTTACTTAGCCTATGCAATAGATGCTAAATCTGAAAAGAAAACTTTAGCCGAGGTATCGATAGCCTCAGAGTTTCCCGATGTCTTTCCTGAGGACATCTCTGGACTTCCACAAGACCGTCAGGTGGAGTTCAGAATTGATTTAGTGCCAGGCGCGGCACCGATTGCTCGAGCCCCGTATAGACTTGCACCTGCTGAGATGCAAGAAATGATGAAGCAATTGCAAGAGTTGCTTGACAAAGGGCTTATACGACCAAGTTCATCTCCCTGGGGAGCTCCTGTTCTTTTTGTTAAGAAGAAAGATGGGACTCTCCGGATGTGTATTGATTATAGGGAGTTGAACAAGGTAACTATAAAGAACAAATATCCGTTGCCCAGAATAGACGATTTTTTTGACCAACTTCAGGGAGCCAGTTACTTCTCAAAGATCGATCTTAGATCTGGGTATCATCAGCTCAAAGTCCGCGAAGAAGATGTTTCCAAAACAGCTTTCCGCACCAGATACGGGCATTACGAGTTTCTTGTTATGCCCTTTGGCCTTACTAATGCTCCTGCGGCATTCATGGATCTCATGAACCGTGTTTGTAGGCCAACGCTTGACAAGTCTGTTATTGTCTTTATAGACGATATTCTCATCTACTCGAAATCCGAAGCTGAGCATGCTGTGCATCTTAGAGAACTACTAGAGTTGCTGCGCAAAGAGCGACTTTACGCCAAGTTCTCTAAATGCGAATTTTGGTTGCGACAGGTGCTCACGATCTCGATTTATTCACTTTAAGTTTATCTTTCTGTAATTTTCATGCTCAGCGTTAACCTGTAAATCTTGTATCTTATCAGATACAATTTCTTGGTCATGTGATATCTGATGAAGGAATCTTTGTGGATCCTTCTAAGATAGAAGCCATTCAAAATTGGGAAGCTCCGAAATCAGCTACTGAGATCCGAAGTTTCTTGGGATTGGCGGGTTACTACCGTCGATTCATTAAGGACTTCTCAAAACTAGCCATGCCTCTTACATCTCTTACTCGCAAGAATGTTCCCTTTATTTGGGAAGAAGCTCAAGAGAACGCATTCCGAACTTTAAAACAGAAACTCACCGAAGCACCTATTCTGGCCTTACCCGAAGGTAATGAAGACTTTGTGGTCTTCAGCGATGCTTCATATAAAGGGCTTGGGTGTGTTTTGATGCAAAGAGGCAGAGTCATAGCATATGCTTCTCACCAACTTAAGGATCATGAAAAGAGTCATCCGACTCATGACCTTGAACTTGCTGCTGTGACTTTTGCGTTGAAAACATGGCGACATTATCTCTACGGCACCAAATGTCAGCTGTATACGGATCACAAGAGCCTTAAGTACATTTTCAGTCAGAAGGAGCTCAACATGCGCCAGCGACGCTCCATGGAACTCATCAAAGACTATGACTGTGATATTCTGTATCACCCTGGCAAAGCGAATGTGGTGGCCGACGCATTGAGTTGTAAATCCTACTCTGCTAAATGTCTTTATACCTTGACCCATACTTTGTTTTCATCAACTTTGATCAATGAAATCCTTGTTGCTCAAGCCGAAGCTCTAAAAGAAGAAAACCTCAACTCTGAGGACATGAAAGGGCAATTTAAATTCTTAACCGATAGCCCTCGTGGCTTGAAGCTTTTCAAAGATCGCGTTTGGGTTCCGAAATTTGGTGATGTTCGACAGAAGATTCTTTCGGAAGCCCACTGTTCTAACTTCTCGGTACATCCTGGCAGCACCAAGATGTACAACAATCTAAAAGCCGAGTATTGGTGGCCCGGTATGAAAAGAGACGTAGGCCAATATGTCGATAATTGTGTTACATTCCGATTGGTCAAAGCGGAGCATCAGCAGCCTTATGGCAGTCTACAGCCTCTACCGATTCCCGAGTGGAAGTTCGATCACATAACGATGGAATTTGTGACGAAGCTTCCGACTACGCGAAGACAGCCACGATGCAATATGGGTGATTGTGGATCGTCTAACCAAAGTCGCTCATTTCATTCCAATTCGCGAGAACTACTCATTGGAGAAATTGGCTAAGTTGTATATCGACGAGATCGTTACTCGACACGGAGTGCCGCTGTCAATCGTTTCAGATCGCGACAGCCGGTTCACTTCGAGGTTCTGGAGTGCTTTACAAGATGGATTAGGCACTAAGATCAGAATGAGCACAGCATATCATCCGCAGCCTGATGGACAGAGTGAGCGCACGATCCTTACACTCGAAGACATGCTGCGGGCATGTGTTCTTGAGTTTAGAGGTAGTTGGGACGACCACTTGCCACTAGCAGAATTTTCTTATAACAATAGTTACCACTCATCCATCAAAGCCGCACCTTTCGAAGCCTTATACGGACGCAAGTGCTGAACTCCTACGTGTTGGCATGAAGCCGGTGAAGCACCAATCGCCGGTCCCGAGCTACTTCAGCAGACTAATGAAAAGATCAGAATTATTCGTCAACGCTTAGAAACCGCTCAATCTCGACAGAAATCGTATGACGACCGACGTCATAAGCCTTTAGAATTTCAAAAGGGTGATTATGTAGTATTGAAGGTTTCACCGATGAAGGGTGTGTTCAGATTCGGCAAGCGCGGCAAGTTAGCACCACGATTCGTAGGTCCTTTCAAGATCATCGAACGTGTTGGAACTCAATCATATCTTTTAGAATTGCCGAATGAGCTATCCAACATTCACCCCGTGTTTCACGTCTCGCAGCTAAGGAAGTGCAATGAAAGCGAAAGCGAAAAGTGGGCGGATCATCTGACTTATAAGATTAATGAAAAGCTGCAATGTGATGAGCCCGAGGTTATTCTAGAGACCAAGATGAAGAAATTAAGGAATCGAGAAGTAGCAATGGTGTTGGTGCAATGGAGGACTTCTCATGGAAATTCCCAGACCTGGGAATCTGAGCAAGACATGAGAGTTCGATATCCGCATTTGTTTGAGCCCTAGGTACTTCGAGGACGAAGTGCAAGCGTGGTGGGCTCATACTATAACACCCTGCTTTGTAATTTTTGCGTTTATGTTGCAATTTGCGTTTGATGAAGTAATTTGTGGATTAAATGAAGTTAATTGCTAAATAATGAAATTAAGTGATGAAATTATTTAGTATGTGTTATGAGTTATTTATATGGCACCAAATTGAAAAATGAGATAAATGAAACTTTAGTGGCTAAAATGAAAATGATGAAAACTTTCAATAAATATATATACCCAAATATGAGACTTAATGCTCATTCATCCCCATTTCACTATAAAGTCTCTGCTCCCTATTTTCTCTTTCAATATATTACGGTTCATCATCTTCATCTCAAGGATCATCAAAACATTGCAAATAATCAAAGATTCAAGCTATGATCAAACATCAAAGCAACAACCTGCAAGATTCTTGAGGTAATTCTAACTTTTATTCTTTCTTTGGTTCAAAATGAAGCCTACGCTTCTTATGCTTAAGAAACCTAAAAGATCAGAATTTTAACCTTCGAATCTAGCTATGTTTAGTATTAAAAAGTTGAAATTAAACTCATGCATGTTATAATTATGAATTGAAATTAAAGAATTTGGATGTGTCGTGACTTGTGTGTTTGCGTGGGTGTATAACACTGAAACCATGAACGTTTCAGTATATATATATATATAGACCAAAACCCCTCAATACTGAAACCTTGAGATGTACC
This sequence comes from Centrapalus pauciflorus, assembly GCA_020465985.1. Lineage (NCBI taxonomy): Eukaryota > Viridiplantae > Streptophyta > Magnoliopsida > Asterales > Asteraceae > Centrapalus > Centrapalus pauciflorus. Next base: position 84,825 of record JAANYP010008424.1, read on the forward strand.
GAAACCATAAAAGGTTTCGGTAATAATACTGAAACTCCCTTTTGACTAGTGAAACCTTAAAAGGTTTTGGTATATATAGTGAAACCTAGTGAAACCTTAAAAGGTTTCAGTATATATAGTGAAACCTAGTGAAACCTTAAAAAGTTTCGGTATATATAGTGAAACCTAGTGAAACCTTAAAAGGTTTCGGTATATAGTGAAACCTTAAAAGGTTTCGGTATATATCGTGAAACCTAGTGAAACCTTAAAAGGTTTCAGTATATATAGTGAAACATAGTGAAACCTTAAAAGGTTTCAGTATATATAGTGAAACCTAGTGAAACCTTAAAAGGTTTCGGTATATAGTGAAACCTCAAAAGGTTTCGGTATATATAGTGAAACCTAGTGAAACATACCTAAACTATATGGGATGTACAGAAACCTTGTTGAATACTGAAACCTTTTTAATACAAAAACCTATGGAAACTATATATGGATACCGAAACCCTCTTTACTACTGAAACCATTTGCACACTACCGAAACCCTCAAGGTTTCGGTATTGTTGAAACCAAAACAGTAATCAATTAACTTATTATTCTTTTTTAATAATAAATTCATGAATATATAGTGTGATCCAATGAACGTATATAGCAACATACTTTTTATCTAAATTAAGACAAAGCATGTTTAATCAATCTTATATATATATATATATATATATATATATATATATATATATATATATATATATTTTCTTAAATTTAATTAAGTAACCATTGGTCAAACTTAAGTATATTTAGAATCTGCAAAATATTTAGCAAGAAATTACAATTTAAGATACTTAAATTTTAAGCAAGTTCATTAATTTGTTACATGTTCTGTAATATAAAATTACAGACACATCACTGTATGCTCATTATTAATTAAAGCATAATAGTTAGGATACGGGTTAAAGCTTATTTAAAGAGTCGGCCTTCAGAAATAATGCAAAGCCATAATAAAGCCTAGATAAGCAAGTGCAATCATTTTAGAGCAATTTAAAGCATAGAATAGCCGGTGCAAGCATTTTCAGTACTGTGAGTAACAGTTATTCTTGTTTACATGTATTTTATGAAATTGAGACATAATTTGCTTCTATATGCCTTCCTTGGAATTCAATAGACTGTTGTGAGTGAAGGAGAACACTGTGGTACAGGCGATACCCAGCTTAGCCGGATCTTACACCTGATCTATTAATGTGCATAATATGCTGTTATCTGTTTATTGTTCTGCATATCATACAGCAAGCTTTGTTTGAGCGTTTCTTTGTGCATTTTCATAAGCATTATACATAGCAAGCAAGCAATTCTGATGCTCACCACTATCCCAAGCATTATGCGGGTAGCTAGCCCCGTATCACCGACTGATCATCGGAAGCGGTAACCCCTAGTGGTGGCATCTCCTTTCTGCGGGAAATGTCTCAATTGTGCAAGCATTCTTTTTGGGTAATAAGCAAGCAAGCAAGCAAGCAAGCATAACATGCCTTTATAGGCACTTTCGCCTCATATTTTACATGCATTCTTGAATATCTGTTTACTCACTAAGCTTTAGCTTACAGTTGCTATTCACAATTTTTACAGGAAAAGGTAAAGAACAAGCTGGACCTTCTGCATAGGTCTATTATCTGATCAACCCAGAGGACTTAGCTAACTTTCAGCTTGTGGTATAGCTTTATGGTGCCTTGGGGTCTGGGTAGCTGCTTTTATTATATTCTGATGTAATAGCAATTTAGTACTGTAACCTTGTAGCATGTGTAGTGCATGACATATTGTAATATTTATTTAGATTTATGCAAGCTTTAGACTTTTTATTTTGTTTATGGCTATTGTTATTATTCCTGGGATAAGCAAGCGTGATTAAAGCAAGGATGTGATAGATGATAAGCAGTACTCCTAGAGATTCGTCTACCCATCCCCTCTTACAGCGCTTTCCAAAATCTTGAAGTGAAGCGACTATTACGATCGGAGTCGATAGACTTCGACCCACCATGACGAGAAATAACTTCATTGATGTATATTTGTGCCAGTCAATCAAGGGAATACGTATCTTTCATCGGTATAAAATGAGCTGACTTTGTTAATCGATCCACAACTACCCAGATGGAGTCATGCTGTCTTTTAGTTTTAGGCAATTTCGTGACGAAGTCCATGGTTATATGCTCCCACTTCCACTTAGAAACTGGTAGTGGTTGCATATCCCCTAAGGGTTTCTAGTGTTCTGCCTTAACCATTTGATAGACTCTGCAGCTTTCGACGAATAAACCGATGTCTTTCTTCATTCCTGGCCACCAATAATCAGCTTTAACATCAGAGTACATCTTTGAGCTACCAGGATGAATACATTACTTGGACTGATGGGCTTCAGATAGAAGAGTGTTGTGGATAGAACTATATTTAGGAATCCATATTCGGTTTCCCTCGAGACATTGAAGTCCCAAATGATTCGTAGATAGAAACTGAAGTTGCCCCTTGAGATTTTCAGAACAAAGATTCTCTTCTTTCAGTGCTTCAGCTTGAGTAGATTTGATATCTTCAATAAGATCAGAAGATAACACAACGGGAGTCAGGGCATAGCAGCACTTTTCAGGATACACTTTTCTACTCAAAGCATCCGCGACCACGTTGGCCTTGCCGGGATGATACAGGATCTCGCAATCATAGTTCTTGATAAGCACCAAGGACCGTCACTGTTCCATGTTCAGATCCTTTTGAGTAAAGAAATGTTTAAGGCTTTTATGGTTAATGTAAAGCTGACACCTAGTTCCATTGAGAGAATGACGCCAAATCTTTAGTGCAAAGTTAACTGCAGCCAACTCAAGATCATGAGATGGTGCACTTTTCTCGTAATCTTTTAATTGCCTTGAAGCCTAGGCAATGACTTTTCTCCTTTTCATGATAACACAACCTAAACCGGTACCAGATGCATCGCTATAGACAACAAAGTCATCATTGCCCTCTAGTAAGGCTAGGTTCTGTTAGTGCATCCTGTGTGACGATAGCAGTCTGAGTGTAGATAGTCTTTTGTAATAGTTCAGGCTTTGTAAATACAAGTTAGTACATATGTTTGATATTGGTTATATATGTTTGATCTTGTTTGTCATTGATGTTAACTTAAGTTCAAAGATAAGTTCAAACATAAGTTCAAAGATAAGTTCAAACATAAGTTCAAAGATAAGTTCAAACATAAGTTCAAGAACAAGTTCAAGAACAAGTTCAAAGACAAGTTCAAGAATAAGTTCAAAGGCTAGGGTTTGAACTTAGTAGGAGCTAAGTTCGAACATATAGTGGACAAGTTCGTGGGCTTGGGCCTATACGAACTTGTCTATTCTAAGTTAGAATCTAAGCTCTAAAATTAAGAGTTAATCCGTTTTCATTAGAGACTTTTGCAGAGATTAGTATCCAGAGCTCGTATAGTGCACTACGAACTTGTGAAGATTTTAGAGAGTCGTTTCGGAGAGATACACGTGTCGGGTCGTTCGTTGTGATGGCTATCATTGTGTTAGTCTCCGGTTTCCGTGTGTGTGATCGATCCGTTAAACCCCTAACGAGGATTCCGCACTCGTTGGACGGTGTCACGTCAAGATCGGATTCGTAGGTAGGTGACCTTACAAGTTGTATCAGAGCCATAAAGAGTGTTCATCGTGTTCTTCGTGTTCATACAACATTCTTGGTTTCTTGATGTTCTTACCGAAAAAAATCACATTTTCATAGTTTTTCTGAGTTCCACAAGCAAGGTAACAGGGAAAAATTCTCATTAGTTCAAGTGTTTCAGTCGAAATTAGTGTTTTTAGTCATAAAACCACTGATTTAATCTGAAATCTTGAAAAAATCGATCTTTTGGACGTTTCTCGAACTTACGACGATCGAACTTAAGGGGCTATTAGGGTTCATTCGAACTTGTCAGAATACGCTCCTCACGAACGTAATTTAGGGCTTCATTCGAATTTAGCTGAGGTTCGAACTTGTCAGAATCGAATTTGTCAGATTCGAAGTTGTCGGAAACGAACTTGCCAGATTCGAACTTGTCAGAAACTTAGGGTTTCTTCGAACTTGTCAGAAGTTCGAATTTGTCAGAAATTTCTAGGGTTTTCTCGAACTTGCAGTCATTCGAACTTAAAGAAATTCTAATTTAATTTTCTAACGAATTTAAAATTAAATTAATTCGAAGTTACCTAAGTTCGAAGGGTTTATTTTAAAATAATTTTTTAATTAAATTGTTTATGTTCGAAAACAAAAAGTTTAGAAAGAATGTCGAGTTTTCAAAAAATTCATAGAAATGGACCATGAGGTCGGCAAAGCAAATTCTCCGCCAAAGCTGATGAAATTGGAGGACTACTATTGGTGGAAGGATAGGTTTGCTGATTTTGCTCGATTCAACGACATGTGTATGTGGATTTGCATCGATGAGGGATATATTCCTCCTACGCAAGTGTTAGAGGGCCGACAAAGAGTCTTAACTTATCAAAAATATGAAAGATGATGACAAGAAACTTTATAAGGCCAAGAACCGAGCTTTCTCAATTATCCGAATGGCGTTACCTCAAGAAATTCAACACACTTTAAGAATTCATAGGACTTCTAAAGAGCTATGGGATGCTCTAGATAAGAGGTGTGAGGGAAATCCAAGGGTTCGCAAGGGTAGAACTGAGATGCTGAAACATGAGTTTGCTATTTTCAATGCATTGAAGAATGAGACGTTAGATGAGACAATTACTAGATTCTATCATCTGTTAACTGAGCTTAACAATCACAATGTCGACTATCAAGAGACTGAGAAGATAGAAAAACTTCTAGATGCTTTACCGGCAAAATGGGAGATGTACACTGCTTTAATAAAGCATGATGAAGAGAAGTTCGAGACTCTCACTCTTGAAGGTGTAATTCGAACGCTGAGGGCTTATAACTTCAAGCTACATAAGAAAGAACAGGAGTTTGAATAGGTTCAAGATCCTGAAATGTATTTTGGAAAGTCAAAACCGTCAATTACTGGTGATAGAAGTCGGGGGCCACAACATTCTTCTCTGGAGAAGAATCCATCCTAATGGAGATAGAAGAATCTAGTAGCAGGTCATTCTTAGGGTTTTCTAAACCAGAAGAAAAACCAACTCATTCAGCGTCTACATCTCAAGGATACACAAATATGCCAATGAGCGTAAAATCGGCTGAAGATCATCTGAATCTTTTAGCTTCATTTGTCGCAGCGTACATCAATTGCGTTCAAGGGAAGATAAACGATCATGCGTTATGGGAAGAAGACTACGATCAGGTAGATCCTGATGACTTGGAGGAAATGGACCTATAATGGTAACTGGCCATGGTGACTGAAAGGGTCAAGCGGTTCATGAAGAGAACAGGGAGAAATCTGAACGTAGGAAATAGCAAGGTTGGGTTTGACAAATCAAAGTTTAAGTGTTACAATTGCCAAGGCTTGGGACACTTTGCAAGAGAGTGTCAAAGAACCAAAGTTGAGAACTACCAGAATCAGACTCAAGGGAGATATCAATCTGGTGGTTCTGGAAATCAAGCATCCATCGCTGGTCTGCTAACCCAATGTGTCATCTAACAGACAGCTTGATGGAACCTATGATTGGAGTACTCATCCGGAGTCGAATGCTAGAGCCTTTATGGTTGAAGTAACTGAGACTGGGGATGACAGAGCTGCAGAAGTTGCAGAGGACAACAAGCAGCCAGATACAAGTCATTTGTTAGTGGAAAAGTCTGAGGAGCAAACCATTCTACAGTTTGCAGCTCAAATGGCAAATCTGGAGTCGGACCGCAAAATGGTAACTCTAAACTTTTCTACATTCCACGATTATTGTGTTTCATGTGCTACTTTGAATGATAGATTAAATCTAGTTCTAGAAACACATAACTCATTAACAGCTCAAGTACAATCGTTAAAATCAGATAACGCTAGTCTTCTAGATATTAAGGAAGATCTAAGGAATAAGCTGAAAGCTGATGCTCAGGATGTCATAGTTCTAAAAGACAAATTAAGTGACCAATGTGTTAGGATAGAACTTATGTATGACCATGTTGAAGCTTTAACCAAAGAACTTACCATTAAAGATGTAGAACTAGCAGAATCAAGAGTTAAGGTTGATGAGGTAAATAGTAAGCTTGAAAAGTTTAGGAACTCATCTCTAAGCCTAGGGAAGATCTTAGAAGCTCAACGGCAGTCTAAGAAAGCAGTTGGATTAGGTTATCAAGAGAGTCCTCCACCGTTCAACAATAACTATGTGCCTTAACCTCAGGATAAAACAAATGAATCGGTCGAATCAGAGATAGCAACTGGAACTGAATATGATAAGGATAAGTCAACTAAGGTATCTAACACGACCACTAAGATTAAGAAAGTCAAGTTTGTGCAGTCTACTAGTGACACTATACTAGGAGAAGTTAAACCTGAAGTCAATAATCAGCAAGAGGAAGTAATCATTGTAGTTGAAACGAAAGAAAATGACACTAGTGAGACACCTAAATCAAATGGTACATATAAAAAGCCGGTTGATAAGATGTCATGTTTTCGATGTCACGAGAACGGACATGTTGCGTCTAGATGTCCTTATAAGAAAGTGGAGTCTACACCCTCTAAACCAGAGTCTAGACCTACTGTAGGAAAGCAAGAACAACAAAGAACAATACCTAGTATTGCCAGTACTAGTAGTTCTCAACATATAGATAAGAATGTGAGTGCAACACGTAGAATAATTGTTAAACAAATACTGGTGTCGGTCAGACCGCAAGAAGTGATTAGGACAAATTCTCCGAATAGAGTCCCTAGTTAGTCTAGGTCAGTACCACCACAAGCATATAGGAGTACAACACCTAGAAGGACTTACACTCCAGTTAGGTCTCATACTCCTCAAAGACAACAGACACCAGGTTGAGCCCAGGGATATCGAACTGAAATGCATTATAATCGAAACTCTTCAAGGGCTCAATAGTAAATGCCAACCCAAAGGCCAAGAGTGAATCTTAATCACTCAGCACCACAACAGGTTCTCAATCAAAAACCCAAGTCACCTGAAAGGAGAGATGGGTATTTGAAGGAGTTCACGTATGTGGATGAGAATAGTATTACAAAGTCAATCATGGCTTGGGTTCCCGTTGATAACTAACTTGTTTTCTTTCATGTGCAGGAGCTAACTACAAGTCTTAAAAACAAGTGATTCGTCGACAGTAAGTGCTCTCGTCACATGACTGGGGAAAGGAGTCTACTCACAGACTTCAAGGGAGGGAATAAGGGTTTTGTATCATTCACTGAGAACAAGGGAGGTCATATCACTGGAACTGGAGTGGTCACTAATGGGACAATCAACCTTGATCTAGTTTACCATGTCGACAAGCTTGATCACTATCTCATTAGTGTATCTCCGATCTGTGACAAGAAGAATTCAGTTATCTTTACTGAAACTGAGGCGTTAGTGCTGAAGCCGGGATTTAAAATACCTGAAGAGTGGATCATGATGAGAGCCCCAAGGAAGAATGATCTGTACATGATGGACATGAACATATCAGACTCTTCGATGGGAACAATTTGTCTATTCTATGGCACAGATGCATGGCACACTTGCACCTAAGGAAAATGAATTACATCACTAAACATGGTCTAGTGCAAGGTGTTCCACTAAAGAGTTTTCAGTTCGATGACAAAGTGTGTCCCGTGCAAGAAGGGAAAACAATATAAGAAGTCACACAAGTCAAAGTTCAGAACTCGATAGCTTCCACCTTCGATTTGCTGCATATGGATCTCTTCAGTCCAATCAATAAAAGGAGCATAAGTGGTAGTTGGAATTGTTTAGTTATCACTAATGATTACTCACGTTTCTCTTGAGTTTTCTTTTTAGGTACAAAGGACGAAACAGCAGGATAGCTGATTGGGTTCTTAGACCAAGTCGAGAACTCATACGGAACAAGGGTAAAACGTATCAGGAGTGATAACAGAACTGAATTTAAAAACACAGTAATTGGTGTATATTGCCTATCCAAAGGCAGAGTGCATCAATTTAGTGCACCTTATGAGCCACAACAAAATGGGGTGGCAGAACGTAAGAACAGGACTTTGATTGAGGCAGCAAGGACCATCCTCTAGGATTCAAAGCTTCCTACCATGTTTTGGGGGGAGGCAGTAACTACGCTTGTCATGTTTTAAACCGGGTCCTTACTGTCAAATCACTGAACAAAACCTGTTATGAAGTTCTGAATAAAAGACCACCAAATTTAACTGGCTTTGAATCGTTTAGGGTATTGTGTACTTTATTGAAAACAAAACATCAACCTAAGTTTGGTGAAAAGGCTGGCGAAGAATACTTCCTAGGTTATGTCCCTAACTCACCAAACAAAATTGTTTTTAACAAAACAAATGGTACGGTTGAGATTGTGTTTAACATTGACGTAACAAGTTATTCACATGAACCCCAAACTGGTCCGGAATGGTTATTTGATTACGAATCTTTGTTTGAATCATTTAACATACCGTTTAGTGGAAATGCAGGTACAGTTGAAAATGACTTCTCATCATTAAACTGTTAGTACATCCTATGTGACGAAAGCAGTCTAAGTTTTGATAGCATTTTGTGTAAGTCAAGTTACTTGGTATTGAATATTGATGAGTGTTTGATATATGTTTGATTATGTGTGTTTGATATTGATTATTTGTATGTTTGAACTTCGTGTAATGTATTACAAGAAGTTCAAACATAAAGTTCAAAGATAAATTCAAACATAAGTTCAAACATAAGTTCAAACATAAGTTCAAACATAAGTTTGATAGTTGAAGTTCGAATTTAAGGTAAATTCGAATTTGTCATTGAGGACAAATTCGAATGGACCTTGGGCCAGATTCGAATTTGTCCTAGACAAACTCGAATCTGTCAGTATAATTAAGGGTTAATTCGATTAATTATCAGACTTTTGCAGACGTTTTATCAGAGCGATTAGCAAAGGCGATCTCGAACTTGCAAGTTTTTGGAGAGTTGTTTCGGAGAGAATCATCGTGTAGGGGCGTACTAAGTCGTTCGTCTATCACCGTGGTAGTCTCCGTGTTTCGGTGCGTGTGATGTTACAGTCAAGCCGCTAACGAGGATTCCGCACTCGTTAGAAGGTGTCGCGTTGAGATATATCCGTAGAGTCAAGACCTTACAAGTGGTATCAAAGCCATTAGGTGCTCTTGGTGTTCTTCGTGTTCATAAGCAACATCCTAGGTTTCTTGACGTTTTGGACGGTTAAAATCACGTTTTTGGAGGTTCTTCGCGTTTATCAAGTAAGATATCGGAAAATACTTTGTATTAGTTCAAGTTTTTGATCGAAATCAATATTTTTACACGTAAAAATATTGGTTTAATCTGAAAACTTGAAAAACTCGAAGTATTAGCCGTTTTTCGAACTTGCGGCACTCGAGTTTATTAAGGGGTTATTAGGGTTTACTCAATTTTCGAGTTTGTCAGAAAATACGCTCCTTTCGAGGTTCCTTAGGGTTCATTCGAGTTTGGCCATTTCGATTCTGCTCAGAATTCGAATTTAGTATAAATTCGAATATAGGACATTCGACTTTAATAGACCTTCGAATTTGCCATTAATTTCGAACATAGTTGGATTTCAAACTTAATTTCGAATTTGATTCCAATCAAATTTAAATTTAATTAGATTCGAATTTACTCAAATTCGAAAGTGTTAATTTAAATTCATTTCGAATAAAATTAATTAAGTTTGAATTCTGTAAGGTCTTGCACTACACAGATCTATCTAGACACGACACAGTCAACGAGTGCGGAATGCTCGTTAACGGCTTAACGGATATCACACTCACACGAAACACGGAGACTATCACAACGCTGTACGAACGACGACGAACGCACCTACGAGATGATTCTCTCCAAAACAACTCTAACAATACTGATAAACTCGAGATCGCCCTTTTGCTTAATCTCACACGAATTCTGCAAAAGTCTCCTAATGATTCGAGTTAATCCCTAATTATAGAGGCTCATTCGAGTTTGTCATGGGCCAAACTCGAATCAGGCCCAAGGCCCATTCGAGTTTGTCCCCTTGACACTCTCGAATCTGCCTCATAAAGCACATTCGAATTTACCACAGATTCGAATGTCATTTAATGATAAATTCGAATTTATTCTAAATTCGAATTTCACATATTAAACTTATATTTGAACTTAGGTTTTAACTTATGTTTGAATTTATCTTATGTTTGAACTTCTTGTAATACATTACATCAAGTTCAAACATATAATCAATAACTATCAAACATACATAAACACATATATCAAACACTCGTTAATACTCAATACTTTGTAATATTACTTGAACCAAAATGCTAGTGCACTTAGACTGCTATCGTCACACAGGGTGTACCAACAGACTCCCCCTTGACGATAGCTTCTAACTATTTACTTTTTGTTTAAGTACTAGAACTATATATACTACCACCAGCATATAAACCTGCATCTATACATACTTTCACTACCTTCTGGTACTTCTTAGCATAAGATCTCCAACCTTCATGAAAGAAGATAGCCTGATCATTCAGCTTTTGTAGGTCGTCCTTCGATAGATTTATCAAATGCAGTGGATCGTGTACCTTCAAAATGACCTTCTCTTCTTGATCTTCCATGATTGCTTCAGCAGTTTCATTATCAACATACCACCACTTCATGTTGCTCAAAACATCCTGTGGCATCGTCTTCATTGGCACTCTCTTCAAACATCTTACAGGCTTGTATACCATTCTAGCCCATGGTCTACCTGTATGAGGATCTATTCTTGATGCATCCTCGACTCTCTTCCCAGTTCTTGGCTTGAGCCTTTAAAATTTCCCTGACCGACCTTCTTTCCTAATAATTCTCGCAATTACTTCAGCATAAGGGTCGTCACCAATATTGATAAGCTCTTTCCATGCCAGTTCTTTCACTTCAACCTTCGACAAAGTATTGAAAACTTTAAGCTTTCGCCTTAGGTATTGTAGACCATCTCTCCTTTTGAATATGAACAGCTGCAGTTCTCGGTCAAAGAACCAGCTTATAATGCCTCCAGAGATTTTCTGCACCGGGAATCCTCATCTTCTTCTTCATTTTCGGCTTTTCCTTCTTTTGTTCCTTCTTGAACCATAGATTCAGTAAGTCGGCCCTGGAAGGCTCTTTTTCTACTCTTTCAAATTCAGAATCTTCGACTGAGGCTATCTTGATCTCGTCTATATCAATCACATTGTGATTATTGCGCACATACAACTCCGTGATAGGTTGTGAATTTATGATCACTTCGTTGACATTATCGTCCTTGTCTTCTATCACTTCATCGTCAGACTTCCAATCAACAATATCCTGAGGCACAAATTCACCCTCTTCCAAGTCTTCCATTTCATCTTCAAAGTCAAAGCCAAAGTCTAGAGGGTCTTCATCGATATCCATTAATGCTTCAATCATTTCATGTATCTCAGACTCTGTGAGTTTTGAGGAACTAGCCTCGCCTCCTACAGCTTCCGACTGACTCGGCTCCCCCTGAACCTCAGCATGCTGAGCAGCAGAAAAATTTACTGGCTCATTATCCTTTTGTGCACTGGGATCATTGCCGTCATCATCTTCACCCCTTGGCAGCTCCTCCTGATCCCGACAACTCGTCTCCCCCTGAGCCTTTAGATTTTGCAATAATTGCTCAATAAGGGATCGCATTGATCGAATCTCGGCCGCTTGGTCGGAAACAAAGGTTTTAAGCTCTAAATTTTCTTCCTCGATCTTGCCCACAACTTTCTTCAACTCAGCATTCTCGATGTCGATATGTGCATTATGCTTCTGTATTTCTCCGAGAGCCTTTGTCAACTGAAAGATTTGGGCTTGTTGGAATTCGACCTTGCTTTTTAACTCAGAAAACCTTTGATTGTCTGTGAAAGTGGATGATGTGGATGGTATGGATTGTATGGGAGTTGGAATGTATGGTTGAACGGGTGGTGGTGGAGGTGGAATGGTTGTTTGAACGGGTGGAGGTTGAGGGATTTCTGGCGCAGAAGCAGAGGCCGAGGAAGCTCCCTGCATGAACCTATGGCGTTTGGCCCTTCGCCTGGTCACCAATGGTGCTACCTCCTCTTCTTCATAATCTGAGTCGTCTGACTCCCCTGAAGATCATTTCCTTCTAACCTCTTCCTCAGTCACAACTAAACGTGATCCATATCTCCCTATTTGAATGGACGGATCTGCAGTTACAGTATCTGGGGCGTCCACCTCAATCTCCTCAGTTTCTTCGGAATCAGAAGTTGAGACGGCTTCGCCTTTTGGCGCTGGTTGATAGACATCTATTTGTTTAAAAACATCAACTTCTCCTTCTGGAGGCTCCAATAGATCTCCAACTAGTTCAACCGTGATTTCCTCATTAGCATTCGGACCGGCTGCCCAAATCTCTTCCAACGTTTGCAGTGTCGGTTCAGATACAGATGGTGCCGAAGGACCAGCCTCTTCCGTCTCTTGAGCTTGGCTTGTAGAAGGCCTATCTGCCTGAATTTGTCTCGCGGATAGCCTTTGCCTCCTTCACTGTTGTTGAGGCCTTTGTTGCTGCGGTCGCTGTTGTTGTGGTTGCTGTTGTTGTGGTTGCTGTTGCTGTTGTGCGGAACCTGCACATCGCCTGCCCAGTTGGCATCTTCCGGGACTACAAAATTAGGATCGATTACAGCACCAAACAATGGTCCCTCGACTGGAATAGCTAATCTTCCTCGATGAGAGGAACAATCAGCAAATATTCTTTTGTCGATAACCGCAACACTCTGAATATCATTGAGTTGTGGCAGAGCTGGCAAGAAGTGTCTGATAAGCATCATCACGAAGCGCGAATATAACAAAAACCTTTCTCTTTCTGGCGCTGTTATTTGATGAACAAACTCAGAAAAGAACATTTCCGAAAAGCTGAATTTTTTATTGTAGACTAACGCAATCATCCCCGACTGGATCTTTGACACAATATAATCAAAACCGACCTTCTTCGCAGCAAAGCATACCATGAAGACTTGCGCCAAATATCTCCATTGTCCTATAAGTCCACTTTTCATGTAGGACGACTTCGTGACATCCAGACTATACCCCATTCTGACAAAAGCGGCCTGCCTGATTGACAACGGGAAGTCAATTGGCCCATCCTCCTGCTCTTGAGAGCCTAGCTGTAGTACTTGGCGTAGCATGTCAGATGAAAATACCAAAGGAAGACCAGCAATCCTTGTCCTCAAAACTATTGGAGTAACAGTGCAATCCACTTGCAGGTGATCATAAAACTGACGCACGTACGGTATGACGATCTGGATATTGTGAGACAGCGCGTACGAAATCCTGGATCCCACCAAAAAATCCACCATCTGGCGGAAACCTTGAGCCTCAGGAATAGCATGGTCAGGAGAGATGACCATGTTATGCTTAGGTACAAATATTCTATCACCCATGTCTGCACAATACAACAAATAAAATATTAGAATTATTAAAAAGTAAGAAACTTGTGTAAATTCAAATAATGTTTTATTTTGAACTTGTATAAGGACAAAATCCAACACTTATGAATTTCTACAAGCTTAATTAATATCTTAATTAAATAATTCGAATATAATGTGAAAGTCGAACAACAGATTCGAAGAACCATTCATTCGAGTTTAGTGGGTCATTCGAGTTTAATGACAAACTCGAGACCCCGATCAAACTCGAGACTATGAACAAACTCGAATCTGTCGGTCACTTTCATCACAAAATTCCAAGATTTTAACCATGTTAGACGTAGAAAATCACATCTATTAGTCCTACTAGGTTCTAATCAATGATATTTGTCATCAATTTGACATTTCACCGGTTCAAAGTTTGTAATTTTGAAAAACAAACTTTCCACCAATAAAACTTCGAAATCTGATAATTTTGGCTCATATGAAGTCTAAAACCACTTAAATCTTGTATAATACACTTGCTTATACCTAGATTAACTACTAGAATCGAACCCAAATGAACAGAAACTCGACAAATAGTAAGAATCTCGAAAATGGTAAACTCGAGGAACAGATTCGAAATCGCTCAGATAAACTCGAAGGGTCAATATCGAAGGTAGGTGATTTATGACCATCACTATTGACTTATTTATACCAACAACCTTCGAGTTTGTTGCCATTCTCGAATTTACTGACAAACTCGAGGCCCTGCCACATTCGAGTTTGGCTTAGACTCGAATTCAATCTGAAACGTTTGAAAATTTTGAAAATTTTTGAAATAAATTCAACTTTTTCAACCTTTTCAACCTTTTCGAGTAACGGAATAAACTATGCCAAATCTTTTACACTAAGCACAAGATTTTCACGCACTGTTTATTTTATTCAACTAGGAATGCACCCTCAGTAATTTTGACCTTTTTCCTAAGTAAAAATAAAATAAACTAAACTAAAAATTAAAATAAAAATAAAAAGTAAAATAAATTAAGGTTAAAATTTTGAACAAAAATTAAACTTAGGCTAAACTACATTATTTAAAATTTACAACCTATACTGAAAACTTAACAGAATATTTTTGACGAGTATAGTCAAAGAAAACGTTCAATCAGATAGCGGCGTCATATACTCACTTTCAGTACTTAAACCTTCACACTTAGGAATTTTTGATTCCTTTGATTGTTGGTCGTGACATACATTTCTGGCCGATTGTTGGTATTATATCCCCTATAAACATGTTACATTTCGGAATATCCTTTGGCCTTTTTTATTTATCATGAAATTATCTTACGTGACTCAAACATAGACATACTTTTATGATCAAGGCATACACACAATGATTTTAACCTTTTGGTATTGCAAACTTTCTTTAAAAGGCAAACATCGGACACAGGTCTGTATTTACATACAACAAAGTGTCTTAGTTTGTCGTAAGATTTATTTTTAAAGCTAGCAAGACAGCGATGACAGGTCTGTACCGACGTACAACAAAGCGACTTATCTTGCTAACCCGAATCAAAACAGAGGCAACAGGTCTGTACTTACGTACAACAGAGTTACTTGTTTTTGACTCTTAATTCCGTATGATTTTTCTATGCTTTCCATGTTAAGATGTATTTGATGTTTCTATACATCCCCAAAAAGTTTGCATACCTCATTTATAATCAAAGTTTGTATGTCTCGTACATAAAAATTAAGACCGATTGGTCATACATCTAAGTTAGTGACACGTTTGACTTTTTCTTGATTATTTTATTAGCCTTGAGACTCCTTATATGTATTATGCCTACCAACATATCAAACTACATAATGTACAACACTTAGAATTTTAAGTGCATTATGTGTGAAAGCCTAAACACTTAGTGTCTGTAACGACTGTGCTAATTTTCGTCACTTTGAACGTATGCATCTAAGACTTAACTCTTTTTCTGAATTTTTTATGGTTTTCTCTCTTTTTTCTTTTGTTTTTCATAAGACGTAGCAATAAAATACTATAAACTACTAACTTACTCAAAATAGAAACTATCCTAAGTTCCTAAGCTTACTATAAAAAGAAAGAAATACTACTGCTATAAAAAGAAATAAAATTCTAGTAAGGTCAATTTACTCCGGGTTACGCATTCCATTTAGTTGAATCAAATACTCAAACCATGACTTATCAAAAGCTTTAGTAAATAAATCAGCATTATTATCATCCATTGCCACTTTTACCAGCTTTATTAAGTTCTTTTCAGCACAATCACGTATAAAATGATGTCTTATGTCTATGTGCTTTGTTTTATTGTGTTTAACAGGATTATTTGTTATTGCAATGGTAGATTGGTTATCTATCCTAATAGGAGTTTGAGTGTAAGCCAAACCGTAATCCCGCAATTGTTGTTGTATCCACAGAACCTGTGAACAGCAACTACCAGCAGCAACATACTCGGCCTCGCATGTTGACACGGCTACCGACGTCTGTTTCTTGCATTGCCAGGAAACGAGTCTCCCTCCTAGGAATTGACAACCTCTAGTTGTTGACTTGCGCGTCAAGCTGTATCCTCCGTAGTCTGAATTCGTGATCGCCTCCAATTCCAGATCTCCCTCTGCGTGATACCAAAGTCCCAGCTTCGGTTTCGACTTGAGGTATCGTAGAATCCGCTTCACAGCTTTCATGTGCATCTCTTTTGGATTAGCTTGAAACCTAGCACAAATACAAACAGCAAACATAATGTCAGGTCTTGAAGCAGTTAAATACATAAGTGACCCAATCATGGCCCGATATAACGTCGGATCCACATCGGTATCACTTTCAGTACCGGGTCCGAGATTGTGATTCACTTGAATCGGCGTGCTGAAGTGAGCTGTCAGTTTTGTCCCTTCCATCCCGAAGCGCTCTAATATGTCGTAGACATACTTCGTCTGATGGATAAACATCCCCTCCTTCTTCTGGTCAACTTGCAGACCCAAAAAGAAATTCAACTCACCCATTGCACTCATCTCGAATTTTGACTTCATCACCTTCGCAAAATCCTTGCACATTTGTTCGTCTGATGATCCAAAGATGATATCATCGACGTACACTTGTACCAAGATGAAGTGTTCTCCCTTTCTCTTTACGAACAGCGTACTGTCTATCCTTCCTCTTTCAAACCCATTTTCTAACAGATGGTTGGACTGAGTCTCGTACCACGCCCTTGGTGCTTGATGCAATCCATATAGAGCCTTATCTAATCGATATACTCTGTCTGGATATTTTGGATCTGTAAACCCGGGCGGCTGTTCTACATACACTAGTTCCTTCACTTTCTTATAGAGGAAAGCACTCTTAACGTCTAGCTGATATACCTTAAAGCCCTTGAAGGAAGCAAAAGCCAGAAACAAACGAATTGCTTCCAACCTTGCTACTGGCGCAAACACCTCATTGTAATCGATTCCCTCCTCTTGGTTGAAAGCCTTTACAACTAACCTAGCTTTGTTGCGAGTGACTATACCCCGATCGTCTCTTTTGCACTTAAAAACCCATTTGGTTCCTATTGCTATTTCCCCTCGAGGTAATGGAACTAACTCCCACACTTCTAGTTTCCTAAATTGAGAGAGTTCTTCCTGCATCGCTTCAACCCAGAAGTTATCTTTTAGTGCCGTTTGCACGTTTTTCGGCTCTACTTGCGAGATGAAACAAGAATAGAGGCAGGTATGAAAGGCCTCAGAGTCGTTTATCATCTACAACAACACAGTGTTGTTATTTAAACTACTCCTAGTCCTCACACCCTCATTAGGATTTCCTATGATGCTTTCTATAAATTCGTTCTTGTTGATCCTAGATGTCTCTATCTCGTCAACTCTCAGATTATACTAAGTTTGATCCTATTTCACCTAACGGGGGAAAAACCTCAGATTCCACATTTTCTTCCTCGTGGACAGTGTCCTCAGAGTTGGAATTTGTTGTCTGAGTTTGATTCTCAGTTGTAGGTGCTTCTGAATCAGTGACTTCTGGAGATCCATCTTCAGTTGAAGTAGGCTCGGATGTGGATTGAAATGTGATCCTCGGAAAGTTATGACCTTCGTCATTTAGATTCAACGTTGCCATGTCCTTTTCGATGGTACCTGCATTTTCATCCATAGGAATGTTAAATGACTCAAACAATTTATCATAGTCAAATATCCATTCCGGACCTGTTTGGGGTTGATGTGTGTAACTTGTGACTTCAATGTTATACACAATCTCTGTTGTACCCTTAGTTTTGTTAAAAACCCGTTTGTTTGGTGAGTTTGGCACATAACCTAGGAAGTATCCTTCTTCAGCCTTTTCACCAAACTTAGGTTGATGTTTTGTTCGCAATAAAGTACATCGTACCCTAAAAGGTTCGAAGCCAGTTAAATTAGGTGGCCGTTTATTCAAAAATTCATAACAGGTTTTGTTCAAAGATTTGACCGTAAGGACCCGGTTTAAAATATGGCATGCGGTATTCATTGCCTCCCCCCAAAACATGGTAGGAAGCTTTGAATCCGAAAGCATAGTCCGTGGAGCCTCAATCAATGTCCTGTTCTTTCGTTCGGCCACCCCATTTTGTTGTGGCTCATAGGGTGCACTAAATTGATGCACTATGCCCTTTGATAGGCAATATACACCAATTACGGTGTTTTTAAACTCAGTTCCATTTTCACTACGAAGCCTTTTAACCCTTGTTCCATAGGAATTCTCCACTTGGTCTAAGAACCCGATGAGCTTGGAAGCCGTCTCGTCCTTTGTACCTAGAAAGAAAACCCAAGAAAATCGTGAGTAATCGTCAGTGATAACTAAACAATACCAACTACCACCTATACTCCTTTTGTTGATTGGTCCGAAGAGGTCCATATGCAGCAAATCGAATGTGGTAGTGATGGAGTTCTGAGTCTTGGACTTGTGTGCCTTCTTATGTTGTTTGCCCTTCTTGATGGTAGACACTTATCCTCGAACTGAAAACTCTTCATAGGCACACCTTGCACCAATCCATTTTTTGTTATATAATTCATTTTCTTTAGGTGCAAATGTGCCATACGTTTGTGCCATAAAATCGATTCAGTCTCCGAAGCTTTAGATAACAAACAGATTGGACCCATCGAAGTTTCCGGCTTGTTCATATCGAGCATGTACAAGTCATTCTTCCTTGGTGCTCTCATCAATATCCACTCTTCAGGTATCTTGAAACCCGGTTTTAGCACCAACGCCTCAGTGTCCGTGAACAGCACTGAATTCTTCTTATCACAGATTTGAGATACACTAATGAGATTGTGAACCAGTTTATCAACGTGATAAACTTGATCCAGCTTGATCGTTCCATTAGTGACCACTCCAGTACCCGTGATGTTTCCTCCCTTATTTTCCGCGAATGATACAAATCCTCGATTCCCACCTTTGAAGTCTGTAAGTAGACTTCTTTCCCCTATCATGTGCCTGGAGCATCCACTGTCGACGAACCATTTGTTGTTTAGACCTGTGGTTATCTCCTGCACATGAAAGAAAATAGGTTAGTTATCACGGGGAACCCAAGCCATAACTGACTTGGTTATACCATTCTCGTCCACATACTTAAACTCTTTTAAATACCCATCTCGCCTTTCTAGTGACTTGGGTCGTTGAACTGGAGTTTGTTGTGGTGCCGAGTGATTTAAGTTAACTCTTTGCCTTTGAGTAGGCATTTGTTGTGGAGCTCTTGAATAATTACGATTATAATTCATTTCAGACTGATATCCCTGAGCTCTACCCGGTGTGTGATGTCTAACAGGAGTGTGAGACCTAACCGGAGTGTATGCTCTGCTAGGTGTTGTGCTCCTATATTGTTGTTGAGGTCCAGAACTAGATTTACTAATGACTCGATTCGGTGAATTAGTCCTAATCACTTCTTTTGGTCCACCTTCCACCGGTAATTGTTTCACAGCCTGTTTTGGTGTAGTCTGCAAAGTTTTCTCGGTACTCTGAGAACTACTAGTGCTCGCCACACTTGTTGAAGGCTTAGCTTGTTCTGGCTTCCCTGTCTTAGGTGTAATGTCAACTTTCCTATGCGGATAGTTAGAAGCAACATGCCCCCTTTCGTGACATCTAAAGCAAGACATTTTGTCAATAGACTTCTTGTGTGTGCCCTTTGACTTAGGTGTCTCACAAGAGTCTGGTTCTTTTGGTGCATCTATAGTGACTGGTTCATCATCCTGATCATTAAAATCAATTTTGTGTTTTCCTACAGGTGTATCACTAGAGGAAGGCACAAACTTAACTTTCTTAATCTTAACATTGGTATCAGTCACCTTAGTTGCATTTTCTTTTACAGGTTCATACACTGGTTCCGGTATTTCCTCTAAGTCTACTGATTTCTCAATTTTCTCCTGAGGTTGAGGGACATAGTTGTCATTGAACGGTGGAGGAATCTCATGAAATCCTAGACCTACAGGCTTTTTAGATTAGTGTTGAGCATCTAAAACTTTCCCTAGGTTAAGACTTGAGTTCCTAAACTTTTCAAGTTTACTATTTGCCTCAGCTACCTTCACTTTAGACTCGGCTAGCTCTATGTCTCTGGTTTTCAGCTCCTTGGTTAATGCTTCAACATGTTCATACATGAGTTCTAACCTAACACACTGTTCGATCAGTTTGTCCTTTAGAACTATCACATCTTGTGCATCAGCCTTAAGCTTATCCCTAAGATCTTGCTTCATACAATCAGGCTAGCATTATCTGATTTTAATGATTCATTTTGAGCAGATATATTTTTATGTGATTCTAGTACTAAATTTAACCTATTGTTAGAAGTAGCACATAAAACACACAATTCATGGAAAAGAGAGAAATTCAGACTTACCTTTGTATGATCTGATTCTACGTTGGCCATCTGAGCGGCAAACTCCAAAATCGTCTGATCATCCGACTTCTCCACCCACATCGGACTGCTTTCCTTTTGACTGCTGTCCCCAGTGTTCTGCTCTGCTCCTTCACATCCACTCTCAGTTACTTCAGCCATAAAGGCTCTAGCGTTAGTTTCTTGATGTGTGCTCCAGTTATAAGTACCGTCCAGCTGTCTGTCTGCTGTGATGTTAGATAACAGACCAATTATGTTTGCTTGACTGGTTGATGGACTCGGAAGATATCGCTGTTGTGATTGGTTCTGATACTGTCCATGATTTTGATTCTGCCCTTGGTAATTCTCTACCTTCGGTCGCTGACACTCTCTAGCATTTGACCTTGGACTTATCGAAGCCAATCCCTTTGTTATTCACATTGAGATTTCTTCCTGTCCGTTTGATGAATCGCTTAACCCGTTGAGTTACCATGGCCAGTTGCCATTTGAGATCCATCTCTTCAAGGTCATCAGGGTCTACCTGATCGTAATCCTCATCCCAGAGTGCAGGATCGTTGATTTTACCCTTAACGTAGTTTCCATATGCGGCCACGAATGAAGCCAATAGATTTAGATGGTCTTCAGCCGATTTAGCGCTCATAGGCATCTTAGAATAACCCTGAGACGTGGATGCCGGTGCAGCCTGATGTTGCTGTTCTTCTGGTCCACTAAACCCTAAGAAAGCTCTACTTTGCGATTCTTCAGTCTCTGCCGGTGACGACGTTTCTCCCGTGAAAAAGGCTGTAGATGTCTTCATATCGGCTGTCACTGAAGGTTTTGATTTTCCAAAATACATCGCTGGATTTTGGACTTGTTCATAATCCGTTTCTGCCTTCAGTAACTCAAAATGATACGCCCTCAGCGTTCCCACCACATCCTCCAAGGACTGAGTATAGTATTTATCCTCATCAAGCTTAATCATGGCCACGTACATTGCCCATTTGGCCGGTAAAGCATCCAGAAGCTTATTATTCTTTTCAGTGTCGCTATACTCAATATCATGACTTTCTAGCTCAGTCAGCAGATGATAGAAACGCGTGATGGTGTCGTCCAGCTTTTCATCATTCAATGCCTTGAAGATCGCGAACTGCTGCTTGAGCATCTCCATACGTTTCCTTCGAACCCTCGGGTTACCCTCACACCTCTTCTCCAACGACTCCCATAGCTCTTTCGATGTCTTTTGATTTCGGAAAGTGTGCAGTATGTCCTGAGGTAACGTCAATCGTATGATAGCGTATGCGCGGTTCTCTGCTTCAAACAGCTTTTTGTCATCGTCCTTCATTTTAGAATACGCAACAACCTTTTGTCGTCCTTCTATCTTAGCTGTCGGTGGAATGTATCCCTCGTCGATACAGATCCACATACGCATGTCATTGAAGCGCACAAAGTCGGCAAACCGATCCTTCCATCAGTAATAGTCTTCAAGTTTCATCAGTTTAGGCGGAGTATTTGTTTTTCCGACCTCGTGATCCATTTCCAGAAACCGTTGCAGATTTGTCATTGTTTCAAAGGTAATTGAATTTTAACTTAATTAATTTAATTCGAAATTAATTTAAATTAATTCTTTCGAATTTAGGTATATTCGAATATAATTAAGTTTAAACCTATTTGGGATTAAATTCGAGTTAAGTTCTTAAATCCAATTAAATTCGAAATGTATGACAAATTCGAAGGTCACCAAAGTCGAAAGGTCGCTTAAATTCAAAATCTACTAAATTCGAGACCAAGTAAATTCGAAACACCTCTATTCGACTTTAATGCAAAGTCGAAATCCTAAACAAATTCGAAATGTCTAAACTCGATATAACTCTTTAGGAAACTCGAAAGGAGCGTATTTTTGGTCAAACTCGAAAATGAGCAAAACCCTAATTACTCCTAACAGATTCGAGCGCCGCAAATTCGAGAAACGGCTAATACCTCGAGTTTTTAACTTTTTTCAGATTAAATCAATATTTTTACAAGTAAAAATATTGATTTCGATCAAAAACGTGAAAAACAACAAAATATTTCCCGGATTCCAATTTGATAAGCTCAAAAAATCCAAAAACTTGTGAGATTAACAGTCCAAAAGCGTCAAGAAACCTACGATGTATCTTTATGAACACGAAGAACACGAAGAACACCCCTTAGGCTCTGGTACCACTTGTAAGGTCTTGCACTACATAGATCTATCTAGACGCGACACCGTCAACGAGTGCGGAATCCTCGTTAACGGCTTGACGGATATCACACTCACACGAAACACGGAGACTATCACAACGCTGTACGGACGACGACGAACGCACCTACGAGATGATTCTCTCTTAAACATATCTAACAATACTTATAAACTCGAGATCGCCCTTTTGCTTAATCTCACACGAATTCTGCAAAAGTCTCCTGATGATTCGAGTTAATCCCTAATTATAGAGGCTCATTCGAGTTTGTAATGGGCCAAACTCGAATCAGGCCCAAGGCCCATTCGAGTTTGTCCCCTTGACACTCTCGTATCTGCCTCATAAAGCACATTCGAATGTACCACAGATTCGAATGTCATTTAAGGATAAATTCGAATTTATTCTAAATTCGAATTTCACATATTAAACTTATATTTGAACTTAGGTTTTAACTTATGTTTGAATTTATCTTATGTTTAAACTTCTTGTAATACATTACATCAAGTTCAAACATATAATCAATAACTATCAAACATACATAAACACATATATCAAACACTCGTTAATACTCAATACTTTGTAATATTACTTGAACCAAAATGCTAGTACACTTAGGCTGCTATCGTCACACAGGGTGTACCAACAAATTTAAAATTTTTTGAAACAATGACAAGTCCACAGAGGTTTATTGAGATGGACCACGAAGTTGGAAAAGCGAATTCTCCACCAAAGTTGATGAAATTGGAGGATTACTATTGGTGGAAGGATAGGTTTGCCGATTTCGCAAGATTTAATGATATGCGGATGTGGATCTGTATAGACGAGGGATACATTCCACCAATGGCTGAGATTGAAGGACGACAAAAGATCGTGCCATATTCAAAGATGAAGGACGATGATAAAAAGCTTTATGAAGCCGAGAACCGGGCTTTTGCTATCATTAGAATGACATTATCTCAGGAGATCTTGCACACTTTCCGCAATCAGAAAATAGCAAAAGAGCTGTGGGATTCTTTGGAGAAACGGTGTGAAGGTAACCCGAGGATCAGGAAGAATAGAATGGAAATGCTCAAGCAACAGTTCGCGATCTTCAAAGCCATGAAGAACGAAAAGATGGATGAGACAATTACCAGATTCTATCATTTGCTAACTGAGTTAGACAGCCACGATGTGGAGTATAGTGAAACAGAGAAGATCGTAAATATTCTGGATGCTTTACCTGCCAAATGGGAGATGTATGTGGCGCTAATAAAGCATGATGAAAACAAGTTCTATACTCTTACTCTAGACAGTGTTTTAGGAACGCCGAGGGCCTATCACTTTGAATTGCTTAAAAAGGAAAGGGATTATGAACAAGTACAGGATCCGGGCATGTACTTTGGTAAGACCAAATCTTCAGGGGCAACTGACGTGAAGACGGTTACAGCATTCTTTTCGGGAGAGACATCGACACCGGTTGAATCAGAAGACTCAGTGAGTCGGGATTTCTTAAGGTTTACAAGACCAGAAGAAAAGTAGAATCAGGCTACATCTACATCAACATCTCAAGGGTATTCAAAGATGCCTATGAGCGCAAAATCAGCTGAAGACCATCTGAATCTGTTGGCTTCATTTGTGGTCGCCTACGGCAATTGCGTTCAAGGCAAAATCAATGATCCTGCACTTTGGGATGAGGATTACGATCAGGTAGATCCTGATGATCTAGAGGAGATGGATCTGCGATGGCAACTGGCCATGGTAACTCAGAGAGTTAAAAGGATCATCAAAAGGACGAGTAGAAACCTCAATGTCAGTAACAATAAAATTGGGTTTGATAAATCCAAAGTTAAGTGTTACAACTGCCAAGGGTTAGGACACTTCGCTAGAGAGTGTCAGAGACCGAAAGTAGAGAACTACCCGAACCAGTACCAGAATCAATCTCAAGGGAGAAATCTGCCGAGTAGTTCAACTAGTCAGGCGAATATAGTTGGTCTCTTATCCAACGTCACATCAGACAGATAGCTTGATAGAACATAGTACACATCCAGGGTCGAATGCTAGAGCCTTTATGGCTGAAGTGACCGAGACTGGAAGTGATGGAGCAGAGGAAAAGACAGGGAACAACAATCAGATTGAAAGCAGTCCGATGTGGTTAGAAAAGTCAGAAGATCAGACGATTCTGGAGTTCGCCGCATAGATGGCCAACGTGGAATCAGATCATGCCAAGGTAACTCTGAACTTTTCTCTTTTCCATGATTTATGTGTTTTGTGTGCTACGTCTAACGATAGGTTAAATTTAGTACTTGAGTCACATCAAACTATATCTGCTCAGAATGTATCATTAAAATCAGACAACGCTAGCCTATTAGATATCAAGGAAGAGCTTAGAAATAAGCTTAAGGCAGATGCACAAGATGTCATAGTTCTAAAAGACTAGCTGAGCGAACAGTGTGTTAGATTAGAACTTATGTATGAACATGTTGAGGCATTGACAAAAGAGCTTAAAATCAAAGAAGTAGAGCTAGCTGAATCTAAGGTAAAGGTAGCTGAGGTAAACAGTAAACTTGAAAAATTTAGGAACTCATCACTCAACCTATGGAAGATCTTAAATGCACAACGTCAGTCTAAGAAGCCTGTAGGTCTAGGGTATCATGAGAGTCCTCCACCTTTCAATGATAATTATGTATCTCAGCCTCAGGAGAAAACTGAAAAATCAGTAGAATCAGAGGAAATACCTGAACCTGTGTCTGAAATTGCTAAAGATAAAGAAACTAAAGTGACTAGTAATAATATTAAGATTAAGAAGGTCAAATTTGTGTCATCCTCTAGTGATATGCCTGTAGGACAACACGAAATTGACTTTAATGATCAAGAGGAGGAACTGATCACTATAGTTGAAGCAAAAGAACCAGACACTAGTGAGACACCTAAGTCAAAGGGCACACATAAAAAGTCGATTGACAAAATGCCTTGCTTTAGATGTCACGAAAGAGGGCATGTTGTTTCTAATTGTCCACATAGGAAAGTAGATTCTACACCAAAAACTAGAAAGCCGGAACAACATAAGCCTTCTACAAGTGTTGCAAGCACAAGTAGTTCTCATAATACCGAGAAAACTGTGCAAGCCGCACCAAAATCTGCTGTGAAACAAACACTTGTGTCAGGTCGACCCAAAGAAGTTATTAGGACTAATTCACCAAATATAGTCACTAATTAATCTAGGTCAGGACCGCAACAGAATTATAGGAGTACTACACCTAGCAGAGCTTACACTCCGGTTAGGTCCCACACTCCTGTTAGACATCAGACACCGGATAGAGCTCAGGGATATCAATCGGATATGCCTTATAATCGAAACTATTCAAGAGCTCCACAGCAAATGCCTACACAAAGGCCGAGAATAAACTTAAATCACTCTGCTCCACAACAGGCTCTAAATCAAAAACCCAAGTCACCTGAAAGGAGAGATGGGTATTTGAAAGAGTTCAAGTATGTCGATGAGAATAGTATTACCAAGTCAGTTATGGCTTGGGTTCCCCGTGATAAGTAACCTATTTTCTCTCATGTGCAGGAGATAACTACAGGTCCAAACAACAAGTGGTTCATCGACAGCGGTTGCTCCAGGCATATGACAGGGGAAAGAAGTCTACTCACAGACTTCAAGGGAGGAAATCGGGGATTTGTATCATTCACTGGTAATAAGGGAGGAAATATCACCGGTACTGGAGTGGTCACTAATGGGACTATCAAACTGGATCAAGTTTATCACCTTGATAAACTGGTTCACAATCTCATTAGTGTATCTCAAATCTGTGATAAAAAGAACTCAGTACTTTTCACTGATACTGAGGCGTTAGTGCTGAAATCGAGATTCAAAGTACCTGAAGAATGGATACTGATGAGGGCTCCAAGGAACCTGTACATGCTCGACATGAATCGGTTTCATGGCACCGACGCATGGCACACTTGTACCTAAGAAAAATGAACTACATTACGAAAAATGGATTGGTGCAAGGTGTTCATATGAAGAGTTTTCAGTTCGAGGACAAGTGTCTACCGTGCAAGAAAGGAAAACAACACAAGAAGGCACACAAGTCCAAGACTCAAAACTCAATAGCTTCCACGTTCGATTTGTTACATATGGACCTCTTCGGACCAATCAACAAAAGGATTATAGGTGGTAGTTGGTATTGTTTGGTTATTACTGACGATTACTCACGTTTTTCTTGGGTTTTCTTTTTAGGTACAAAGGACGAGACGACTGCCAAGCTCATCGGGTTCTTAGACCAAGTGGAAAACTCTTACGGAACGAGGGTTAAGCGAATCAGAAGTGATAACGGAACAGAGTGTAAAAACACGGTTATTGGTGTATGTTGCCTATCAAAGGGCATAGTGAATCAATTTAGTGCACCATATGACCCACAACAAAATGGGGTGGCAGAACGGAAAAACAGGACTTTGATTGAGGCAGCAAGGACCATGCTTTCGGATTCAAAGCTTCCTACCATGTTTTGGGGGGAGGCAGTGAATACCGCGTGCCATGTTTTAAACCGGGTCCTTACTATCAAATCATTGAACAAAACCTGTTATGAAGTTTTGAATAAAAGGCCACCAAATTTAATTGGCTTCGAACCATTTGGGGTACCATGTACGTTAATGAAAACAAAACATCAACCTAAATTTGGTGAAAAGGCTGACGAATGATATTTCCTAGGTTATGTGCCGAACTTACCTAACACACGGGTTTTTAACAAATCTAATGGTACCCTAGAGATTGTGTATAACATTGATGTTACAAGTTATACACATGAACCCCAAACTGGTCCGGAATGGATATTTGATTATGACAAATTGTTTGAGTCATTTAACATTCCTTTGGATGGAAATGCAGGTACAATGAAACAGGACTTGTCGTCATTAAATCTGAATGACGAGGGTCAAAGCTTTCCGAGGACCACCTTTCCATCAACATCCGAGCCTACACCAACTGAAGATAGATCTCCAGAAGAAAATGATTCTGAAATGCCTACAAACGAAAATCAGACAACAAGTTCTAACTCTGAAGACAGTGTCCATGAGGAGGAAAATGTGGAGTCTATAGTCGTTCCCCCGTTAGGAGAGATCGGATCTAATTTGGGAGATGGGAGATAATCTTAGAGTTGACGAGATAGAAAAATTTAGGATCAATAAGAATCATCCTATTGAGAATATCATAGGAAATCCTAATGCTGGTGTAAGGACTAGGATTAGTTTGAATAACAACACAGTGTTGTTGTCGATGATCAATGACTCCGAGAACTTTCATACATGCCTATACTCATGTTTCATCTCGCAAGTAGAGCCGAAAAATGTGCAAATGGAACTAAAAGACAACTCTTGGGTTGAAGCGATGCAGGAAGAACTGTCACAGTTTAGGAAACTTGAAGTGTGGGAGTTAGTTCCGTTACCTCGAGGAGAAGTTGCAATAGGAACCAAGTGGGTTTTTAAGTGCAAAAGAGATGATCGGGGTATAGTTACTCGCAATAAAGGAAGGCTTGTGGTAAAGGGTTTCAACCAAGAGGAAGGAATCGATTACAATGAAGTGTTCGCGCCAGTGGCAAGGCATGAAGCAATCCGTTTGTTTCTAGCTTTTCCTTCCTCCAAAGGCTTTAAAGTTTATCAGTTGGACGTAAAGAGCGCGTTTTTTATGGCAAAGTGAAGGAACTGGTGTACGTGGAACAGCTGCCTGGGTTAACAGATCCGAAATATCCAGACAGAGTGTATCGGTTAGATAAGGCTTTGTATGCACTACATCAAGCACCGAGGGCGTGGTACGAGACTCTATCTAATCATCTTTTAGACAACGGGTTTGAAAGAGGGAGAATAGATAGTACGCTGTTCGTGCAACGAAAAGGTGAACATTTCATCTTGGTACAAGTGTACGTCGATGATATCATTTTCGGGTCATCAGACGAGCAGATGTGCACAGACTTTGAAAAGGTGATGAAGTCTAAGTTTGAGATGAGTGCAATGGGTGAGTTAAACTTCTTTCTGGGTTTGCAAGTCGAACAGAGGAAGGAGGGCATGTTTATTCATCAGACGAAGTATGTCTACGACATCCTAGAGCACTTCGGGATGGAAGGAACCAAGCTGACAGCTCACTTCAGCACGCCGATTCAAGTGAATCATAATCTAGGACCGGGTAAAGAAAGTGATACCGATGTGGATCCGACGTTATATCGGGCCATGATTGGGCCACTCATGTATTTAACTGCTTCTAGACCTGATATAATGTTTGATGTGTGTATTTGTGCTAGGTTACAAGCTAATCCAAAAGAGATGCACATGAAAGCTATGAAGCGGATTCTGAGATACCTCAAGTCGAAACCGAAGCTGGGACTTTGGTATCACGCGGAGGGTGATCTGGAATTGGAGGCATTCACGGATTCAGACTATGGAGGATGTAGCTTGAATCGCAAGTCAACAACTGGAGGTTGTCAGTTCCTTGGAGGGAGGCTAGTTTCCTTGCAATGCAAGATACAGACTTCGGTAGCCGTGTCAACGTGCGAGGCCGAATATGTTGCTGTGGGTAGTTGCTGTTCACAGGTTTTGTGGATACAACAACAATTGCGGGATTACGGTTTGACTTATACTCATACTCCTATTAGGATAGATAACCAGTCAAATATTGCAATAACCAATAATCCAGTTAAACACAGTAAAACCAAGCACATAGACATAAGACACCACTTTATTAGTGATTGTGCTAAAAAGAACTTAATTAAGCTGGTAAAAGTTGCAACGGACGATAATAATGCTGATTTATTTACCAAAGCTTTTGATAAGTCACGTTTTGAGTATTTAGTTCAACTAAACGGAATGCGTAATCCAGAGTAAATTGACCTTAGTAGAGTTTATTTATTTTTATAGCAGTAGAATTTCTTTTTTTATAGTATGTTTAGTTGCTTAGGAGAATTTCTTTTTATAGTAAGTTAGTAGGTTATTTAATTTTCTTACTCGTATTTATGAAAAACAAAAGAAAAAAGAGAGAAAACCATAAAAAGTTAAAAAAAAGGAGAACATCAGAAAATGAGTTAAGTCTTAGATACATAGGTTCAAAGTGACGAAAATTAGCACAGTCAATACAATCTCTGAGTGTTAAGCTTTCACACATAATGCGCCTAAAATTCTAAGTGTTATACATTATCTGGTTTGATATGTTGGTAGGCATAATACATAAAGGGAGTCTCAAGGCTAATGAAATATTCAAGAAAAAGTCAGACGTGTCACTAACTTACATGTATGACCAAATGACCTTAATTTTTATGTTAGAGACATACAGACATTGATTCTAAATGAGGTATGCAAACTTTTGGGGGATGTATAGCAACATCATATACATCTTAAAGAAAAGAAAAGAATAGAAAAATCATGATACTGAGTTGAGAGTCAAAACAAGTAACTCTGTTGTACGTAAGTACAAACCTGTTGCCTCTGGTTTGACTCGAGTTAGCAAGATAAGTCGCTTTGTTGTACGTCGGTACAGACCTGTCACCGCTGTCTTGCTAGCTTTAAAATAAACTTTAAGACAAACTAAGACACTCTGTTGTATGTAAATACAGAACTGTGTCCGACGTTTGCCTTTTAAAGAAAGTTTGCAATACTGAAAAGTTATAATCATTGTGTGTATGCCTTGATTATAAAAGTATGTCTAAGTATGAGCCACGTAAGGTAATTTCTTAATAAATAAAAAGGCCAAGGGATATTGCAAAGTGTAACATGTTTAAAGGGAAAATAATGTCAGCAATCGTCTAGAAATGTATGTCACGACAAACAATCAAAGGAATCAAAAAAGTCCTAAGTTGGAAAGTAAGATACTGAAAGTGCGTATTTGACACCGCTATCTGATTGAACCTTTCTTTGACTATTTTCGCCAAAAATATTCTGTTTGTGTTAAGTATAGGAGGTAAATTTAAAAAAAAAACATTGTAGATTAGTTTAGGTTTAAATTTTGTTCAAAATTTTTATTTTATTTTATTTTATTTTACTTTATATTATTTTTCTTCTATCTTATTTTATTTAGGAAAACGGTCAAAGTTACTGGAGATGCATTTTTAGTTGAATAAACAAACACTGCGTGAAAGTCTTGTGCTTAATGTAAATAAATTGTGCATAGTTTGTTCCGTTACACGAAAAAGTTGGAAAAGTTGAAAGAGTTGAATTTTATTCAAAGATTTTCAAAATTTTCAGTTAAGTTCGAATTAAAGACAAAGTCGAATGTTACATTCGAAATTGTCAATAAAGTCGAATTTGAAGACAAATTTGAAGATGGTTAGTATATATAGGTCAACAGTGACTCATTTATGTCACCTACCTTCGAGTTTACTACTTCGAATTTATACTGTGTGCGACTTCGAGTTTGTTCTTCGAGTTTATCGTATTCGAGTTTTGCACCTATTCATCGAACTTTTGTCCGTTGTGTTCGAGTATATAACCAAATCTAGGTATAAACATGACTATTATACAAGATTTAGGAAGTTTTAGACTCAATTTGAGCCAAAATCGACTAGATTTGAGGTTTTAAGGGTTTTGAACTTTGTGATTCAAAATCACAAAGTTTAACCGGTCAAACTTCAAATAAGTGGCAAATATCTTCAATTAGAACCTATTAGGACTAGTGAAAGTAATTTTCTAAGTCTAAAATGGTTTAAATCTTCGATTTGTGTTTTAAAAGTGCCGACTTCGAGTTTGTTCATATAGTTCGAATTTGTCACTAAATTCGAACATGTCATTAAACTCGAATTAAGGTTAAATTCGAACATGCCATTCGAGTTTTCTATTAAAATCGAAATGTTTGAATAATTTTTACGTCAAACTTGTAGAAATTCATATGTGTTGGATTTTGAACTTACATAAGTTCAAAATAAAACAAATTTGAATTTAAACAAGTTTCATTTTAATTTTGCCCCTTCTAATATGCTTTATACTTTAATGTGCAGATATGGGGGAAAGAGATTTTATTCAAAAGCATAACATGGTCTTGTCACCGGATCGTGAGCTTCATGAAGCTCAGGCGTTTCGCCATATGGTGGACTTTTTGGCTAATTCAAGGGTGTCGTATGCCCTTTCTCACAATGTGCAGATCGTGTTGCCTTATGTCAGACAATTTTGGGATCATCTGCAAGTTGATTGCACAGTGACTCCGATTGTGTTGAGGACAAGAATCGCTGGACAACCCCTTGTATTCTCTGCCAATATGTTGCGTAGGGTGTTGCAGCTGGGATCAGTCGAACAAGAAGTTGGGCCTGTTGACTTTCCTTTGGAACTAAGGCAAGCAACATTTTTTAGGATGGGGTATGGCCTTGATGTAGCTAAGGCATCTTACATGAAGAGTGGTCTAATAGGGCAATGGAGGTTTGCACATGTCTTTATGGTGTCCTTTGCTCCACAGAAGGCCGGATTTGACTATATTGTGTCAAAGATGCAATCCGCGATGATAGCGTTAGTTTATAATAAGCGGTTCAGTTACTCCGAGATGTTCTTTGCGGAGTTTGTTCATCAAATAACAGCTCCAGCAAGAGAAAGGTTTCTAATGTATCCGAGGTTTGTTATGATGCTGAACAGACATTTTTTGCCCAACCTGCCACAGTTACCAGATATTCAGAGTGTCGCTGTAATCGATAAGCGAATTTTTGTTGATTGTCAAGCGCACAATGCCCGTAGGGGTGAAGTGATTAGACCACTGGATGCACCACTTTTTGGTGCTGTGGTAAATCCAGATTTTGAAGCCCCCGAAGGTACGAATTGGGCTGGGGAAGTACAAGTTCAGCCACAGGAGCCAAGAAGGAGGCAGAGAGCTCAAGTAAGACAGACTTAGGCTTCAAAGCCTTCAACAAGCTCTAGCAGGATACAAGATTCGGTAGAAGCAGGTCAGTCATCGGAAACTGCGGGTCCCTCTAGTGTGCCACCAGTAATTGATCCACGAGTGGAGACTTTGGCAGAAATCTAGGCACAGGGGACTCAGGCCCAAGAAGAGATTACTACTAAGCTTATTGGTGATATTCTGGAGCCTCCATCTAGTTTAGATGACCTTATGCGAGAAATTGATGATTATCAGCCAGAGGTAGAGGGTCAGGCAGTGACCACCTCTGAGTCGTCTTCAGAAGAAGTTGAGGTCATCGAGGTTGAGGCACCAGCAGAAGAGACGGAAGATCCGGCTGTCAGAATAGGCAGATATGGATCCAGAATTGTGGTTATTGATCGAGAGGCCCAAAAGAGAGCATCTAGAGATTCTGATGAAGATGACTCTTATTTCGAGATTGAAGATACAGCTCCTTTGGTGGCTAGGCAAAGGGCCAAAAGGCATAGGTTTATGCAGGGAGCTTCGTCTACTTCAGTTTCAAAGCCTGAAATTCCATCCGCTCTACCATCCGCTCAGGCATCCCTTCAACCATCCATTCCACCACCAATCACCCCGTCACCTATCACATCAATTCCATCCACTTCATCGACCTTCACAGATAACTAACGGTTTTCAGAGCTGCGAAGCAATGTGGATTTCCAGCAAGTCCAAATCTTCCAACTAACAAAAGCAGTCGGCGAGCTTCAAGAGCATAACACAAAAATTGATAAAGAAAATCTTGAATTGAAGACCTTTGTCGCTAATCAGGCTGCAGAACTCGGAACTATGAGGTCCCTCATCGAGCAATTAATGAAAAATCTAAAGGCTCAGGGGGAGACTAGTTGCAGAGATATTGAAAAGTTGAGAAGAGAAGATGACGAAGGCAATGATCCCGATGCACAAAAGGATAGTGAGCCAGTAGATTTTTCTGCTGCTCAGCACGCTGAAGTTCAGGGGGAGCCGAGTCAGTCAGGAGCTGAAGGAGATGAGCCTTGTTCGTCAAAGACCTCTGAGAGCGAGATGATAGACGCTCTGATGGATATTGAGGAAGAAGAGATAGAGTTTGATTTTGAGGATGAGATTGAAGAGTTGGAGGAAGGAGAGTTCGTGCCGGAGGACATAGTTCATTGGAGATCAGATGATGAAGTGATAGAAGATGAAGACGACAATGTCGATGAAGTGATTGTAAACTCACAGCCTATCACTGAGCTATATGTCCAAGACAATCATAATGTGATTGATATTGATGAGATCAAACTGGCCTCGGTAGAAGATTCTGAACTTGAAGAAGCTGAGAGAGAGCCATCTAGGGCTGAATTGTTGAATCTATGGTTCCGAAAGGAAGAAAAGAAGACAGAGCCTAAGATGAAGAGAAGAATGAGAGTACCGGACTCCGAAAATCTATCAGGTGGAATTATAAGCTGGTTCTTTGACAGAGAACTGCAGCTATTCATACTGAAAAGGAGAGATGGACTTCAATACCTCAGGCGGACGCTCAGAGTATTTAATACATTGCCGAAGGTTGAAGTAAAGGAGTTGGCGTGGAAAGAGTTAAAAAATATCGGTGAGGATCCTTATGCTGAGGTTATAGCTAAGATTATCAGAAAGGAGGGTCGATCCGGTAAATTTGAGAGACTCAAGCCAAGGACCGGAAAGAGAGTGGAAGATGAAATAAGGATTGATCCACATACAGGTAGGCCATGGGCCAGAATGGTGTACAAACCTGTAAAGTGTTTGAAGAAGGTGCCGATGAAATCGATGCCACAAGATGTTTTAAGTAACATAAAGTGGTGGTATGTCAATAATGAAACTGCTGAAGCTGTGATGGAAGATACTCAAGGCAAAGTTATTTTGAGAGTGTATGATCCATTGCACTTAATAAATCTATCAAAGGACGACCTGAAGAAGCTACATGATCAGCCTATCTTCTTTCACGAAGGATGGAGATCTGAAGCCAGGAAGTTCCAGAAGATAGTGAGAATATGTATAGATATAGGTCTATATGCAGGAAGTAGTCTATATGGTCCAAGTACTTAGTCAAAATGTAAATAGTTAGAAGCTATCGTCAAGGGGGAGTCTGTTAGTACATCTTGTATGACGATAGCAGTCTATGTTTTGATAGCATTTTGTGTAAATCAAGTTACTTGGTATTGAATATTGACGAGTGTTTGATATATGTTTGATTATATGTGTTTGATATTGATTGTTTTTATGTTTGAACTTGGTGTAATGTATTACAAGAAGTTCAAACATAAAGTTCAAAGATAAATTCAAACATAAGTTAAAACATAAGTTCAAACATAAGTTTGATAGTTGAAGTTTGAATTTAAGGTAAATTCGAATTTATCATTGAGGACAAATTCGAATGGGCCTTGGGCCAGATTCGAATTTGTCCTAGACAAACTCGAATCTGTCAGTATAATTAAGGGTTAATTCGATTAATTATCAGATTTTTGCAGACGTTTTATCAGAGCGAATAGCAAAGGCAATCTCGAACTTGCAAGTTTTCAGAGAGTTGTTTCGGAGAGAATCATCGTGTAGGGGCGTTCTAAGTCATTCGTCTATCACCGTGGTAGTCTCCATGTTTCGGTGTGTGTGATCTTACCGTCAAGCCGCTAACAAGGATTCCACACTCGTTGGAAGGTGTCGCGTCGAGATAGATCCGTAGAGTCAAGACCTTACATAAACTTTAATGACGAGTACCAAGGTTTTCCAAAGTCAAGCATTCCATCAAAATCTGAGCCTACAACGACAGAAGATGGGTCTCCAACAGAGAATGAACCTGAATTACCTACGAATGAAAAGCAGACGAATAATTCTAACACCGAGGACAATGATCATGAGGAAGAGAATCTACCGTCTAAAGTCGTACCCCCGTTAGGTGAAATAGGATCAAACTTAGGAGATAATCTTCAGGTAGATGAGATTGAGACATCAAGGATACACAAGGATCATCCAATTGAGAGTATCATAGGGAATCCGAATACCGATGTGAGAACTAGGAGTAGTGTGAATAACAACACGGTGCTGTTATCGATGATCAACGACTCAGAGGCGTTTCACACGTGTTTATACTCGTGTTTTATCTCACAAGTAGAGTCGTTACCTCGAGGAGAAGTTGCAATAGGGACCAAATGGGTCTTTAAGTGCGAAAGCGATGATCGGGGTATTGTTACTCGCAACAAGGCACGAATCGTAGTAAAAGGGTTCAACCAGGAAGAGGGAATTGATTATAACGAAGTGTTTGCACCAGTGGCAAGGCTCGAGGCATTTCATTTGTTTCTGGCTTTTGCATCCTTCAAAGGGTTTAAAGTATATCAACTCGACATCAAGAGTGCATTCCTGTACGGCAAGGTGAAGGAATTGGTGTACGTCGAACAGCCGCCTGGGTTTACTGATCCAAAGTATCCCGACAGAGTATATCGCCTTGATAAGGCTCTGTATGGATTGCATCAGGCACCAAGGGCTTGGTATGAGACACTGTCAACTCATCTTTTGGACAATGAGTTTGAGAGAGGGAGAATTGATAGTACATTGTTCGTGAAAAGAAAAGGAGAAGACTTTATCTTAGTACAAGTGTACGTGGACGACATCATTTTCGGGTGGTCAAATGAACAGATGTGCAAAGAGTTTGAAAAGGTTATGAAGTCGAAGTTTGAGATGAGTGCTATAGGAGAGCTGAATTTCTTTATGGGTTTAGAAGTTGAACAAAGGAATGAAGAAATATTTATCCATCAGACGAAGTATGTCTACGACATTTTGGAGCGCTTCGGGATGGAAGGAACAAAGCTGACCGCACACTTTAGTACCCCATATCAAGTGAATCACAATCTCGGACCGAGTACAGAGAGTGATACTGATGTGGATCTGACTTTATATCGGGCCATGATCGGGTCACTTATGTATTTAACTGCTTCTATACCTGACATTATGTTTGTTGTGTGTATTTGTGCTAGGTTTCAAGCAAATCCAAAGGAGATGCATATGAAAGCCGTTAAGCGAATTCTTAGATACCTGAAGTCGAAACCGAAGCTGGGACTTTGGTTTCATGCTGATGGAGATTTGGAATTGGAGGCATACACGAACTCTGACTTTGGTGGATGTAGCTTGAACCGGAAATCAACAACTGGACGTTGTCAGTTCCGTGGAGGGAGGCTCGTATCGTGGCAATGCAAGAAACAAACTTCGGTAGCCGTATCAACGTGGCCGAGTATGTTGCTGCTGGTAGCTGCTGTTTACAGGTTTTGTGGATTCAACAACAATTACGGGATTACGGTTTGACTTATACTCATACTCCCATTAGGATAGATCATCAGTCAACAATTGCTATAACCAATAATCCAGTTAAACACAGTAAAACAAAGCACATAGACATAAGACTTCATTTCATACGTGATTGTGCTGAAAAGAATTTGATAAAACTGTTAAAAGTTGCAACGAAAGACAATAATGCAGATTTATTCACTAAAGCATTTGATAAGTCGCGCTTTGAGTTGTTAGTTCAACTAAATGGCATGCGTAATCCAGAGTAACTTGACCTTAGTAGTTTTTCTTTCCTATTAAAGTAAGTTAGTAGTTTAGTAGATTTTCTTTCTTTTCAAAATTTTCAATTAAGTTTGAATACCAGACAAGTTCGAAATTACTTTCAAACTTGCTGGAAGTTCGAACTTAACCTAAGTTCGAAGGTGGTTGGATATAAACAAGTCAACAGTGCTTCATTCAATGCACTTACTTTAAAACATCTTCCTTCGAACTTGTCAGGGCGATCTCAAACTTATCTTCGAACTTATCAAAATTCAATTTTGTTCACTATTCCTTGAATTTTTGCTACTATTTCTCGAACCTATATACACACTTAGGTGTATCGAACCAACAATCACTATGTAAGTGTAAGATTAGGACCTTTTGTGGCAAAAATCGATCACTTTTGAGTTTTGAGGTTATTTAGAACTAGGTGCTTCAAATCACAAGTTTTAAACGCAAAAACTTAAAATTAATGATACATAATTTTGATTAGAACCTATTAGGACTAGATTCTACTATTAATCAAGTCAAATATGGTTAAAATCATGGTTTTGAAGTTAAAAGTAACCGACTTCGAACTTGTTGAAAAATCTATATGTTCGAATGGGTGTCTCGAACTTAATTAAGTTCTAATGTTGTACAACCTCGAATTTATGTAAATTCGAATGTGTTAGACTTCGAACTTAATCAAGTTCGAAGTTATAAAAGTTAAAATAACACAAAATTTGTTTTTAAATTAATTTCTAACTTTTTTATGAATTTGTGTGCAGATATGGGAGACCGCGCATTTTTTAATAAACATAATATGGTAATGGCTGTCGATCTCCAGCTTCCGGAGGCTCAGCCGTACCGTCAGATGACCGAGTTTTTGACACAGTCAAGGGTGTCTTATGCGCTGACGCACAATCTGCCGATCGGTCTCACATACGTGAGGCAATTCTGGGAACATCTGTAAGTGGACTGCACAGTTACCCCTACAGTTTTGCGTACAAGAGTAGGTGGACGATCGATAGCTTTTTCTGCAGAACTTCTGCGTCAAATCTTGAAATTGGGGTCAGTGGAACAAGAAGCCGGCCCGATTGACTTTCCGGCTCCAATAAGGCAAGCAGCCTATCTCCAAATGGGTTATGCTCAGGACATAACCAAGGCGTCTTATGTGAAGAGCGGGCTAATCGGCCAGTGGAGATACTTGGTCCATGTGATCATGGTGTGCTTTGCGCCAAAGAAAGCAGGGTTCGACACAATGGTGTCAAAGTTGTAGTCTGCAATGATCTCTCTCATATACAATAAGCAATTCAGCTTCTCGGAAATGTTCTTCGGGGAGTTTGTTCATCAGATTTCTGCTCCCACCAAAGAAAGGTTTATAATGTACCCACGCTTTATAATGATGATCATTCATCATTTCTTGCTAGACCTGCCAAAGCTGCCAGAGCAAACTGGCGTTGCCATCATAGATAAGCGGATATTTGTCGACTGCCAATCCCACAATGCTCGAAGGGCTGAGCAAGTCAGGCCACAGGTGGCTGCTCTTTTTTAGATACAGATTTTGTTGCTCCTGAAGGGGACGACAGGATTGGTGAAGCACCCCAAGAACAACCGCAGCAGTAGCAACCTCAATAACAACAAGCGCCGGCTAGGCGCACTCCGGTTGCTCGATCTATTCCTCATTCCCATTCCACTGCAGAGGCAGGTGGGCCATCCACTTCGGCACCACAGCTTGACCAAAGGGAACAGATGCTGGAAAAATTTTGGGAACAAGGAGCCGCTGCATTAGAGAACATAGCGGAAGAGCTTGTTCAAGAAATTTTGGAACTCCCAACCGGTATGGATGACATATTCAGAGAGATTGACGAATATCAACCTCCAGCAGCAGTTATAGAAGGTACAGCAGGAACATAGACTCATGAATAGGTTGAAGGTCAAGTAGAGACTGCCTCTGAAACTAAATCGGAATCGAGCTCAGAAGAGGAAGAAGTTGAAGATCCAGCAGTCACTATTGAGAGATATGGATCAAGAGTTGTTGTTAGCAGAAGGAAGATGTCACGTGTCATACTTCGTGACGAAGAGGATGGAGATGCAGATTTTGTAATAGAAGAGGAAGCAACTATTGCTACTCATCAACGATCAAAGCGACAACGCACAGATCAGGGAGCTTCGTCTATTTCAGCTATGATTCTATCTGCCGCAACCGTCGCTCCATCCACATCCGCTTCCATTCCATCCACTTCCACTCCATTCATTGAAAATCTGTGATTCACGGAACTGAAAAGCAAAGTGGACTTCCAGACAGTCCAAATATTCCAGCTATCTCAAGCTGTGAAGGAGTTGCAGCAACGTAACTCAAGATTGGAGCAAGAAAAAGCTCAATTACAAACAAAAGTGGCTGGTCAACAGGAGGTGACCTCAGCTCAACAATCTCAAATTCTCACTCTGCAGACCCTGGTGGAGCAAATTATGAAAGGTCTACAAGCTCAGGGGAAGAGCAGGTGCAGAGAAGATGAACTGAGGAAGGTCCAAAGAAGAGATGATGATGAAGGAGGTGACTCCAGCACGCAAAAGGACAGTGAGCTAGCAGATCTTGCACATGAGACTACTCAGCAAGCTGAGATTCTGGGGGAGCCTGGATCATCTAGGACAGGAGGAGGTTGAAGTCAGGATAAAGGCAAGGCTCAAGAAGCAACAGAGTTAGCTGATCAAGAAATAATTGGAGCCTTGGCCGATATTGATAATGATGATGAAGTAATGTTTGACTTTGAAGATGAATTAGAAGATCTTGAAGTAGGGGAATTCGTGCCAGAATACATTACAGATTGGAGATCTGATGACGAGGTATTAGTCGAGGGGGAAGATGAAGCCGATAAGATCATTATTCAGCAACATACTATCACCGATACAAATACGACGACAGAGCATAATATGATTGACATTGAAGTGTTTAAGGATGCTTTAAATGTTGAATCAGAGAGTGAAGAGCCTGATAGGGAGCACACTGCTAAAGAAAATAAAAAGTTATGGTTCAGAACAGAAAAGAAGGACGTGTCTTTAAAAGAGAAGATGAAGGTGTCTGGTTCTGGAAAGTTGACTGGGAGCATACTCAGCTGGTTCTTTGTTCGAGAACTGCAGCTTTTCATTATTAAAAGAAAGGATGGCCTCCAATATCTGAGATGAATATTGAAGGACTTCAATTCATTACCTAAAGTTGAAATAAAAGAACTGGCATGGAAGAATTTGATAAACCTAGGAGACGACCAGTTCGCAGAAGTGATAGCTAGAATTATAAGAAAAGAAGGTCGGTCTGGAAGATTTGAGAAAATAAAGCCAAGGGAAGGAAAGAGAGTAATGGATGAGTATAGGATAGATCCATTGACCGGAAAGCGTTGGATGAAGATGTTCTACAAGCCGGTTCGATTTCTGAAGAAGGTTCCTTTGAAACCAATGCCACAGGATGTTCTCGCGAATATGAAGTGGTGGTTCGTTGACAATGAAACAGTAGAAGCCGTGATGAAAGATCATGACGACAGATGTATTTTGAAAGTATATGACCCTCTGCACCTCGTAAACCTGTCTCAGGGCGACTTGCAGAAACTTCATGAGCAACCAATCTATTTTCACGAAGGTTGGAGATGTGAAGGCAGGAAGTACCAAAAGGTTGTTAAGGTTTGTGTAGAACATGGTTTGTATGTTGGTAGCAGTTTAAATAAGCCTAGTACTATTGATATGAGGAATAGCCATAGAGTCGCGAGAATTCATGCTCATACTCGTCAACGGTCTTGATTCCTTCAGTTAATTGCATCAGTTGAACCTCCATCTTGTCTTGCTGGTCAGCAGGACAGTACTTCTCGTGAAACATGTCAAGAAATTGATCCCAGTCCAATGTTTGAACGACTTCCTCACCGTAAATACTTCTCTGTGTCTTCCACCAAGCACGGGCAGCCCCGACGAACAAAGTAGAAGCGAAACTTACTTAAGAAGTGGGTTCCCAAAGTTCCGAAAGCTAATGATTTTGTAACTAACATTGCACCTGGTGAATTACCTAACTCCAAAGGACCCATTCTAAAGTGGGTACCTCACTGCTTGTGTAGGTAAATCATGTATGGTACCTTGACTCCGGATGCTCTAAGCACATGACCAGGCAGCGAGACACTCTCACGTATTTTGTAGATAAATTATGTGGGACGGTTAGATTTGGAAATGATCAATGTTGTCCGATCATGGGCTATGGGAGCTTGGAGTATGTCAAGATCATAATTCAAAAGGTTTTCTTTGTAGACGGTGTTGGTCATAATTTGTTTAGCATAGGTTAGTTGTGTGACAAAGGGTTAGAAGTCAATTTCAATGCAAATAGATGCAGTATTAGATCTGAAGAAGGAAAGGAAATCCTTGTAGGATCTAGAAAGAAGAATCTATACTCTATCGAATTGGCCAATTTAAAGATGCAAAATATGTCTGTTTACTATCAAAGGCATCTGCAAAAGAATCGTGGTTGTGGCATCATCGACTTTCTTATATGAACTTCAAAGATTTGAGTAACCTTGCTAGAGAAGGGTTAGTTAAAGGCCTTCCAACTCTCAAATTTTAGAAAGATCAGTTGTGTGCGGCATGAGAGAACTGGAAGATGGTGAGAGTTTCGCACAAATCGAAAGTTGAACATTCTTCAACAAAACCATTGGAGCTGTTACACATGGATCTATATGGGCCGATGAGCGGGAAAAAAGTATGTTCTAGTAATCGTGGATGAGTACTCGAGATACGCCTAGGTTTTCTTCCTGAGATCCAAATCAGAGGCTACAGAAACAATAATTGACTTTCTATGCTGAATTCAAGTGAAGCTGCAGCTGACTGTTTAGACCATTAATCTGATAATGGTACTGAGTTTAAGAACAAGTCATTGGAGATATTTCATAATTCTTTAAGAATAATTCATGAATTCACTGCTGCTCATACCCCTCAATAGAATGGTGTAGTTGAACGTCGCAACTGTACTCTTGTTGAAGCAACACGGACACTGCTAGCATACTATAATCTGCCGTTATTCCGCTAGGCTGAAGCTGTAGCCACTGTTTGCTTTACCCAAAACAGATCCATGGTAAATAAACTCTTTGGAAAGGCACCTTACGAATTGATAAATAAACTAATTCCTTATGTAAAATTTTTCCATATCTTTGGATGCAGGTGCTTTATTCTCAATGACAAAGACATTATGGGATAATTCAATAAGGGATTTTTATCGGGCATTCAAAGGAATCGGTGGCTTTTCGGGGTGTACAACAAGTGCACAAGAACTGTTAATGGAAGCATCAATGTCAAGTTCAATAAAGGCATCGTAATGGCTCCTGGACAAGTCAGTTCATGACCTGAAACTTAATAGAGAACTTCTAAGAAGTATACTGAACATCACGATAACACCAATGATTTTAATACATTGATTGAAAACTTTTTTGACTATTATTTTGATAAGTGTAAAACTAAGTTATCTAATATGCTTCCTAACAACGTTACTGAAGGTCCTGTAGTCGTCACAGATCATTCCGCACCTATGATTTCTAAAGAATCTGTACAAATATCGACTATTCTTAGGATATTTCTACACTAGTAGTTATTCCTTCTTAAAGTGCTCAACATTCCACAGCACCAGAAATTCCAACCTCACCCCTTGGAATATCAGAATATACCTACACCTGAAACCCCTAAGATTCCAACAACTTCGGAATCTACTCTCCACCAACCTTGTCTTGATTTAGAACCTAATCAACATCAACATCAACCTTATCTTATATACTTAAATGGACAAGGGATCACCCTCCAGAGAATATCATTGGAGATCCCTCTGCTTCAATCCAAACCCGAAGAGCTACAATCAATGAGTGCTTCTTCTTAAATTTTTGAGCAAGATTAAACCAAAGGCTCTCAAAGAGGCTCTTCAGGCCTCTGATTGGATTTTGTCCGTGCAGAAGGAATTAAATCAGTTCAAAAGGTTGAGAGTCTGGAGATTGGTTGAGAAACCGAAAGGTAAACCCATCATTGACACAAAATGGGTCTTCAAGAATAAGAAGGATGAACACAGTGTGGTTGTCCGAAACAAAACAAGATTTGTGGGCAAAGGATATAGTCAACAAGAAGGGATTGAATATGATGATACATTTGGCCCTATTGTGAGAATTGAAGCTATTATGATGTTTTAGCATTTCCTCGACTCACAAGAACTTCACTATATATCAAATGGATGTGAAGACGACCTTTTTAATGGGGAACTAAAAGAAGAGGTATATACATATAACTCAGAAGGAGTTATGGATCCTTCGAAGCCTGATCATGTATATATCTTAGATAAATCACTATACAACCTTAAACAAGCTCCAAGAGCGTGGTATGATGCATTAACATTTACATGATTAAATGTGGTTATAATAAATGTGCAATTGATACTACCCTTCTCATAAAATGTCAAGGCCTTGACATTATCGTGATTCAAATATATATAGATAATATAATATTTGGTGTCCACAAATCCAAAATTTTGTAAAAGGTTTGCATTTTTAATATCCCAAAATTTTGAAATTAGCATGATGGTTGAAATCAGATTTTTTCTACGGCTACAAGTCAAACAACTAAGTGATGGAATTTTCATCAATCAGTCAAAATATATTCAAGACTTGTTGAAAAAGTATAACATGAATAATAGTAGCCCAATGAAAACACCCATGGCTCCTGATTCAAAATCCAAACTCGATGAGGACATTTCAGGGGAACCTGTCGATGTTACTCATTATCGAGGAATAATTGATTCATTAATGTACTTAATAGCAAGTAGACCTGATACTATGTTTGCTACATGTGTTTGTGCGCGATATCAGGAAAATCCAAAAGAATATCATTTGGCTGCTGCCAAAAGGATTCTAAGATATCTGAAGGGTACCTCGAATCTGGGTTTGTGGTATCCTAAAGAATCAACTTTTACATTGACTGCTTACTTTGATGTTGATTATGCAGGAAATAAAATGGACCAAAAGAGTAAATCAGAAGCAGTTCAATTTCTTGGTGATAAACCTGTCTACTGGTCATCCAAGAAACAACATTGCGTGCTATTGTTAACAGCAGAGGCAGAATATGTAGCTGTCTCTTCCTGTTGTTCTCAAGTGCTGTGGATGAAGAGCCAACTCAGAGATCATGGGTTTACACCACACAAGATACCCATCTACTTTGATTCTCATAGCTCAATTGCAATAGCATCAAATCCAGTACAACACTCTAAAACCAAGCACATCGACATCCGGTATCATTTCATAAAAGATCATGTAGAAAATGGTAATGTTGAATTATATTTTCTATCTACTGAATATCAGTTAGCTAATTTGTTTACCAAAATGTTAGATGAAAAGCGTTTAATTTTTTTTCTATAAAAATTAGGTATGATGCATCGTTAAATTTAAAAGATTAAGTTTTTACAAAATATAATATTACAATTTTAAATTTTTTACTTGATCTAATTTTTATTAATCTCTTGTTCTTACTTAATACAGATTTCTATGAGTTTTAACTGATATTGGATTGTCTTGTGCAGGGGGAGCTTACTGAATGTTTTATCTGTTTTTTTTTTTGTAACTGTAGGGAGAGTTTTTAAATGTGTCATCAATTTGAGGGAGAGCAATGAAATTTATCTGATTATGCATATTTCAAGGGGGAGTAATTTTTTTTTACTTTGTTACTTTTTTAATGTCAAACTT
Organism: Centrapalus pauciflorus; assembly: GCA_020465985.1. NCBI lineage: Eukaryota > Viridiplantae > Streptophyta > Magnoliopsida > Asterales > Asteraceae > Centrapalus > Centrapalus pauciflorus. Next base: position 129,407 of record JAANYP010008424.1, read on the forward strand.
TTTTATTTTTTTAAATATTTTTTTTGAGTGTGTTACTTTTTTTTTGTTTTGTATGTGTGAATTTTTTTTAACAATATGTGTTTAAATTTTTCTTTGGTTTCGGGCTTAATAAATGCTTGTATTGGGCTTAAATTAAACGGGCAAATGAAAGAAAAAATGGGTCGGGTTAATTTTTTCAAAACCTTTAAGTGAAATTTGAATTTCAAATTCACTTTTTCAAAATCTTGGTTGTTGTGCACATCGCCTTCTATCTCTCCATTCAACCAACCTGCAACACTGATTTTTCAAGTTTTTAATCGAACTTTTCTTGCATATTTGTAAGTTTTCTTTTAGATTTCTTGTTTCTATTATGTTTCTTACTTCATTTGTGTGTAAATTTTGTTGTTTATGTGTTTCAATTTGTATGTCTGTTCATGTTCTGTAAACTCGAAAGTTGAATTTTAGAAATCATGCATTTGTGCTTCAAGCCTTCAATGTTTAAATTGAATGTATGCTTGTGTGTAATGATAAAATAATCATGGATTTTAAATTTCGAATCATATGATTGGCTTAACATAGTTTAATTCAAAATTTAGTAATTTTTTGTTCGAGTTCTTTTTCATACTGTAGATTTTAGCCTTAGTTCAGTAAAGCATTATGTTTAAAATAGTTTTTCGAGTTTAGTGATGTATTTTGTTCAGTGTTTAAGTGTGTATTTGTGTTTCTTTCAATTTTTTCAATGTGTTTAGACTTTAAAAATGTTAGCTGTGATAAATTTCGAATGCTTAATTCTTCTAAATGTATTAGGTGTCACTCGAAATTTATTCAATGTTATTCAAAATTAATTACTTGTATTTCAAAAATCATTGGTCAACGTTCGAATTTCAGTTAATATCATTCGAATTTTACTAAGTCTTATTCGAATATTACTTAGTTTGATTCAAAATTTACACAGCTTTAGTCGAAATTTATGAAGTTTAACTTGAAATTAATGCCACATCATTCGAGATTCATTACTTATCCTTCGAGATTCAGGATTAAGTACTCGAATTTTTGGCAATATTATCCGAAATTAATCTAGACTCATCCGAATTTCATAAAGAATCATCCGAATTTCATCTAGAGTCATTCGAATTTCATCAATAATATTCGAGTTTCATCATCTGTTGTTCGAATTTCACTCTTAGGACTTCAAGATTAAATCTGAATACTTCAAGATTGATCCTTATTCACTCAAATTTCATTCTTACTCATTCGAAATTCATGTTTATGCTTTGAAATTCATCATTATTCATCCGAATTCCATTAAGCATGATTCGAATTTCAATTCAAAATTTTTTCTAAGTGTGGAAATTTATTTTTTTTCAAAGAAAATTAACTTTTAATAGGTTAAGTTTTTCAAATTTGTCTTTCATTAACATTGGTCCCTTAATGATTGACTTTGGAGTCCTCACAGTAATATTTTAATATTATTGTCTGGAATGTCGACACTGTAAATAGTGAAACACAAAATTTTCTCACTTCTTGTCAAATGTTATTTTCTTTATCTGTTGTTGACATTTGTATTTACCTGCAGTTTCTTACATGTTTGTTATTTTTCACAGGTAACAAATGGCTTTTTAGACACCCACACATGCGTCTAATTCATCAAATTCTCAATCCTCTTCGAACCATACCATAACATCCAAACCCGTCAAATCAACATCTGCCTGTCCCAAACCCACATCACATATACCTGAAACCCATCTCTTGAAACCTGTAGATCCCAAAAGGTTTCCCAAGTGTATAGTTCTAAGCTGTAGAGGGGGGTGAATACAACTATTTAAAACTTAACAATCTTTTTCTCAATGTTTGTGTATATTATGAACAAGTGTTAATTACAAACAATCTTGAATGCGGAAAGGTTCAAGCTGAGATGACAGATACAACAGTTGGTTAACTAATCTAAGACTCACTCAGACTAGGTACAATGAATACACTCACTTAGAAGAACTCACTGTTTTTACAAGACTCAGATGGACAACATACACAAGAACAGCTTAGACACACTCTACTGTTTTATATAAGCAGACTTGCATGCATGGAATAACACACATCAATGCACGTTCTGATTTCACACTCTTGATATCTCATAATCCTTAGAAGCTTCCTTTTATACTCAAAAGTTGAATCTCAGTGAAGCTTCTTCATTGGACAGATGAGATGGTGGAAAGTCTTTCCAAAAAGACAAAACACCTTTCTGCATGTTCTGATAAAGCATCTTTGTCTTCACATGGCAGAATCTTTGTCTTTTTCTTTTGTCACTGTTGCATAAGGCTTTAACCAAAAGAGGAATGTCAACTTTGCATCTTTCTTCTTTTGTTAATGCCATTTTGATATAAGAAAAGGTCTGTCACCCTTTTCATATATCCGTTTGTCTTCATGTAATCAGAACATCGTGGGCAGGCTGTGCAGTTCTATTTCCCACTTTGTCTTCGACTTGTAAACTGATCTTTTAGCCAAAAACAATACATGAGGACTTGGAAACATATTCCATAAAGTGTTTAACCTGTTCACAAAGAACAGAACACATGTAAACTGCCCAAGCTGCTCAAGAGAACAGAGCAGCGTAGCCAGTTTACGTCCAGCCTGTTCAGCAGACAGAACAGCTTGGACAAACAACCTTAGTTGCAACGAATGCAACATGGTAAACATCTTTGGTCTGATATTGCAAATCACTTTCAGGTTTCAATAAGGCATATAACAGGCCTTAAATTCAACCTTCAAGTGCATCAACAGGTTTGATTAAAAATCTCCCACTCAGATGTACAGCAGGTTTGACTGAGGCCTTTTTGTGCCTAACAATCTCCCTCTATTTGCAATAATCAATCTAAGCCGATTTAATCAATAATCACTATACTTTTTACAATACATCTTGTTGAAAAGAAATTACAACATCTAAGTAAAGTATAACATCAATTTATATATACTGATTTTGATTACATTAACAACTCATGTTTTTACAGAAGTACAACTAATGTACTAATGTCTATTACAACTAATGTAAATGAGAAAAGTTACAACACATGTAACAAAGTACAACTAATGTACAAACAAAAAGTTCAACACTTTGGACTGTTGATCTTGGGAGCAGATAACGGCAAGCCTGTCCAACAGATGGACAGCTTCCATTCTTCACCTACCCTGATGGTAGATGGACTTCACTCCAGTGGTGGTGGTCCTTCAAACATCTTTTCAAGCTCATCCCTTGTTTCCTCCAGATCTTGGACTTCAACTCTGAGGATCATAAACATGGGATCTTGAAGTTCAACTCTCTTATAAAAGCCTCTGAGCTGGTCCCAGATGGCTGCTCTCCACCTGCTTGATTGCCTGAATGAAGTTGCAAGTCTGAAGGCTGCAAGCTGTCTCAGATCCACCTTGTATAAATCTGAAGCTCTTTGAAAACACTTCTTCTATGTTAGGGGATCTACAAAAAATGCCCCCAACTCAGGTTCTTCAATAATTTTGCCTTCTTAAAACTCAACTCCACTGGGCAGGTTGTAGTCAATTCCTTTCATCTCAACAGCATAATCACCTTGCTCTATTAAGGTGAGGAGTTCCTCCAGATCAGAATCTTTTCATGTCCTCCTGGCCTTTATTTTGGGGTATGTCACAGAGACACCCTCACTTACTTCTTTTGAAATCAGGCCAAGATCTTTCACTATCTCCATCAGCTTCTTGACATATGCCCTTACAGTCTTAGCCGTTTCTGATTTAGACTGACTCAGGGCAACTGCTAGCTCAACCCATTCCCTGTACCCCATCTGTGCAACATCAGTGTAGTCATAAGTTTCTAGTTCTGGGCCTGTTGCACCCATTCTGGTAATTTACAATTTCCACTGTTTGCCTTTTCTTGCTGTGGGAATAGCTTTGACAATTGCTTCCTTGGCAAGCCTTCTATCAGCAACATCATGAAACTTTTTCCTTGCCAGGTTGTCAAAATGGAATTGCGCTCTTGCAGAGGATGCTTGCTTTGGTTTGGTCACAGAGACCAGAGCACCCACTTCCTTTTCAACTTCCTTCTCACCAGCTGATCCCTTAGCAGCGTCCATCAGTTTCTTTTGTACATCCAGAGAGGGCATTTTGATTTTGCTTGCCTCTTGAAGTGAAAATGTTCTGGCAGCTTTGGCAGAGGCTTCTTCTTCTCTTAGTGCTTCCAGGGCTTTAAGCTGTTCATCTCTTAACTCATAGTATTTGTCCATGGAAAGACCCATTTCCTTTCCCCTGGCTTTTTTGAAACTTTAACTCTGCTGCTTTCTGCTGTTCAGGATCAAATACTACTTTTTCTTTTCCTATAGCTGTTGTAGTGATAACAGCTTCAGGAATGTCTTCTTCTTCCTCCAGTATGAGGTGCCTCCTTCTGCTGCTTGGCTTGTCCCCAGAAATGAATTCCTCCCCCTTAGACTGTGCAGGGTTTGGAGATTCAGCCTGAGTAGGCTGAGCAGCTTCAGGTAGATGAGAGGCACCCTCAGCTGGACCAGTACCTATTTCAAATGCACCTGTTGTTTGACCAGTAGGAGCTGATGTCTCCTTAGGAGAAGAAGTTTTCTCCCCCTTAGACTTAGTCTTAGAGGCAGACAAATTCTCCCCCTTTTAAGGAGATGGACCAGCACCTTCAACAACCGGTCTGCCTGAAGAAATAATTTCAACAGGCTTTGAAGCAGTTTTGGCAGCAGGCTTGGAACCAACCAGGCTATGCACTAAGAAAGCCAGGTTATCCTTTATCTCTGCAATTTGGGAAAGACAGGTTTGAAGAGAAGAGGATTGGGAATCAGCCAGAGTGGTCAGCTTAAGAATGGTTTCCCTATCAGAAGCTGTGAATAGCAAAGTTTGGAGCTGTGCAAGATGTAACTCAAGAGAGTCCTGCACATCAGCAAGGTTTGCTGACACAGAATTTGATAGAGAGCCTATTAAGGTGTTTAAGCTGGCTAAAGTGGTAGGAAGTGTAGACTTGTAAGTGGTGAGGAGAGATGACAGCTGTTGGGATATGGCTGTCATAGAGGACACAAAGTCCTGTTGGAGTGAAAGAATTGAGGAGAGGGAGGTGGAGACATTTTGCAGCTGTGCAGTGAGTGCAAGCAGCTGTGAGGAGTTGTCAGTTTGTGGAGTGGCTGGGAAGGAATTCTTGAACATATCAAAGAATCCCCTAAGTTGTTCAGACACAGAGTCTGAAATGAGAGAGGCTAGAGAAGACATGGAAGTTTCTAAAGAAACAACTTTGTTGGTCAGCAAGGTAAGCTGATCCTTCAAAGGCAGGTCTTTAGGGGATGGAGGTGTATGGGTGGATTGTTTGGATTGAGTTGAGGGTGATGAAGAGGATGAGGCTGGTGTATGGGGATGTGATGAAGAAGGAGAGGGTATTTTGGAAAGAAGCTCCATAGCCTGGGCAAAGTAATGTGGCCCAGCTTGGGGGGGTCGATGGGTCCTTCAGCAGTGGCTGTAACTGCATCATCAGGAGAGTGGGTAGAGGATGGTAGCCTTTCAGACACTGCTTGTTTTGCAGCACCTTCATGAAGGCCAGTGGTGGTTCCCTCTACAGCACCTTGGTTTAAAGGTAACTCATCATGGGGAGTTGGTATGTGCATTTCAACATCAGCAGTGGTGAAACCTGCGGATGGAGTTTGCATAAAGGAAGTAGCCTCACCAAAGGGATGTTCTATTCCCTGAGGTTCATTAGCTTGAGTGAGTGGTCCTTCAGCAGCTGTTTGGTGTAGAACAGCTGCATTATGAGGAACAGAAGATTGAGGCTGAGCTGTTGGATGGTCTAAGCCAGCAGTGAGGACACCTCGTGCAGACTCAGGGTGTAGAGATGTATGAGGTGGGGACAGTGTGGACTCAGTATGGAGTGGAGAGAACTCCTGTCTTTCAATATTCTCAGCCTGTTGGGAGGCTGGAATAGTTGACATGGCTGTCTCCATTTGTACAACTGGCTCCTGTTGGGAGGAACCAGAGGGTCTAGGCTGACTTGGGGTTGACACAGGGTGGAGTGAAGCAGGCTCCAATTCTGTTGAACCTTCTCCCAAAGTAGGAGAGGCAGCAGGGGTTGCTTCTTTTTCAACTGAACCCTGTTGAGAGGGAACATAGGGGCTAGTTTTGGCTGTTTGGGTTGCTGGTTTCTTTCTAGCTATGGATTTGCATTAGTATAATATGTGAGATGAGGTGGGTGATTTTGGAGAGGAGATGTTCAGACTGGACAGTTTTGGAGACTGGGTCAGAAACAGGTGGGTTGGCATGTTCCACAGTCTCAGGTGCCACAGAGGCACCAGCCACAGAGGCTTCAGGTTCAACAGATGAACCAGGATGAGGAGCCTGCTCCCCCTCAGCCACAGAGGCTGAGGGTGCAGACTTAGACTTAGATGTTTTGGCCTTCTTGTGGATAGGCTCAGCTTCAGTGATGTCCATGGTCCTTTTAACAAGTTTGGCACTGGATTTGGATTTTCTTCTGGGAGCAGCTTCTGGATCCGCCCTCACATAAGAGGGTCCTTCCACCAATCCTAACGACCTTCTCATTGGTGTTGACAGAGGAGGCTCATTGGGAAGAACAGGTGTATAGAAAACTCTATTCCCTATCACAGGGAATGCAGCAGTACTAAGTAAAGGCTGAGAGTTATATAAGTGCTCACCACAAATGTGCTTGAAGATGAGGCTCAGAAACTTGGGATAACGAACAGCAGTTGGACGTGTCTCCTGCTGCACCAGGCCCCTCAAATTCAGAAAAATCCATTTTGCCATGTCGATTGTAGTTCCATCCACAAGCTGCAGAACTACAGGGATTTCATCACGGCTCAGTTGGTCAAAGGAACCAACTTTTCTGCTGAAGCACATTACCACAGTGGCAAATAAGAAGCTTTAAGTAGGAGACAATTCCTTTCTGAACAGCGTAGCTCCAACTTTTGGTTCTGGTAAACCACAGAAGTGTAGCAGATTCTTCATCTGTTCATCTTCAGGCTGTGGCTGATCATATTTTTCAGCCACAGGGAGTCGAAGAACTTCCCTGATCAGACGAATGTTGATCTCAATGGTCTGAGTCCCATTGAGTATAGTGCCCTTAATGACTTTGGTGTCTGGGTTGTAGGCACAGGTATTCCAAAACTCATACACCATCTCGTGGTACAGGACACCAGGAGTGGCAGTCATGGCATAGTTCAACGGATGAACTTTCAAGAACTCCACCATATCTTCGTAGCCTTTCCCCACATAGTTCTTGGGGATGGTTAGGTTAGCAATGTAGTTGGTAGGTTTCATGGTTAGCATTGTGGTGACTGATGCATGTTTTTGAACATCAGCACCCACAAACACTGGAAGAAAGGGGTTGGTTCTGTGAGCGATTTGGGAAGTAGTGAGAGTAGCAGAAGCACAAGATAGTTAGTCGATTTTTAGGGTTCTTAGGAGGTTTATGGAAGTAGTGAGGAAGTCAAAGATGAAACAGTAGGGGGTATTTATAGGATTTGAATGTGAATGGGTATGAGAGATAAACATTTGGGCGGTTTATTTGAAAAGGTCGTTAACGGAAAACGGAACGATTGTCCATGTCAGACCGTTTGTCAAACCACTTGAGCCCTTTTTAATCACTAACACACGAAACCCACATTATTCGCAGTAATTAAGTTAAATAAAAACAAAAATTAAGTAACTTAATTGTGAAGAAAGCTAATTAAACTGATGGTCCAAGCTGATGGTCAAACCTGTGATGAGCAGAGTCATCACAAGCTATTCACTCTTCAAGCTGTTCCTTCAACCTGTTCAGCTATGTAAGAACAGGTTGTGTTCAATAGCTGATCGGGTTACAAGACAATGTCTTGTATGACAGATTGAGAGAGTGAGCAGGGTGGAGGTTTAATCATCAGATCAGGCTTGACATATAAGTTGTTATTTGTCAAACCTGTTATACGCTCAAGCTGTTCATGTTTGCAGAAAATGGCTAAGTATAGAACATGCATAGCCTGTTCTGTCTAAGCTGTTCTGTGAAACTTGGGCAGTGTGAGACCTATAATGTCTTAGAACATTTTGGACACTTAGTCACTTTTGTTTAGCATGCCCAGCTTGCTTACCAGATAGTTAAATCTGTTTTCATTAAGAGGTTTAGTGAAAATGTCTGCAAGCTGTTCATCTGTGGAAATAAAACTTACCTCCACATTTCCTTTCTGAATGTGATCCCTGATGAAGTGATGTCTGAATAGGGTGAAGGATGGAATATGTGGTGGTGATGGTGGAGCAATTTGTGTTGTAGGGCCACAGTTGCCCTCCTTGTGTTTTGACGGGTCCATTACATCGTCATTTATTGGGTCTGGGTGGGTTCCCGATCCAAAGTACACCTCAGTGTCACCTTGGCTTCCTTGTTCCAGGGGTGAGAATTCATCCTCTGAGTCAAAGAGGATAATAACCGTATTGTTCGACATGTTATTGTCATCAGGGTCCATATATATGTTCACAGTTCTTGAAGAAAGTTTATTTTTTGTAACAGTTATAGTCTAGGTACTAATGCAACCAAGTTCACTATAACTATGGCTTTGATACCAATCTGTCACACCCCGTTACCCCGGTTGGCAACGAAGCGTGACGTCGCGGAAGCGTAACCATAATCATAACGAAGGACCACTATATGGACGTTTTCAAAAATACATCGATATAACTTTAAAATACAGAAAAATATTTTACATAGCCTGAAATGATAAAGAGTAGTTCGCACGGTACAGAGATTTAAATACATAATTAAATTAATCAAAATAATGCAAATAAATCTCCGATGGTTTGAAAATGCATGTGACTCCAAAAGTACGGAAGCTTGAAAATACTTCCGATGCGGTGCACTTGCCTTAATTTTCTGAAAATACATGCTAAAATACGTCAACAAAATTGTTGGTGAGCTCATAGGTTTACGCGAAAATACCAATTGTATGGAAATTATCAGATGAGTTGAATTTGTAAAGCATAAATTCCATGTATGTATTACACAAACCATCATGCAACCGAAGCTTAATTAAATGAGTTTGTCCTGTGCAGTATTCCCGTACGTTATACCGTGTGTTGAATATATATGCATCCCGCCGTTAGCCGATTAATACTAACCCGAGTGGGGGACATGACTCCCGATAGATCTATCCACAATATATTTGCGTTTACAAATAAATGCAATTAACGGTTCATGATTTGAGGGCTGATGGATCCACTCATGTAATACACATAAGAAATAAACAGTTTTAATGTCCATATGAAAATCGTGCATGTATCTCCACCCCAATAAGTAGTGAAAATAGGGCTATGAAGACTCACCACATGTTGATGGCAAAATGAGCGTAAAAACAACAGTTTTCGTTGTTGATATATGATGACACCGGACGCGTTTAACCGAGTTCTAAATGATATAAGGGATTTAATAACTCCCATATATGATAATATGTATGTATAAATGTTTTTATGTCTTAAATCACCCAACATTATAAGTTTATAAATAAAACCCACTTAAAACGTCAAGTTTATATATATATATATATAATTTTCCAGCTTTTTGAAGATTTTTCGGCCTATTTTGAGGCTGTTTTTGACCAAACTCCAAAACGATTTAGACTTTGGTTTTCTAAGACATTAAACTACTATATACAAATAATTTTTTAAGTCAAGAACGGCCATTTTTCAAGGTGTTTAGGTTAGGGAAAAAGCTCGCTAAAAACGCTATGTTGGCCATTTTTGAGCAGTCAAACTTTCGGGTTCCCAAATAATATCTGGGGGTTCTAAACTCCATAATAAATTATGAAAACTTCCAGATTTTTAGTTAAAAGATAGATCTAACTTTTGAGACAAGAATCAACTCATTTTGTTAAGTTATGAATTAGTTATGATTTTTCAAAGTCGATGCAACTTTTCTACCGAAATTCCATAGTTCATAAACTTGAAATAACTAGTGATTCTTGTTGTTTATTCAAAAACCACTTGTATAAAAGGTTATAAAACACATTTATATAACTTGTTTTCATAATATATATACTTACATAATGTGTTTATATTTTTATAAACACATTTAAAGAAAATTAACTTAAAACAAAACTAGTGATTTATAAACTTGAGTTTTTATGAAACGTGTTGTTGTTGGTGATTATATATATTATGCAAGACTTATATCAACATAAATATAAGATGTATTAAGTTAGTATTTACTTACTTTGATGTATTAGAAGTATGAAAATGTGTAGAAGAGTTGTTCTTGAACTAGTTGCACCGAAGAAACTCTTGAAAACCTTGAATTCTTGAAAAATAAAGGAAGAAAACAACTTTGGTTGTGTGTGTGTGGCTATGGACGATTTTGAGAGAGTAAAATGAGAGGTTTTTCTCTTGCAAATGTGTGAGGATGAATGAAAAATGATCTCTCTATTTATAGAGAAAAATGGTCATCAAAGTGGAGGTTGAGTGGAGTGTTGGATGAGATGAAAGAAGATGATGAAAAGGATTTGATTTTGATGGGTTATGGAAGTGTGTATTATAAAAATGAAGTCAAAACCTACTTGTACCTCCCTATGGCCAGATTTTTAGAAGATATTTTAATGTATTTTGAATTTTTTTTTTGTATAAATGTATTCTTGTATTTCTCTTTTTTTGTAAATTCATAAATACTTTTGAATGCATTTGTTTAATGAATTGTTTTAGTCTTGCATAATTAACGTTAAGTAAGTATATCAGTATATGATTAGTGTCATTAATCATATTTTAATTATGTACTTAGTTGAATTAATTCATCATATCGCAAATCGATCGTATTAATTAATTTTCCAATTCATCGCACCGATGAAATTGATTCTTATTGAATTGAATTTCCTTGTGAACTTTGTTGATCACTTTGATTATTTGCTAATCACCACTGATTAGGTTATAATTGGCTAGTAAATACTGATTAGGTCATAGTTTCTAACCTGGTTTAGTGCCGTATGTTACAATTTTGCACGAGAATGCCAACGACCCAAAGTTGAAAACTATCAGAATCAATCTCAGGGAAGATATCAGTCTGGTAGTTCAGGTAATCAAGCAAACATCGTTGGTCTGTTAACAAACGTATCATCGGACAGACAGCTTGATGGGACTTATGATTGGAGTTCACATCCTGAGTCGAACGCTAGAGCCTTCATGGCAGAAGTGACAGAGACTGGGGATGACGGAGCAGAGGAAGTAACAGAGGACAATGAACAGAGTGATACAAGTCCTGTGTTGGTGGAGAAGTCAGACAATCAGACCATTTTGGAGTTTGTCGCACAAATGGCTAACGTGGAATCGGATCATAAAATGGTAATTCTAAACTTTTCTACATTCCGTGATGTATGTGTTTTATGTGCTACTTCCAATGATAGATTGAATTTAGTTCTAGAAACACATAACAATCTAACTTCTCAAATAGAATCCTTCAAATCAGATAATGCTAGTCTACTAGATATTAAAGAAGATCTTAGGAATAAGCTAAAAGCATATGCTCAAGATGTTATAGTTCTAAAAGACAAATTAAGTGAACAATGTGTCAGGATAGAACTTATGTATGAGCATGTTGAGGCTTTAACCAAAGAACCTACGATTAAGGAGGTAGAGGTAGCTGAATCAAGGGTTAAACTAGTGGAGGTAAATAGTAAGTTTAGAAAAGTTTAGGAACTCTTCACTAAATCTAGGGAAAATCTTAGATGCTCAGCGTCAGTCTAAGGAACCAGTAGGTTTATATTTTAGAGAGAGTCCTCCACCTTTCAACGACAATTATGTGCCTTAACCTCAGGATAAAACTGATAAACCAGTCGAGTCAGAGGTAGAAACTGAAACTGTATGAATCTGATAAGGACAAATCAACTAAGGTGTCTAATAATAACTCTACGATTAAAAAGGTCAAGTTTGTGCAGTCTTCTAGTGACAGAATTCTAGGAGAAGCTAAACCTGAAGTTAATAATCAGAAAGAGGAAGTAGTCACGGTAGTTGAGAAGAAAGAAACTGACACTAGTGAGACACCAAAGTCAAAGGGCACTCATAAGAAGTCAATTGATAAGGTGTCTTGCTTTAGATATCATGAAAGGGGACATGTTGCGTCTAGCTGTCCATATAAGAAAGTAAAGTCTACACCCTCTAAACTAGAGTGTAGACCGATTGTTGGAAAACCTGAACAACATAAATCCTCACCAAGTGTAGCTAACACAAGTGGTTCTCAAAACACTGAGAAAATTGTGAATGCCAGACCAAAGACTACTGTTAGACAAGTACCTGTGTCGGTTAGACCAAATGAAGTGGTTAGGACTAGTTCACCGAATAGAGTCCCTAATCAGTCTAGGTGAGGACCTCAACAAGCTTATAGGTTTACAAAACCTAGAAGGACTTACACTTCAGTTAGGTCTCACACTCTTCAAATACATCAGACACCAGGTAGAGCCTAGGGATATCAATCTAAAATGCCATATAATAGAAACTATTCAAGGGCACAACAGCAAATGCCTACCCAAAGGCCAAGAGTGAATTTAAATCATTCTGCACCACAACAGGTTCTCAATCAAACACCCAAGTCATCTGAAAGGAGAGATGGGTATTTGAAGGAGTTCACGTATGTGCATGAGAATGGTATTACCAAGTCAGTCATGGCTTGGGTTCCCCGTGATAAGTAACTTCTTTTCTTTCATGTGTAGGAGATAACTACAGGTCTAAACAACAAGTGGTTCATTGACAGTGGTTGCTCTAGGCACATGACTGGGGAAAGGAGTCTACTCACAGACTTCAAGGAAGGGAACAGGGGATTCGTATCTTTCGCTGGAAACAAAGGAGGGCATATCACTAGTACTGGAGTGGTCACTAGTGAGACTATCAAAGTTGATAAAGTTTACCATGTTGATAAACTTGATCACAATCTCATTAGTGTATCTCAAATCTGTGATAAGAAGAACTCAAATAATTTTTACTGATACAGAGGCGTTAGTGCTAAAACCGGGATTTAAAGTACCTGAAAAGTGGATATTGATGAGAGCCCCAAGGAAGAATGATTTGTACATGCTGGACATGAATAAATCTGATTCATCGATGGGACCAATATGCCTTCTATCCAAAGCTTCAGAGACACAATCCATTTTATGGCACAGACGCATGGCACACTTACACCTAAGGAAAATGAACTACATCACTAAACATGGTCTGGTGCAAGGTGTCCCGATGAAGAGTTTTCAGTTCGATGACAAGTGTGTACCGTGCAAGAAAGGCAAACAACACAAGAGGTCACACAAGTCAAAGACTCAGAACTCTATAGCTTCCACTTTCGACTTGTTGCATATGGACCTATTCGGACCTATCAACAAAAGGAGTGTAAGTGGTAGTTGGTACTGTTTAGTTATCACTGATGATTACTCACGTTTTTCATGGGTTTCCTTTTTAGGTACGAAGGACGAAACAACTGGGAAGTTGATTGGATACTTAGACCAAGTCGAAAACTCCTATGGGACGAGGGTAAAGCATATCAGGAGTGATATTGGAACAGAGTTTAAAAACACAGTAATTGGTGTATATTGCCTATCTAAAGGCATAGTGCATAAATTTAGTGCACCGTATGAGCCACAACAAAATGGGGTGGTAGAATGGAAAAACAGGACTTCGATTGAGGTAGCAAGAACCATGCTCTCGGATTCAAAGCTTCCTACCATGTTTTGGGGGGAGGCAGTGAATACCGCATGTCATGTTTTAAACCGGGTTCTTAGTGTCAAGTCACTGAAGAAAACCTGTTATGAAGTTCTGAATAAAAGACCACCTAATTTATAAGGCTTTGAACCGTTTGGGGTACCGTGTACTTTATTGAAAACAAAACACCAACCTAAGTTTGGTGAAAAGGCTGACGAAGGATATTTCCTATGTTATATGCCTAACTCACCAAACAAAAGGGTTTTTTAACAAAACAAACGATACGGTCGAAATTGTGTTTAGCATTGATGTTACAAGTTATTCAAATGAACCCCAAACAGGTCATGAGTGATTATTTTATTATGACTTATTGTTTAAATCATTTAACATACCAGTTAGTGGAAATGCAGGTTCATTGGAGGATGAATTCTCGTCATTAAACTTGAATGACGACGATCAAGGTTTTCCAAAGACAAGCATTCCATGAACGACAGAAGATGGATCTCCAACAGAGAATGAACCTGAGTTACCTGCAAACGAGAATCATGCTAGTACTTCTAATTCCGAGGACAGTGATCATGAGGAAGAGAATGTACCATCTGAAGTCGTACCCCGTTAGGTGAAATAGTATCAAACTTAGAAGATAATCTTAGGGTCGATGAGATTGAGACATCGAGCAAGGATCATCCGATTGAGAGCATCATAGGAAATCCGCATACTGGTGCGAAGAACCAGGAGTAGTGTGAGTAATAACACGGTACTGTTATCAATGACCAACAACTCCTAGGCCTTTTACACTTGTCTCTATTTGTGTTTCATCTCGCAAGTAGAGCCGAAGAATGAGCAAATGGCACTGAAAGATAATTCATGGGTTGAAGCTATGCAAGAAGAACTGTCACAATTCAGAAAGCTTGAAGTGTGGTAGTTAGTGCAGCTACCTCGAGGAGAAGTTGCAATAGGAACCAAATGGGTTTTTTAGAGCTAGAGAGATGATCGGGGTATTGTTACTCGCAACAAGGCAAGACTTGTAGTAAAAGGATTCAACCAAGAAGAGGGAATCGATTACAACGAGGTGTTTGTACCAGTGACAAGGCTCGAGGCAATTCGTCTGTTTCTGGCCATTGCGTCCTTCAAAGGATTTAAGGTCTATCAGTTGGATGTAAAGATTGCATTCCTGTACGGCAAGGTGAAGGAACTGGTGTACGTCGAACAACCGCCTGGGTTTACTGATCCAAAGTATCCTGACAGAGTATATCGTCTCGATAAGGCTCTGTATGGATTACATCAGGCACCAAGGGCATGGTATGAGACGCTGTTAACTCATCTTTTAGACAACGGGTTTGAAAGAGGGAGAATTGATAGTACTTTATTCGTGAAAAGAAAGGGAGAAGATTTTATCTTGGTACAAGGGTATGTTGATGACTTCATTTTCGGGTCATCAAACGAACAGATGTGCAAAGATTTCGAGAAGGTGATGAAGTCAAAGTTTGAGATGAGTGCTATGGGAGAGCTAAACTTCTTTCTGCGTTTGCAAGTTGAACAGAGGAAGGAGGGCATGTTTATCCATCAGACGATGTTTGTCTATGATATTCTGGAGCGCTTCGGGTTGGAAGGAACAAAGCTGACTGCTCATTTTAGTACTCTGATTCAAGTGAATCACAATATCGGACCGTGTACAGAAAGTGATACTGATGTGGATCCGATTCTATATCGGGCCATGATTGGGCCAGTTATGTATTTAACTGCTTCTAGACTTGACATAATTTTTGATGTGTGTATTTGTGCTAGGTTTCAAGCTAATCCGAAAGAAATGCATATGAAAGTTGTGAAGCGGATTTTGAGATACCTCAAGTCGAAACCGAAGCTGGGACTTTGGTATCACACTGATGGTGATCTGGAATTGGAAGCATACACGGATTCAGATTATGGAGGTTGCATCTTGAACCGGAAGTCAACAACTGGAGGCTTTCAGTTCCTTGGAGGGAGGATCGTATCCTGGAAATGCAAGAAACAAACTTCGGTAGCCGTGTCAACGTGTGAAGCCGAATATGTAGCTGCTGGTAGTTGCTGTTCATAGGTTTTGTGGATACAACAACAATTGCCGGATTACGGTTTGACATACATTCATACTCCCATTAGGATAGATAATCAGTCTACAATAGCTATAACTAATAATCCAGTTAAACACAGTAAAACAAAGCACATAGACATAAGACATCATTTCATACGTGATTGTGCTGAAAAGAATTTGATAAATGTAACATCCGGCATTAAACCAGGTTAACGACAACGACCTAATCGGTATTTAATGGCCAATTATAACCTAATCAGCGGTCATTACCAATTTATCAAAGTGATTAACAATGTTCATGAGGAAACTCAACTCAATTAGAATCAAATTCATTGGTGCGATGAATCGGGAAATCAATTAATTCGATCGATTTGCGATATGATGGATTAATTCAACTAAGCACATAATTAATCTATGATTAGTGACACTAATCATAAGCTAATACACTTACTTAACATTAATTATGCAAGACTAAAACAATTAATTGAACTAATGCATTCATAAGTATTTATGAATTTATATAAAAAGGGAAATACAAGAATACATTCTGAAATACATTTATACAAAAAAAAAATACATCATAATTACCCTTAGGTGGCTGGCCATGGAGAGTACCACCTAGGGTGTTGACTTCAATTTTTTAATAAGAACCCCATGCACCATCAACATCATCTTTTGCTTCCATACTTATACAAACTTGCACACAAACTCAATGTCTACATCAACTTTAAAGATATTTTCTCTATAAATAGAGACCAACTCATTCATTTTATTAACACCATCTAAACAACAAAAACTCTCTTTCTCTCCTCTCCTTGAATACGGCCTCAAGGATGCCCAAGAACACCAAAATTCCAACTTTGTGTTCTTGCAATATTTTAAGCATTTTTGGTGCAATCTTCAAGAGTTTCAACTTCTACTTGTTTTCATACTTCTAATACCCAAAAGTAAGTAAATACTAGTGTATTACATCTTATATTTATGTTTATATAAGTCTTGCATAATACATATAATCACCAACAACAACAAGTTTCATAAAAACTCAAGTTTATAAGTCACTAGTTTTGTTTTTAAGATGTTTTCTTCAAATGTGTTTATAAATATATAAACACATCATATAAGTGTAAATATTATGAAAACAAGTGATATATATGTGTTTTATAACTTTTATACAAGTAGTTTTTGAATAAACAACAAGAATCACTAGTTTTTTCAAGTTTATAAACTACGGATTTTCGGCAGAAAATTTGCATCGACTTTGAAAAATCATAACTAATTCATAACTTAACGAAATGAGTTGATTCTTGTCTCAAAGTTAGATCTATGTCTTAACTATAAATCTGGAAGTTTTCATAATTTATTTTGGAGTTTAAGACCCCCACAAATAATTTGGGAAACCGAAAGTTTGACAGCTCAAAAATGGCCAACATGGGGTTTTCAACAACTTTTTCCCCAACCTAAACATCTCGAAAAATGGTCGTTCTTGACTTTAAAAATTCTTTGTATATAGTTGTTTAATTTCCAAGAAAACCAAAGCCTAAATCGTTTTGGAGCTTGGTCAAAAACAGCCTCAAAGTAGGCAGAAAAACCTTCGTTAAGCTGGAAAACTATATATATATATATATATATATATATATATATATATATATATATATATATATATATATATATATATATATAAACTTGACGTTTTAAGTGAGTTTTATTTATAAACTTGTAATGTTTGGTGATTTAAAACATAACAACATTTATACATACATATTATCATATATGAGAGTTATTAAATCCCCTGTATCATTTAGGACTCGGTTAAACGTGTCCGGTGTCATCACTCATCAACAACGAAAATTGTCGTTTTTACGATCATTTTGCCATCAACATGCGGTGAGTCTTCATAGCCCCTATTTTTACTATCTATTGGGGGTGGAAATACATGCACTATTTTCATATGGACATCAGAACTGTTTATTTCTTATATGTATTACATGTTTGGATCCATCAGCCCTCAAATCATGAACCGTTAATTGCATTTATTTGTAAGCACGAATACATTGTGGATACATTTATCGGGAGTCATGTCCCCCATTCGGGTTAGTTCGGCTCGGCTATTAGCGGGTGCATATATATTCAACACACAGTATTACGTATGGGAATACTGCACAGGGCAAACACATTTAATTAAGCTTCGATTGCCTGATGGTTTATGTAATACATACACGGAATTTATGTTTTATAAATTCAACTCATCTGATAATGTCCATACAACTGGTCTTTTCGCGTAAACCTATAAGCTCACCAACAATTTGTTGACGTATTTTAGCATGTATTTTCAGGTGATTAAGGCATGCGCATTTATCCGAAGCATTCCAAGACTTCTGTTCATTTTGGAGTCGCATCATTTTCAAACTCGGAGATTTATTTGCATCTTTCCTGATAAACTAAATTGTGTATTTAAATCTTGGTATTTTAAGAACTACTTACGCTGTATTTTGAATATGTAAAACAATATTTATATTTGAAGTTAAATCAATGTATTTTGAAATACGTGCATATAGTGGTCGTTCGCTATGATTATGGTTACACTTCCGCGACGTCACGCTTCGTTGCCAACCGGGGTAACGGGGAGTGACAGATTGGTATCAAAGCCATAGTTATAGTGAGCTAGGTTGCATTAGTACCTAGACTATAACTGTTACAAAAACTAAAGTTTCTTCAAAAACTTTGAACATATATAAGAACCCGGATAACAAGAACATGTCAAACAATACGGTTATTATCCTCTTTGACTCTGAGGATGAATTCTCACCTATGGAACAAGGAAGCCAAGGTGACACTAAGGTGTACTTCGGATTAGAAACCCACCCAGACGCAATCAATGACGATGTAATGGACCCTTCAAAACAGAAGGAGGGTAACTGTGGCCCTGCAGCACAAATTGCTCCACCTTCACCACCACGTATTCCACCCTACACCCTATTTAGAAACCATCCCAATTGGCCATTGAAGAAGTTCACCCCTAAGAAAAGGGTGTGACTGGCACAACGGGAGTCTATCCCGGTACCTGCCCATCAGCCAAGCCCGCCACGGTAACGACGGGCAAACATAAGACAGTGGGGATGGTTGCCTCACATTCTCCAAGAATGGAGAAACAAGGAAGCTATCCCAAGCCAGTTAGGAACACCATCTTCTTTTCTAGTACCGACACTTACCCAAAAACCTACTTAACAAACGATGCCTCAGTTGGTGGCAAGGGCCGCCAGACACGACCTCCAATTTTGACAAAATCCAGCAAGTGGTCGGTGAGATCTTTGCAAGGATTAAGCAGGAGGCAATGCAAACCACCAATGAACCTTAGGCCAACCAGAATACCCAGGTGATTCAACAAGACAGAATCGACGAATTGTGACAGCGCCTAGCAGAGCACAAAGCCCGCAGTGCAGAACTAACCCAACGACTTAACACTTTGGAGTACGAGGAAACCCCGGAGCCACCTCATACTTAGTACCCTTTTACCATTTTATAGTATTTTTCTAGGTTTTACTATCTGATATATCTTATGGTGTGTAAGGCTTGAGAATTTATCAAAAAATTCCAACCATATCATGTACAAAGATTAGATATCCAGCATTTTAATGAAAAACTAAGTTTTATCTATAATTAGGAGCATGAGGATATATAGTACGACAATCTGCCTAAGAAATTTCAAACCCATAGACTTATCCTCTTACCCCGTTAGATACCACTTATGCATTTCTACTATTTGATACCGGTGCTAATAGGAGCTTTATATCCACTAAGTTCAGTAAGCAGATAAATTTCATTCTTACACCATTAAGTGTCAGTTATGCTATTGAAGTTGATGACAGTAAGACGCTTAAGACGAATAATATAAGTCGAGGATGCTCCTTAGAATTAGTAGGCCAACTCTTTAAAACAGACTTGATGCCCGTCAAACTGAGAAGTTTTGATGTGGTCATAGGCATGGATTGACTATCAAAAAAATCATGCGGAAATAGTGTGCAACAAGAAGACGGTTCATATACCTTTAGCCAATATGAAGGTCCTTACTGTCCAAGGCAAAACGAGAAATACCAAAGTAAGCATTAGGACCCTGAAGTGTTGACAGAGAGGGAGCCGAAGGAAAAGCGACTCGAAACTATTTTTATTATTTATGGTTACCCCAATGTTTTTCCAGAACACATACCTGAACTCCCAACATCAAGGCAAGTCAAATTCAAAAATCGGCCTAGTATCAGGTGCTGCACCAGTGACTCAAGCACCAGGCCGATTAGCCCCATCAATATTGTAAAAATTGTCCAACCAACCGTAGGAGCTCTTAGATAAAAGGTTTATCAAACCGAGTTCCTCGCTTTGGAGGAGCTCCAGTTTTGTTTATAAAGAAGAAAGATGGAACCTTAAGAAGGTGCATCAATTACTAAGAGCTAGATAAACTAAAAGAACCGACACCCGCTCACAAGGATCAATGACTTGTTTGACCAAACTCCAAGAAATAAGCTTCTATTCGAAGATCGACTTTAGGTCTGGTTATCATCAGGTTAGAATTCGCAAGAAAGATATTCCAAAGACAGCCTTCAGATTCTGTTACGGTCATCATAAATTCCGATTAATGCCGTTTGGATTAACCAGTGCCCCAACGGTACTCATGGACCTCATAAATCGGGTGTGAAAACCTTATCCAGACAAATTCGTGATTGTATTCATGAATGACATCTTAATCTACTCACAGAACAAGGAGGAGCACGAATAAACATTTAAGACTGATTCTAGAGTTGTTGAAGAAAGAACAATTATATGCCAAGCTTTCTAAGTTTGACTTTTGGCTAAGATAGGTAAGATTTCTCAGTCACGTGATCAATAGTAAAGGGATCCAAGTCGACCCCACAATGATCGTGGTTATCAGGAATTGGTCAACTCTTAGAACCCTCATAGGGATACGACAGCCCTCAAGACTTGCCACTTATTATAGGTAATTATCAAAAATTTCTCAAAGATCACCAAAGCTCTAACAAAACTGACCCGAAAAGACATTAAGTATGATTGGGGCGAGGATCAGGAGACATCATTTCAGTTATTAAAGCACAAACCATGCAGCGCGCTTATTTTATCCAAGAGAATCAAGAAATTTGTAGATTACTGTGATGCTTCACACATTGGGTTGATAGGGTCATAGCTTATACTTTATGAAAACTTAGGGTTCACTAGGTGAATTACATAACGGATGATCTAGATCTTGGAGCAGTAGTCTTTATCCTTAAGAATTAGAGACATTAGTTGTACGGTAAGAAGTGTACTACACTCACAGACCAGAAGAGCCACCAACACATCTTGAACCAGAAAGAGTCAAATATGAGGTAACATCGTTGATGGAGCTAATAAGTGATTGCAACTGTGAAATTCGTTATCACCTGAGGAAAACTGATGTGGTTGCAAACGCTCAGAGCCGAAAGGAACAAGTTAAGCCGTTAAAAGTACCAGCTCTAGTTATAACCATTCAACTAGACCTTCCTTCCTTAGTTCATGGTGCACTAGTAGAAGCTGTTAAGGAGGAAAATATGAAAAATGAAGCCCTGCACGGAATGGATAAATAGTTTGGGATAAGGGTTAATGAAAATCGATTATTCATGAATGGAGTCTGGTTACCCTGTTTTTGATAGAGTAAGAAAGCTGGTTACAGGTGACGGACACAAATCAAGATATGCCGTTCACCCCGGATCTGATAAAATGTATCATGACCTCAAGGAGCTATACGGGTAGCCTGACATGAAGGATGACATTGCCACATATATCATCAAATTCTTAAATTTCTCCAAAGTTAAGGAAAAACATCAGAAACCATTTGGGTAATAGTCGACCACCTAACAAAATCCGCGCACTCCTACCAATCAAGGAGAACAACAGGATAAATAAGCTAGTCCAAACGTACCCTAAGGAAGTTGTCTCCAAACCCGGAGTGCCCATTTCAATCATTTCGGATTCAGATAGCAGATTTACATCTAGATTGTTGAAAATCGTTACAGCAAGCTTTGGGTACAAACTTGGGCATGAGTACCACATATCACCCTCAGACCAATGGTCAGAATAATTATGCGATCCAAACCCTAGAACATACATTAAGAACATGTGTGATGGATATTCAGTTGCCTTGGTGGAATTATCGTACTACAATAACTATCACTCGAGTATTAAAATTGTTCCATTTGAAGCCCTCTACGGGCAAAAGTGTCGATCGTCGATTTGTTGAGAAGAAGTTGGAGATAGCCATATCACTGGCCCTAAGATCATTCACGAAGATACCGAGAAGATAGTACAAATGTGGAACTGACTAAAAGTTGCCCACGATCGTCAGAAAAGCTATGTAGACGTAAGGAGAAAATCCCTTGAGTTCCAATTAGGAGAAAGGGTATTGATGAAAGTCTCGCCATGGAAGGGCGTGGTATGATTTGGTGAACAAGGGAAAACTTAATCCTCATTACATTGGACAATCCAAAGTCTTAAAGAGAATTGGACTAGTAGTTTATCGTTTAGAGCTAACACCAGAGCTTAGCAGCGTGCGCAATACCTTCCACGTATCGAATCTGAAGAAGTGTTTGTTAGATAAGACTGATAAACTTCGCTTCATCAAAGAGCCAATAGAAATCATGGACCGTAAGGTCAAAGGATTGAAGCACAGTCGTATACCCATCCTCAAGATCAGATGAAATTCTAGTCACGGACTAGAATTCACTTAGGCATGCAAAGGCTAGTTTAAGCATAGATACTCTCATCTATTCTTAAGTAACAATACCCCTGAGGAAACAGGATAAAATTTCGGGACGAAATTCACTTAACAGGGGGAGATTGTAATATCCGACATTAAACAAGGTTAGCAACTACGACCTAATCAATATTTAATGGCCTATTATAACCAAATCAGTTGTCATTAGCAATTAATCAAAGTGATTAACAATGTTCATGAGGAAACTCAACTCAATTTGAATCAAATTCATCGGTGCGATGAATCGGGAAATCAATTAATTCGATCGATTTGCGATATGATGGATTAATTCAACTAAGCACATAATTAACCTATGATTAGTGACACTAATCATACACTAATACACTTACTTAACATTAATTATGCAAGACTAAAACAATTCATTAAACTAATGCATTCTAAGTATTTATGAATTTATATAAAAAGGGAAATACAAAAATACATATTGAAATACATTTATACAAAAAAAAATGCATCATAATTACCCTTAGGTGGCCGGCCATGGAGGGTACCACCTAGGGTGTTGACTTCATTTTTTAATATGAACTCCATGCACCATCAACAACATCTTTTGCTTCCATACTTCTACAAACTTGCACAAAACTCAATGTCTACATCAACTTTAAAGATATTTTTTCTATAAATAGAGACCAACTCTTTCATTTTATTCACACCATCTAAACAACAAAAACTCTCTTTCTCTCCTCTCCTTGAATCCGGCCACAAGGATGCCCAAGAACACCAAAATTCCAACTTTGTGTTCTTGCAATATTTTAAGCATTTTTGGTGCAATCTTCAAGAGTTTCAACTTCTACTTGTTTTCATACTTCTAATACCCCAAAGTAAGTAAATACTAGCTTATTACATCTTATATTTATGTTTATATAAGTCTTACATAATATATATATAATCAGCAACAACAACAAATTTCATAAAAACTCAAGTTTATAAGTCACTAGTTTTGTTTTTAAGATGTTTTCTTCAAATGTGTTTATAAATATATAAACACATCATATAAGTGTAAATATTATGAAAACAAGTGATATATATGTGTTTTATAACTTTTATACAAGTAGTTTTTGAATAAACAACAAGAATCACTAGTTATTTCAAGTTTATAAACTACGGATTTTCGGCAGAAAATTTACATCGACTTTGAAAAATCATAACTAATTCATAACTTAACGAAATGAATTGATTTTTGTCTCAAAATTTAGATCTATGTCTTAACTATAGATCTTGAAGTTTTCATAATTTACTTTGGAGTTTAAGACCCCCACAAATTATTTGGGAAACCGAGCGAACATAGGGTTTTTAACTAGCTTTTTCCCAAACCTAAAAATTCTTTGTATATAGTAGTTTAATGTCCAATAACAATTCTTTGTATATAGTAGTTTAATGTCCAAGAAAACCAAAGCCTAAATCGTTCTGGAGCTTGGTCAAAACAGCCTCAAAGTAGGCCGAAAAGCCTTCGAAAAGCTGGAAAATTATATATGTATGTATGTATGTATATATATATATATATATATATATATATATATATATATATATATATATATATATATATATATATATAAACTTGACGTTTTAAGTGAGTTTTATTTATAAGCTTGTAATGTTGGATGATTTAAAACATAACAACATTTATACATACATATTATCATATATGGGAGTTATTAAATCCCTTATATCATTTAGGACTCGGTTAAAGGCGTCTGGTGTCATCACTCATCAACAACGAAAATTGTCGTTTTTACGATCATTTTGCCATCAACATGCGATGAGTCTTCATAGCCCCTATTTTCACTATCTATTGGGGTGGAAATACATGCACTGTTTTCATATGGACATCAAAACTGTTTATTTCTTATATGTAATACATGTTTGGATCCATCAGCCCTCAAATCATGAACCGTTAATTGCATTTATTTGTAAGCGCGAATATATTGTGGATAGATCTATCGGGAGTCATGTACCCCATTCGGGTTAGTTCGGCTCGGCTATCAGCGGGTGCATATATATTCAACACACGGTATTACGTATGGGAATACTGCACAAGGCAAACTCATTTAATTAAGCTTCGGTTGCATGATGGTTTATGTAATACATACACGGAATTTATGCTTTATAAATTCAACTCATCTGATAATGTCCATACAACTGGTCTTTGCACGTAAACCTATGAGCTCACCAATAATTTGTTGACGTATTTTAGCATGTATTTTCAGATGATTAAGGCGTGCGCATTTATCAGAAGCATTCCAAGGCTTCCGTTCATTTTGGAGTCGCATCATTTTCAAACTCGGAGATTTGTTTGCATCTTTCCTGATAAACTAAATTGTGTATTTAAATCTTGGTATTTTAAGAACTACTTACGCTGTATTTTGATTAAGTAAAACGATAATTATATTTGAAGTTATATCAATGTATTTTGAAAAACGTCCATATAGTGGTCGTTCGTTATGATTATGGTTACACTTAGACGTCACGCTTCGTTACCAACCGGGGTAACGGGGTGTGACATAAAGCTGGTAAAAGTGGAAACGAAAGATAATCATGCTGATTTCTTCACTAAAGCTTTTGATAAGTCACGCTTTGAGTTGTTAGTTCACGTAAATGGTATGCGTAATCCAGAGTAATTTGACCGTAGTCCATTTTTCTTTCTTTTTATAGTAAGTTAGTGGTTAAGTAGATTTTATTTACATTTATAGTAAGTTAGTAGGTTAGTTTATTAGCTTATCTTAAAAAAATAATATTATGAAAAAACAAAAGAAAAAAGAGAGAAAACCATAAAAAGTTCAAAAAAAAGGAGAATATTAGAAAAACAAAATTGATTCATAGGTTCAAAGTGACGAAAATTAGCACAGCGGAAACAATCTCTAAGTGTTAAGCTTTCACACTTAATGCACCTTAAACTCTATGTTATATACACTTTCATGTTTGATGTGTTGGTAGGCATAATACACAAAGGAAATCTCAAGAGCTAATAAAATATTCTAGAAAAAGTCATATGTGTAACTACCTTAGATATATGACCAAATGGTCTTAATTTCTATGTTAGAGAGATACATACAATGATTAGAAATGCATATTTTCTGGGGGATGTATTGCAACATCAGATAAATCTTAAAGAAAAGAAAAGAAATTTTTTGATAAAGTGAGGGAGTCAAAACAAGTCGCTCTGTTGTACGTAAGTACAGACCTGTCACCTCTGTTTTGCTCAAGTTATCAAGATAAGTCGCTTTGTTGTACGTAAGTGTAGACCTGTCACCGCTGTCTTGTTAACTTAAAAGGAACTCTAAGACAAACTAAGACACTCTGTTGTATGTAAATACAGAACTGTGTCCGACATTTGCCTTCTAAAAAAATTGCAATGCCAAAAAGTTATAATCATTGTGTGTTTGCCTTGATCATAGAAGTATGTCTAAGTAATGGGACATGTAAGGTAGTTTCTTGATAAATAAAAAGGCCAAGGGAAAATCCAAAGTGTTAAATGTTTAAAGGGAAAATCATACCGACAATCGACTTGGAATGTATATCACGACAAACAATCAAAGGAATCAAAAATTTCCTAAGTGTGAAAGTGTAATACTGAAAGTGCTTTTGACATCGCTATCTGATTGAACCTTCTTTGACTTTCTCGCAAAAATATTCTGTTAGTATAGGCTGTAATGTTTAAAAGTATTTTTTAGTAGTTCAAGTTTAAGTTTGATTCAAATTTTATTTTATTTTATTTTACTTTTTTCTAAGTAGGAAAAAGATCAAAGTTACTAGGATGCATTTTTGGTTGAATAAACAAATATTGCGCGAAAATTTGTTTCTTAGTGTGAATGATTTTGCAAGGTTTGTAAAATTCCGTTACACGAAAAAGTTGAAAAGGTTGAATTTTATTCAAGTATTTTCAAAATTTTCACTTAAGTTCGAAATTCAGACAAATTCGAACTTAGCTTCGAATTTGTCAGGAAGTTCGAACTTATGCTAAGTTCAAAGGTAGTTGGTATAAATAGGTCAACAGTACTTCATTTAAGACAACTACCCTCGAATTTCTCCTCTCGAACTTGTCACTTCGACGATCTCGAACTTGTCTTCAATTTGCCGAATCTCGAATTTCCCACTATTCTTCGAAGTTTTGCTTTCATTTCTCGAACATACACGTATACTTAGGTATAGTATGTAACATCCGAAATCTAGCAGCTGGCACGTGGAATTTATTTACTGGCTTTAAGAGTCGCCTCAGTGAGTTGGTAAATTTTGATTGATAAATTGCACGTGAGTCAGTAAAGTAGATTGTTATTGCGTGTAATTTTAATCGGTTGAGATAATAACCGGTCTAGTAGTAATTGGGAATTTGGGGTTGTTTTAATGAGTTAATTGACATTCTAAGCCCAAGTCGTTAATTTGAGATTAATCGGGTTAACGGGTGTCTACCCAGTAATTAATGAGTACCGTACCCGTTTTAATTGAGTTCGGGACCGGAAACGTATATATATCGCAATTGAACCTCCTATTCTTCATTTCATTAGAGAATTGAAAAGTGCAAGTGTGTGTGAGTGTTATGTGTGTCTGAATCAGAGGAAAGAAGAGCAAGAAGCTGGGACATATCAAAGCCATAACCAAGGAGCCATCATCATCATCACCACCTCTTCAACATAGAGCTCAAGTTCAAGAAAGGGGGTGAATTGAGGTTAGCTATTCCCTCCAAATCAAGTTAAAATGTTGTAATTAGTAATAGCAGTGGTTGGGGTCGATTAATAACCCCTGAGAATGGTAGAATCGAACTGGGAAGTGATTCCCGTGGCTGTAGAAAAACAGAGCATGAACTGCTCTGTTCGTCGCCGCATCGCGCCCGCGTTCCCCTGGTCGCGCCCGCGATCAGGATGAGGCGGTTAAGGGTGGTCGCTGGTAGTGGAACGGGACTGAGACGTTAGTCGCGGGTCGGACGAGCACGGGCGTGCTCAGTTGAGCCCGGCCGCGACGAGAGGGGCAGCGCGGAGTCATCGCGTCCGAGATGACTGGCCGCGACGTGGAGCCCGCGACCACGATCACGGCCGCGCTCCTGGCCGCGCTCGTGTGTCTTGGCTTGTTGATTCATGTTGAGCTAGGGAGTCTAGTAGTGTAGTCGTTATGAGTTCCGTAGCTAGTCGTTACAGTGTAGTTGTATTTATTGTTGCCAGGATTCGTAGCTAGACCTGGGACTTGTAGAGACTGTCGTTGATAGCGAGACTGTAGTCGTGCTTCAGGTGAGTTACTTACTTTCAACAAATGTATTGTTGTTGATTACTGAGTTTCCAAAGAGGTACGTTGTTTATTATTCGGGTCCAGTGTGGACTCCTTTCATATGTTGATACTTGTTAGCACAGAGCAGAGTTCGTGGATCACGCGTATAGTCGTTGATACGCAGAGTAGAGGCCTGTTGGGTCATTCCCAACTCAGTGGACCTGACAACCCACTACTTTGTGGAGTGGGCTATGCAGGCTGTGCCGGGTCGCTCCCGATGAGGCGTCGGGCCGTTGATGCCGGCCGCATGTAGAGTTGTTTACCAGTTGTTACGTTGTGCTAACTGTTTTATAAACTGTTTTAAAGTTGTTTATAGTAACTCACCAGCTTTCCGCTGACTATTGTTTTAACCGTGGATCTCAGGTACGAGGACTGAGGCTAGGGATACTGCGGGCAGTAGCCGAGACCCGCCACGTGGACGGTAGTTAGTGACTACTTTTGTAAGTAGTCTTGTTATTTTGCGGTCTGGCTTATGAGCCAGTGACTTTTGGATGACTGTAACCTATACTTACGTTGTGGTTGACTGACATTACCGACGGGGGTTGGTTCCCGTCCCGCGTTGCTTTATGCTTGATGATAATGCTGGTAGTAATTAGCTGTTTAACCCTTGATGATGTTGTCTATAATTGGATGACGTGGACTATGAGTCCCATGTGGCATTAGACGAAAAAGTAGGGTGTTACAGCTTGGTATCAGAGCATTAGTTTAAGGTTTAAGTATCATTAGTGATGCTTAGGCTTAAACCAGTGTCTAGATCCTTGGGCCTGATCTCTGATGAGTAGGTCTAAGGAATTGTAGAATTATATTATTGTCGTTATAGTAATGTTGTTTACATTATGCAGAGATTCTATGACAGACGAGCAGAGACCCGAGGGTCCCACTGGGGGACGGGTATCAGATGAGGAGTTTGCCCGACGACTACAGGAGGCCTACGAGAAAGGACGTGCTGAGGGTATTCAGTCCCAGACCCAGAGTTCAGGCGGAGGTAGAGATTCAGGAGCTGGTTCATCGCGAGCGGCAGGCAAGGGGTGTAAATATAACGAGTTCCTTGCTGCACACCCGCCAGAGTATCACGGCGAGCCCGGGGCCGTGAAGGCCATGTACTGGTTGCAGGATATGGAGATGGCTTTCCGTATCACAGGATGCCACCCTGATCAGATGACGACTTTTGCTAGTGCCCAGTTACGGACTAGCGCTCAGCAGTGGTGGCGTACGATTAGAGATATGATGGGAGACGGACCAGCCTATGAGATGACCTAGAGCCAGTTTAGGGCTCGTTTCGAGGAGCAATACTGTCCTGAGGACCGCAGGGCTCAGCTGGAGATTGATTTCCTGACGTTATTTCAGGGACAGCGATCGGTTGATGAGTACGAGAAGATTTTCATCGATTTGAGTTTGTTTGCGCCTATTCAGATTAGTACAGAGTCTCGGAAGATCAATAGATTCTTGATGGGCTTGCGTAAGGAGATCCGGGAGTTTATTGATACCGGTTACATTCCGACTTATGCCAGGGCAGTCGAGTTGGCTCGTAGACGAGAGAGTGAGTTATCGCGTAGGGATCCGGTAGTGGAGCAGCCACGATTGGTTCAGTCAGCCGAACATGTTGGAGGATCTGACCGGGACAGAGGCAGGGATAGAGATAGTCGTTATAGTCAGTTCCAGTCGAGGAGTGATGATCGTCGGCGCACTGAGTCCGAGGGAGGAGACAGGCACCGAGATAGGTCTTCTCAGAGATCTGATCATAGGCCCGATGGAAAGGGCAGTCGCTTTAGTGAGTCTGAGCAGAGAGGAGGAGCATCGAGTTCTGAGCCTGTCTCGGGAGAGAGGTGGTGTAGGAGATGTCGTCAGAGGCATACCGGAGAGTGTGACCCCCGGTATGTACGTTGTTTTCGCTGTGGCCAGGCTGGCCACACTCAGTCAGGTTGTAATTCTAGAGACCCGCTGTGTTTTAATTGTGGGCGGGCTGGACATCAGGCACGAGATTGTACAACCCCGAGACAAGGGGACCATAGGCAGGGGGAATCGAGGCCACCTGCACAGGGCCAGAGTTTTGCGAGTTCGTCTACACATAGAGATGCAGTCCCGCCAGCCAGAGGTCGCGCCTACCAGTTGACAGCAGAGGAGACTCGGGAGACAGTTGATGTAGTTTCTGGTACGTTTATGTTTAATGGTTATAGTATCCGAGTTTTGGTTGGTTCTGAGACAGGGTGTTCCTTCATACCTTTTATTTTATTATCCATTTTTGCTTCATTCGTTGAGTTATTAGATTTATTGTTCACGGAGTCAGTCGGTGGTAGTATCTTTGTAGCTAGATCGGTAGACGCTTAGTAAGAGTTAAAGATAAATGGTCATTCGTATAAAGTTGCTCTGTTGCCTATAGAGATTAGTAGTTGTAATGCCTTGATAAGTAGAGACTGGTTAGCTGTCCAGTATGTTGATGTTGTTTGTTCTAAAGTGATTAGTTGTTTATCAATTTCGAGGCTATGTTTTTATGATGTACGGAGAGTGTAGTAGACACAGTGTCAGTACCTTTTCGGTAGTTCAGGCACGTTGTCATTTGATCAAAGGTTATCCTTTCGTCCTAGCATGTGCAGTTGATGTGAGCGAGGAAAGAAGAATTTAGAGACGGTTGATGTTGTTTCTGAATTCCTGATGTATCTCCCAAGAAGTATCCGAGTTGTCATTAGATTGACAAGTAGAATCCCGTGTTGAGTTGGTGTCAAGTGTTACTACGTGTGTACCTTATTGACCGACCCTAGCAAGATGAGAGGGCTGGTGAGTCGACTTCAAGAGTTGATAGACCGCTGGTTTAGTTGCTAGTTCGTCACCGTAAAGTGGAGTCCAGTTTTGAGACATGTCGTTAGCGGTGGAGGTATTCCTGTAAACCCCGTTAAATTAGAGTCTGTTAAGGGTAATGAGATGTGAGGAAGGTAGTAAGTATTCGCTGTAACCTAAAAGTAGTAGACTATTACCGTCGATCCAATCAAGACCCTGCGTTGATTGTTGCACCGTTGACTTATTGACTTGTCAAACAGAGTACTTTAGTGGTAAGAGAGATGCTCATTTGCTTCAGTTGAGATTGTTATCTAGCATATGGGGTGGAAGTAGGAGGGTGAGAGATTACAAGTCTTGAGATTGCTTAGCGGACCAGTGAGCAGATAGTCGTAGTCATAGGGAGTACGAAGGTAGCCCGGAGCCGATGGGAGTAACATGCCAATAAAAGGACCAAGAAGTTAGAGTTTGATATAGACAAGCAAGTGTTACAGATGTTTAGCCCTACGGAGGAGCAATTCCTATAACAGAGATTGAGGTTTATGAGAAATCGAGATATGCAGATCTTTCTGAGGCCATCGTAGACCGCAAGATGAAGAAATTACAGAAGGATGAGATTCCACTTGGCGTTGAATGAGAACTCTGATGATATCTGAAAATCCGAGGCGGATGTGTGGTAGCGTTATCCCAATCTAGTTGCCTGAATCGAGATCCCGAGGACGGGATCAGTTCTAGAGGGGAGGATTTGTAACATCCGAAATCTAGCAGCTGGCACATGGAATTTATTTACTGGCTTTAAGAGTCGCCTCAGTGAGTTGGTAAATTTTGATTGATAAATTGCACGTGAGTCAGTAAAGTAGATTGTTATTGCGTGTAATTTTAATCGGTTGAGATAATAACCGGTCTAGTAGTAATTGGGAATTTGGGGTTGTTTTAATGAGTTAATTGACATTCTAAGCCCAAGTCGTTAATTTGAGATTAATCGGGTTAACGGGTGTCTACCCAGTAATTAATGAGTACCGTACCCGTTTTAATTGAGTTCGGGACCGGAAACGTATATATATCGCAATTGAACCTCCTATTCTTCATTTCATTAGAGAATTGAAAAGTGCAAGTGTGTGTGAGTGTTATGTGTGTCTGAATCAGAGGAAAGAAGAGCAAGAAGCTGGGACATATCAAAGCCATAACCAAGGAGCCATCATCATCATCACCACCTCTTCAACATAGAGCTCAAATTCAAGAAAGGGGGTGAATTGAGGTTAGCTATTCCCTCCAAATCAAGTTAAAATGTTGTAATTAGTAATAGCAGTGGTTGGGGTCGATTAATAACCCCTGAGAATGGTAGAATCGAACTGGGAAGTGATTCCCGTGGCTGTAGAAAAACAGAGCATGAACTGCTCTGTTCGTCGCCGCATCGCGCCCGCGTTCCCCTGGTCGCGCCCGCGATCAGGATGAGGCGGTTAAGGGTGGTCGCTGGTAGTGGAACGCGACCGAGACGTTAGTCGCGGGTCGGACGAGCACGGGCGTGCTCAGTTGAGCCCGGCCGCGACGAGAGGGGCAGCGCGGAGTCATCGCGTCCGAGATGACTGGCCGCGACGTGGAGCCCGCGACCACGATCACGGCCGCGCTCCTGGCCGCGCTCGTGTGTCTTGGCTTGTTGATTCATGTTGAGCTAGGGAGTCTAGTAGTGTAGTCGTTATGAGTTCCGTAGCTAGTCGTTACAGTGTAGTTGTATTTATTGTTGCCAGGATTCGTAGCTAGACCTGGGACTTGTAGAGACTGTCGTTGATAGCGAGACTGTAGTCGTGCTTCAGGTGAGTTACTTACTTTCAACAAATGTATTGTTGTTGATTACTGAGTTTTCAAAGAGGTACGTTGTTTATTATTCGGGTCCAGTGTGGACTCCTTTCATATGTTGATACTTGTTAGCACAGAGCAGAGTTCGTGGATCACGCGTATAGTCGTTGATACGCAGAGTAGAGGCCTGTTGGGTCATTCCCAACTCAGTGGACCTGACAACCCACTACTTTGTGGAGTGGGCTATGCAGGCTGTGCCGGGTCGCTCCCGATGAGGCGTCGGGCCGTTGATGCCGGCCGCATGTAGAGTTGTTTACCAGTTGTTACGTTGTGCTAACTGTTTTATAAACTGTTTTAAAGTTGTTTATAGTAACTCACCAGCTTTCCGCTGACTGTTGTTTTAACCGTGGATCTCAGGTACGAGGACTGAGGCTAGGGATACTGCGGGCAGTAGCCGAGACCCGCCACGTGGACAGTAGTTAGTGACTACTTTTGTAAGTAGTCTTGTTATTTTGCGGTTTGGCTTATGAGCCAGTGACTTTTGGATGACTGTAACCTATACTTACGTTGTGGTTGACTGACATTACCGACGGGGGTTGGTTCCCGTCCCGCGTTGCTTTATGCTTGATGATAATGCTGGTAGTAATTAGCTGTTTAACCCTTGATGATGTTGTCTATAATTGGATGACGTGGACTATGAGTCCCATGTGGCATTAGACGAAAAAGTAGGGTGTTACATAGTAACCATCATTATACAAAGTATGTGTAGTTTAGGACTTTATTGAGGCAACAAATCGACTTTATTTGATGTTTTTGAGTGTTGAAACTAGGTGGTTTAAATTCACAAGTTTTGACGGATAAAAGTTCAAATAAATCATATATAACTTCGATTAGAACTCAATAGGACTATATTATACGGTTGTTTAAGTCAAATGAGTTTGAAATCTTAGTTTTAAAGTTGAAAATGACCGACTTCGAACTTGTTCTTCAGGTTCGAACTTGTTGAAATATCTATAAGTTCGAAGTCAGTCAAGTTCGAACATATTCCTCGAATTTATTTAAATTCGAATGTTTTTAAAATAATTTCAAACTTGTATAAGTTCGAATGTGTTGGACTTCGAACTTATGCAAGTTCGAAGTTATGCAAATTGGAAATAAACAAGTTTAATTTAATTTTTTTTTAATTACTAATTTTGGTTGTTGATTTTGTTTGCAGATATGGGTGAGCGTGCCTTTTATAATAACCACAATATGGTGATGGCAGTGGATCTTCAATTGCCAGAGGCGCAACCGTATCGTCAAATGATTCAATTTCTGACCCAATCTAGCGTGTCATTTGCACTGACTCACAATCTTCAAATCACGTTGGCGTATGTAAGACAATTCTGGGTGCATCTACAAGTTGATTCCTCGGTTGCACCTACTGTACTAACGACAAGAGTAGGTGGACAGCCAATAACATTTTCGGCCGATATGTTAAGGCAGATCCTACAGTTAGGATCTCAAAACCAAGAAGCAGGGCCGATAGATTTTCCACTACCTATCAGGCAAGCTGCATTATTGCGAATTGGGTATGCCCAAGACATCATGAAGGCGTCGTTTGTAAAGATTGGACTGATTGGCCAATGGCGTTATCTTGTACATGTAATAATGGTGTGTTTTGCGCCAAAGAAGGCGGGATTTGACACGATGTTGTCTAAACTGCAATCGGCGTTAATTGTCTTGGTGTACAACAAGTGATTCAGTTTCTCTGAGATGTTTTTTGGGGAGTTTGTGCACCAGATCACAACTCTGGTCAGGGAAAGATTTTTGATGTACCCTCGTTTTGATATAATGATAATTCGCCACTTTTTTCCCAATTTGCCACCACTTCCAGATCAAGGTGGCGTGGCCTTGATCGATAAGAGAATTTCTGTTGACTGCCAGACCCACAATGCGAGAAGGGCTGAGCAGGTCAGGCCCCAAGTGGCACCATTTTTCGGGGCGGTTATTGATCCTGATTTTGTAGCCCCAGTGGGTGATAATTGGATAGGTGAAGTCCCGCAGAAGCAACAACAACAGCAGCCACCGCAACAATAACAGCAACAACCACAACAACAGCAGTAGCAACGTCGCAGAGCACCGGCAAGCAGGCCTCTGGTTGCTAGACCCTCCTCTTGTCAACAACCGGCCACTCCAGCTGCTGGACCATCAACAGAAGCTGCGGGCCCATCGATTTCGGTCCCCCAATATGATCAGAGGGTGCAAACTCTGGAAGAGATATGGGCGCATGGGACAGCCGCGGAGCAAAATATCGCTGAGCAACTGGTTCAGGATGTTTTAGAACCTCCAGCTGATTTCCATGATGTATTTAGACAAATTGATGAATACCAGCCATCTGATGCTGAGTTTATAGACACTGAGGTCTAGGACGAAGAAGAAGGTGCAGTTGCTAGGGAACAGACTCCAGCTGAAGGTCATGTTGAGACAGCCTCCGAGTCTAGTTCTGAAGCTGAAGCTGAGGATCCAGATATCACAATTGGAAGATATAGATCGAGATTGGTTTTAAACAGAAGGAGATCAACAAGACCGGCTCAAACTGATGAAGAGACTGAAGAATCCGAATATGAAGAAGAAGAAGAAGTTCCACTCGTTCCTAGGCATAGGGCGAGGAGGCATAGATATATGCAGGGAGCTCCATCCGCTTCAGCTCCTCAAACTGTGTTACCGGCTGCTCCATCAACTTCAATTACGTTCACCGGCAACTAGCGGTTCACTGAGTTAAAGGGAAAAGTGGACTTCCAAACAATCCAGATTTACCAACTTTCAACTGCTGTGAAAGAACTGCAGCAGCATAATGCTCGACTTGATCAAGAAAATGCCGAGTTAAGGACAACTGTGGCTGATCAACAATCTAAGTTGAGAACGATGAACATTCTACTAGAGCAATTATTTAATTGCATTCCGTTCCATGAGTAATAAAACTTATGTTAAAATTAATCAAGTAATGTCATGAACGAAGGTTATAAACAGATAATCAATTCAATTCAATTGCATTCCATTTCATGAATAATAAAACTTAGGTTAAAATTAATAATGTAATTTCATAAACCTAGGTTATATACAGATAATCAGTTCAATTCAATTGCATTCCATTCCATGAATAATAAAACTTAGGTTAAAGTTAATCAAGTAGTTTCATAAACCTAGGTTATAAACAGATAATCAGTTCAATTCAATTGCATTCCTTTCCTTCAATAATAAAACTTAGGTTAAAATTAACCAAGTAAATTCATAAACCTAGTTCATATGATGATAATCAATTCAATTAAATTGCATTCAATTCTATGAATAATAAAACTTAGGTTAAAATTAATCAGGTAATTTCATAAACCTAGGTTTATAAAACCCTTAACATCTTGAAAAATTGCACTAACAGCTTCATAAATTGAACTAACAGCTCGAAACTTGCAAAAACATAATTTTCAATTTAAATCAATTAAATAATAAAACTTTGGATAAAGTTAATCAGGTAATTATATATACCTAGGTTATATACATATAATCAATTCAAATCAATTGCATTCCGTTCCATGAGTAATAAAACTTATGTTAAAATTAATCAAGTAATATCTTGAACGTAGGTTATAAACAGATAATCACTTCAATTCAATTGCATTCATTCCATGAATAATAAAACTTAGGTTAAAATTAATAATGTAATTTCATAAATCTAGATTATATACAGATAATCAGTTCAATTCAATTGAATTCCATTCCATGAATAATAAAACTTAGGTTAAAGTTAATCAAGTAGTTTCATAAACCTAGGTTATAAATAGATAATCAGCTCAATTCAATTGCATTCCTTTCCTTGAATAATAAAACTTAGGTTAAAATTAACCAAGTAAATTCATAAACCTAGTTTATATGATGATAATCAATTCAATTAAATTGCATTCCATTCTATGAATAATAAAACTTAGGTTAAAATTAATCAAGTAATTTCATAAACCTAGGTTTATAAAACACTTAACAGCTTGAAAAAATGCACTAACCGCTTGATAAATTGAACTAACAGCTCGAAACTTGGAAAAACATAATTTTTCAATTTAACTCATTAAATAATAAAACTAAGGATAAAATTAATCAGGTAATTATATAAACCTAGGTTATATACAGATAATCAATTCAATTCAATTGCATTCCGTTCCATGAGTAATAAAACTAATG
The DNA here is from genome assembly GCA_020465985.1 of Centrapalus pauciflorus. NCBI lineage: Eukaryota > Viridiplantae > Streptophyta > Magnoliopsida > Asterales > Asteraceae > Centrapalus > Centrapalus pauciflorus. The sequence goes on from JAANYP010008424.1 coordinate 165,943, forward strand.
TTAAATTGATCAAGTAATTTAATGAACGTTGGTTATAAACAGATAATCATTTCAATTCAATTGCACTCCATTCCATGAATATTAAAAATTAGATTAAAATTAATCAAGTAATTACATAAACCTTGGTCATATACACATAATCAGTTCAATTCAATTGCATTCCATTCCATGAATAATAAAACTTAGGTTAAAATTAATCAAGTAATTTCAAGAACGTAGGTTATAAACAGATAATCATTTGAATTCAATTGCATTGCATTCCATGAATAATAAAACATAGGTTAAAATTAATCACGTATTTCATAAACCTATACTATATACAGATAATCAATTCAATTCAATTGCATTCCATTCCATGAATAATAAAACTTAGGTTAAAATTAATAAAGTAATTCTATAAACCTAGGTAATATACAGATAATCAGTTTAATTCAATTGCATTCCATTCCATGAATAATAAAACATTGGTTAAAATCAATCAAGTAATTTCATAAACCTAGGTTATATACAGTTAATCAATTCAATTCAGTTACATTCAATTCTATGAATAATAAAACTTAGGTTAAAATTAATCAGGTAATTTCATAAACCTAGGTTTATAAAACCCTTAACATCTTGAAAAATTGCACTAACAGCTTGATAAATTGAACTAACAGCTCGAAACTTGCAAAAACATAATTTTCAATTTAAATCAATTAAATAATAAAACTTTGGATAAAGTTAATCAGGTAATTATATATACCTAGGTTATATACATATAATCAATCAATTCAATTGCATTCCGTTCCATGAGTAATAAAACTTATGTTAAAATTAATCAAGTAATATCTTGAACGTAGGTTATAAACAGATAATCAATTCAATTCAATTGCATTCTTTCCATGAATAATAAAACTTAGGTTAAAATTAATAATGTAATTTCATAAACCTAGGTTATATACAGATAACCAGTTCAATTCAATTGAATTCCATTCCATGAATAATAAAACTAAGGTTAAAGTTAATCAAGTAGTTTCATAAACCTAGGTTATAAACAGATAATCAGCTCAATTCAATTGCATTCCTTTCCTTGAATAATAAAACTTAGGTTAAAATTAACCAAGTAAATTCATAAACCTAGTTTATATGATGATAATCAATTCAATTCAATTGCATTCCATTCTATGAATAATAAAACTTAGGTTAAAATTAATCAAGTAATTTGATAAACCTAGGTTGATAAAACACTTAATGTAGGTCCCGAGAGGTTCCCAAAGTATATAGTTATAAGCTGTAGAGGGGGGGTGAATACAGCAATTTAAAAACTACACACTCTTTTCTCAATGTTTGTATGTATTATCAACAATTTGTTAATTACAAACAAGCTTGAATGCGGAAGAGTTCAAGCTGAGATGACAGATACAACAGTATGCTTACTAGTCTAAGACAGACTCGAACTAGTATACAATGAATACACTCACTAAGAAGCACTCACTGTGTTTACAAGACTTAAGGAACAGCTTAGGTAAAACAGCTTAATCACACAGATGCTGGTTTACAGAAGACTTGCATGCATGAAGATCACACTTGCACGTTCACTCTTGGTTTAAGCACTTAGCTTTCTTCACGTTCTTTCTGACCTTAGAAGCTTCCTTTTATACTCACTTAGAGGATCTCAGAGAAACATCTTCATTGGACAGAATGAAAAGGAAAAGTCTTGTTGAAAAGACAACATAACCTTTTCTGCACTTTTCTGAAAAGCAGACTTGTCTTCATATGTGCAGAACTTTTGTCTTTTTACTTTGTCTACTGTTGCATTGCCTTTAACTAATTTAGGAATGTCAACTTTGCGTCTTTCTTCCCTGTAAAGGCCTATTTTGATATAAGAAAAAGGTCTGTCACCCTTTTTCAAATATCCTTTTTGTCTTCATGTTACAGAACAGCGTGGGCAGGCTGAGCAGTTCTGTTTCCACTTTGTCTTCGACTTTGTAAACTGATCTTGTAGTCCAAAAACAATACATGATGACTTGGAAACAAATTTCCATAAAGTGGTTCAGCTGTTCAACAAAGAAGCAGTTCTGTTCACAAAGAAACAAGAACACTTTAAAAAATGTCCCCAAGCTTGCTCAAAGTGTAGAGCAGCGTAGACAGTTTACGTCCAGCTGTTCAGCAGACAGAGCAGCCTTGGACAAACTGTACTTAGTTGCAAACACATGCAACATATAGAACAGCTTTAGACTGATATTGCAAATCATTTTCAGGTTCAATAAGGCATATAACAGGCCTTAAATTCAACCTTCAAATGCATCAACAGGTTTGATTATAAAATCTCCCCCTCAGATTTAGAACAGGTTTGACTGAGGCCTTTTTGTGCCTAACAATCTCCCCCTATTTGCAATAACCAGTTCAAGCTGGTCTTGTCAAAAATCACTATATATTTTTACAGTACATTTGCTGAAATAAAATTACAACATTACATTAAAGTAAAAGATCAGTTTATATATACACTGATTCTTGACTATACTAGAACAACACATGTTCTTACAAGAGTACAACTAATGTACTAATGTGTTTTACAACTAATGTAAAAGCAAAAATTACAACTTATGTAATAATGTACAACTTATGTACAGGTTGTACAACTAATGTACAGGTTGTTTGGACTGTTTGAGATGGGAGCAGATAATGGCAAGCCTGTCCAACTAATGGACAGCTTCCATTCTTCACCTACCCAGATGGTAGATGGACTTCATATTAGTGGAGAAGGATCCTTAACCATCCTTTCCAATTCTTCCCTTGTATCCTCAAGTTCCTCAACTTCACTCCTGATGATCATGAACTTGGGATCATTGAGTTCTCCTCT
>JAANYP010008425.1:0-10477 GCA_020465985.1 Centrapalus pauciflorus
TGTAGTGTGTGTTAGAATGTAAAAATCTAATACGTAGTAGGCACATTGAGTGCCATTTTGTGTGACTAAATCATATGCCACTATATGGTCACATGAAGTAATTGTATGTGTGACTAAATCTTATTCCAGTATATGGTCACATGAAGTAATTTGTTATGTGGGTAAATCATGAACTCGAGTTTGTCACACAATATTTTAGTGTAGCCAAAAGCAGACACTATATGGTCACATAAGTTAGTATGTGTGGCTAAAGTGTAGAGTGTGTTAGAATGTAAAAATCTAATACGTAGTAGTCACATTGAGTGCCATTTTGTGTGACTAAATCATATGCCACTACATGGTCTCTTGAATAATGATTTGGGTGCCCAGATCATATTCTAGTATATGTAACATGAATTAATTGTATGTGTGACTAAATCATATTTCAGTATATGGTCACATGAAGTAATTTGTTATGTGGCTAAATCATGAACTCGAGTTTGTCAAACAATATTTTAGTGTAGCCAAAAGCAGACACTATATGGTCACATAAGTTAGTATGTGTGGCTAATGTGTAGAGTGTGTTAGAATGTAAAAATCTAATACGTAGTAGTCACATTGAGTGCCATTTTGTGTGACTAAATCATATGCCACTACATGGTCTCTTGAATAATGATTTGGGTGACCAGATTATATTCTAGTATATGTAACATGAATTAATTGTATGTGTGACTAAATCATATTTCAGTATATGGTCACATGAAGTAATTTGTTATGTGGCTAAATAATGAACTCGAGTTTGTCACACAAGATTTTAGTGTAGCAAAAAGCAGACACTATATGGTCACATAAGTTTGTATGTGTGGCTAAAGTGTAGTGTTTGTTAGAATGTAAAAATCTAATACGTAGTAGGCACATTGAGTGCCATTTTGTGTGACTAAATCATATGCCACTATATGCTCTTTTGAATAATGATTTGGGTGACCAAATCATATTCCAGTATATGGTCACTTGAAGTAATTGTATGTGTGACTAAATCATATTCCAGTATATGGTCACAAGAAGTAATTTGTTATGTGACTAAATCATTAACTCGAGTTTGTCACACAAGATTTTAGTGTAGCCAAAACCAGACACTATATGGTCACATAAGTTAGTGAGAGTTAGAATGTAAAAATCTAATACTGGTAGTCACATTGAGAGCCATTTTGTGTGACTAACTCATATGCCAATATATGGTCCCTTGAATAATGATTTGGGTGACAAAATCATATTCTAGTATATGTAACATGAAGTTATTGTATGTGTGACTAAATCATATTTCAGTATATGGCCACATGAAGTAATTTGTTATGTGGCTAAATAATGAACTCGAGTTTGTCACACAAGATTTTAGTGTAGCCAAAAGCAGACTCTATATGGTCACATAAGTTAGTATGTGTGGCTAAAGTGTAGTGTGTGTTAGAATGTAAAAATCTAATACGTAGTAGGCACATTGAGTGCCATTTTTTGTGACTAAATCATATGCCACTATATGGTCACTTGAATAATGATTTGGGTGACCAAATCATATTCCAGTATATGTAACATGAAGTAATTGTATGTGTAACTAAATCTTATTCCAGTATATGGTCACATGAAGTAATTTGTTATGTGGCTAAATCATGAACTCGAGTTTGTCACACAATATTTTAGTGTAGCCAAAAGCAGACACTATATGGTCACATAAGTTAGTATGTGTGGCTAATGTGTAGAGTTTGTTAGAATGTAAAAATCTAATACGTAGTAGTCACATTGAGTGCCATTTTGTGTGACTAAATCATATGCCACTACATGGTCTCTTGAATAATGATTTGGATGACCAGATCATATTCCAGTATATGGTCACATGAAGTAATTGTATGTGTGACTAAATCATATTCCAGTATATGGTCACAAGAAGTAATTTGTTACGTGACTAAATCATTAACTCGAGTTTGTCACACAAGATTTTAGTGTAGCCAAAAGCAGACACTATATGGTAACACAAGTTAGTGTCTGTGGCCAAAGTGTAGTGTGTGTTAGAATGTAAAAATCTAATATGTAGTAGTCACATTGAGTGCCAATTTGTGTTACTAACGCATATGCCACTATATGGTCACTTGAATAATGATTATGGTGACCAAATCATATTCCAGTATATGGTCACATGAAGTAATTGTATGTGTGACTAAATCATATTCCAGTATATGGTCACATAAAGTAATTTGTTATGTGGCTAAATCATGAACTCAAGTTTGTCACACAAGATTTTAGTGTAGCCAAAAGCAGACACTATATGGTAACATAAGTTAGTGTCTGTGGCCAAAGTGTAGTGTGTGTTAGAATGTAAAAATGTAATACGTAGTAGTCACATTGAGTGCCATTTTGTGTGACTAAATCATATACCACTATATGGTCACTTGAATAATGATTTGGATTACCAAATCATACTCCAGTATATGGTCACATGAAGTAATTGTATGTGTGACTAAATCATATTCCAGTATATGGTCACAAGAAGTAATTTGTTATGTGACTAAATCATTAACTCGAGTTTGTCAAACAAGATTTTAGTGTAGCCAAAAGCAGACACTATATGGTAACATAAGTTAGTGTCTGTGGCCAAAGTGTAGTGTGTGTTAGAATGTAAGAATCTAATACGTAGTAGTCACATTGAGTGCCATTTTGTGTGACTAAGTCATATTCCACTATATGGTCACTTGAATAATGATTCTGGTGACCAAATCATATTCCAGTATATGGTCACATGAAGTAATTGTGTGTGTGACTAAATCATATTCCAGTATATGGTCACATAAAGTAATTTGTTATGTGGCTAAATCATGAACTCGAGTTTGTCACACAAGATTTTAGTGTAGCCAGAAGCAGACACTATATGGTAACATAAGTTAGTGTCTGTGGCCAAAGCGTAGTGTGTGTTAGAATGTAAAAATGTAATACGTAGTAGTCACATTGAGTGCCATTTTGTGTGACTAAATCATATGCCACTATATGGTCACTTGAATAATGATTTTGGTGACCAACTCATATTCCAGTATATGGTCACATGAAGTAATTGTATGTGTGACTAAATCTTATTCCAGTATATGGTCACACATTTGTTATGTGGCTAAATCATGAACTCGAGTTTGTCACACAATATTTTTGTGTAGCCAAAAGCAGACACTATATGGTCACATAAGTTAGTATGTGTGGCTAAAGTGTAGATTGTGTTAGAATCTAAAAATCTAATACGTAGTTGTCACATTGAGTGCCATTTTGTGTGACTAAATCATATGCCACTACATGGTCTCTTGAATAATGATTTGGGTGACCAGATCATATTCTAGTATATGTAACATGAATTAATTGTATGTGTGACTAAATCATATTGCAGTATATGGTCACATGAAGTAATTTGTTATGTGGCTAAATAATGAACTCGAGTTTGTCACACAAGATTTTAGTGTAGCCAAAAGCAGACACTATATGGTCACATAAGTTAGTATGTGTGGCTAAAGTGTAGTGTGTGTTAGAATGTAAAAATCTAATACGTAGTAGGCACATTGAGTGCCATTTTGGGTCACTAAATCATATGCCACTATATGGTCACATGAAGTAAGTGTATGTGTGACTAAATCTTATTCCAGTATATGGTCACATGAAGTAATTTGTTATGTGGCTAAATCATGAACTCGAGTTTTTCACACAATATTTTAGTGTAGCCAAAAGCAGACACTATATGGTCACATAAGTTAGTATGTGTGGCTAAAGTTGTAAGAGTTGTGTTTAGAAGTAGAAATTAATACGTAGTAGGTCACATTGGAAGTGCCATTTTGTGTGACTAAATCATGATGCACTACATGGTCTCTTGAATAATCGATTTGGAGTGACCAGATCATATTCTAGTATAGATGTAACATTGAAAAGAACAAAACAAGTTTTTTAGAAAAAAAATTTGTTGTGGGGGTTGGGGAAACTAAATCATATTCAGTATATGGCACATGTAAGTAATTTGTTATTGTGGCTAAATCATGAAACTCGAGTTTGTTCACAATTTTAGTGTTGCAAAAGAAAGACACTATATGGTCCACATAAGTTAGGTATGTGTGGCTAAAGTTGTAGAGTGTGTTAGATATGTAAATTCTAATTACGTAGAAGTTCACATTGAGTGCCATTTTTTGTGTGACGATAAATCATATGCACTACATGGTGTCTTGAATAACTGATTTGGGTGACCAGGATTATATTCCTAGTATATGTAACATGAATTAATTGTATGTGTGACTAAATCATATTTCAGTATATGGTCACATGAAGTAATTTGTTATGTGGCTAAATAATGAACTCGAGTTTGTCACACAAGATTTTAGTGTAGCAAAAAGCAGACACTATATGGTCACATAAGTTAGTATGTGTGGCTAAAGTGTAGTGTGTGTTAGAATGTAAAAATCTAATACGTAGTAGGCACATTGAGTGCCATTTTGTGTGGCTAAATCATATGCCACTATATGCTCTTTTGAATAATGATTTGGGTGACCAAATCATATTCCAGTATATGGTCACTTGAAGTAATTGTATGTGTGACTAAATCATATTCCAGTATATGGTCACAAGAAGTAATTTGTTATGTGACTAAATCATTAACTCGAGTTTGTCACACAAGATTTTAGTGTAGCCAAAACCAGACACTATATGGTCACATAAGTTAGTGAGAGTTAGAATGTAAAAATCTAATACTAGTAGTCACATTGAGAGCCATTTTGTGTGACTAAATCATATGCCACTATATGGTCACTTGAATAATGATTTTGGTGACCAACTCATATTCCAGTATATGGTCACATGAAGTAATTGTATGTGTGACTAAATCTTATTCCAGTATATGGTCACATGAAGTAATTTGTTATGTGACTAAATCATGAACTCGAGTTTTTCACACAATATTTTAGTGTAGCCAAAAGCAGACACTATATGGTCACATAAGTTAGTATGTGTGGCTAAAGTGTAGAGTGTGTTAGAATGTAAAAATCTAATACGTAGTAGGCACATTGAGTGCCATTTTGTGTCACTAAATCATATGCCACTATATGGTCACATGAAGTAAGTGTATGTGTGACTAAATCTTATTCCAGTATATGGTCACATGAAGTAATTTGTTATGTGGCTAAATCATGAACTCGAGTTTTTCACACAATATTTTAGTGTAGCCAAAAGCAGACACTATATGGTCACATAAGTTAGTATGTGTGGCTAAAGTGTAGAGTGTGTTAGAATGTAAAAATTTAATACGTAGTAGTCACATTGAGTGCCATTTTGCGTGACTAAACCATATGCCACTACATGGTCTCTTGAATAATGATTTGGGTGACCAGATCATATTCTAGTATATGTAACATGAATTAATTGTATGTGTGACTAAATCATATTTCAGTATATGGTCACATGAAGTAATTTGTTATGTGGCTAAATCATGAACTCGAGTTTGTCAAACAATATTTTAGTGTTGCCAAAAGCAGACACTATATGGTCACATAAGTTAGTATGTGTGGCTAAAGTGTAGAGTGTGTTAGAATGTAAAAATCTAATACGTAGTAGTCACATTGAGTGCCATTTTGTGTGACTAAATCATATGCCACTATATGGTCACTTGAATAATGATTCTGGTGACCAAATCATATTCCAGTATATGGTCACATGAAGTAATTGTGTGTGTGACTAAATCATATTCCAGTATATGGTCACATAAAGTAATTTGTTATGTGGCTAAATCATGAACTCGAGTTTGTCACACAAGATTTTAGTGTAGCCAGAAGCAGACACTATATGGTAACATAAGTTAGTGTCAGTGGCCAAAGTGTAGTGTGTGTTAGAATGTAAAAATGTAATACGTAGTAGTCACATTGAGTGCCATTTTGTGTGACTAAATCATATGCGACTATATGGTCACTTGAATAATGATTTTGGTGACCAAATCATATTCCAGTATATGGTCACATGAAGTAATTGTATGTGTGACTAAATCTTATTCCAGTATATGGTCACATGAAGTAATTTGTTATGTGGCTAAATGATGAACTCGAGTTTGTCACACAATATTTTAGTGTAGCTAAAAGCAGACACTATATGGTCACATAAGTTAGTATGTGTGGCTAAAGTGTAGAGTGTGTTAGAATGTAAAAATCTAATACGTGGTAGTCACATTGAGTGCCATTTTGTGTGACTAAATCATATGCGACTATATGGTCACTTGAATAATGATTTTGGTGACCAAATCATATTCCAGTATATGGTCACATGAAGTAATTGTATGTGTGACTAAATCTTATTCCAGTATATGGTCACATGAAGTAATTTGTTATGTGGCTAAATGATGAACTCGAGTTTGTCACACAATATTTTAGTGTAGCTAAAAGCAGACACTATATGGTCACATAAGTTAGTATGTGTGGCTAAAGTGTAGTGTGTGTTAGAATGTAAAAATCCAATACGTAGTAGGCACATTGAGTGCCATTTTGTGTGACTAAATCATATGCCACTATATGGTCACATGAAGTAATTGTATGTGTGACTAAATTATAATCCAGTAGATGGTCACAAGAAGTAATTTGTTATGTGACTAAATCATTAACTCGAGTTTGTCACACAAGATTTTAGTGTAGCCAAAAGGAGACACTATATGGAAACAGAAGTTAGTGTCTGTGGCCAAAGTGTAGAGTGTGTTAGAATGTAAAAATCTAATACGAAGTAGTCACATTGAGTGCCATTTTGTGTGACTAAATCATATGCCACTACATGGTCTCTTGAATAATGATTTGGGTGACCAGATCATATTCCAGTATATGGTCACATGAAGTAATTGTATGTGTGACTAAATCATATTCCAGTATATGGTCACAAGAAGTAATTTGTTATGTGACTAAATCATTAACTCGAGTTTGTCACACAAGATTTTAGTGTAGCCAAAAGCAGACACTATATGGTAACATAAGTTAGTGTCTGTGGCCAAAGTGTAGTGTGTGTTAGAATGTAAAAATCTAATACGTAGTAGTCACATTGAGTGCCATTTTGTGTGACTATATCATATGCCACTATATGGTCACTTGAATAATGATTCTGGTGACCAAATCATATTCCAGTATATTTTCACATGAAGTAATTGTGTGTGTGACTAAATCATATTCCAGTATATGGTCACATGAAGTAATTTGTTATGTGGCTAAATAATGAACTCGAGTTTGTCACACAAGATTTTAGTGTAGCCAAAAGCAGACACTATATGGTCACATAAGGTAGTATGTGTGGCTAAAGTGTAGTGTGTGTTAGAATGTAAAAATCTAATACGTAGTAGGCACATTGAGTGCCATTTTGTGTGACTAAATCATATGCCACTATATGGTCACATGAAGTAATTGTATGTGTGACTAAATTATATTCCAGTAGATGGTCACAAGAAGTAATTTGTTATGTGGCTAAATCATGAACTCGAGTTTGTCACACAAGATTTTAGTGTAGCCAGAAGCAGACACTATATGGTAACATAAGTTAGTGTCAGTGGCCAAAGTGTAGTGTGTGTTAGAATGTAAAAATGTAATACGTAGTAGTCACATTGAGTGCCATTTTGTGTGACTAAATCATATGCCACTATTTGGTCACTTGAATAATGATTTTGGTGACAAAATCATATTCCGGTATATGGTCACATGAAGTAATTGTATGTGTGACTAAATCTTATTCCAGTATATGGTCACATGAAGTAATTTGTTATGTGGCTAAATCATGAACTCGAGTTTGTCACACAATATTTTAGTGTAGCCAAAAGCAGACACTTTATGGTCACATAAGTTAGTATGTGTGGCTAAAGTGTAGAGTGTGTTAGAATGTAAAAATCTAATACGTAGTAGTCACATTGAGTGCCATTTTGTGTGACTAAATCATATGCCACTACATGGTCTCTTGAATAATGATTTGGGTGACCAGATCATATTCTAGTATATGTAACATGAATTAATTGTATGTGTGACTAAATCATATTTCAGTATATGGTCACATGAAGTAATTTGTTATGTGGCTAAATAATGAACTCGAGTTTGTCACACAAGATTTTAGTGTAGCCAAAAGCAGACACTATATGGTCACATAAGTTAGTATGTGTGGCTAAAGTGTAGTGTGTGTTAGAATGTAAAAATCTAATACCTAGTAGGCACATTGAGTGCCATTTTGTGTGACTAAATCATATGCCACTATATGGTCACATGAAGTAATTGTATGTGTGACTAAATTATATTCCAGTAGATGGTCACAAGAAGTAATTTGTTATGTGGCTAAATCATGAACTCGAGTTTGTCACACAAGATTTTAGTGTAGCCAGAGGCAGACACTATATGGTAACATAAGTTAGTGTCAGTGGCCAAAGTGTAGTGTGTGTTAGAATGTAAAAATGTAATACGTAGTAGTCACATTGAGTGCCATTTTGTGTGACTAAATCATATGCCACTATTTGGTCACTTGAATAATGATTTTGGTGACAAAATCATATTCCGGTATATGGTCACATGAAGTAATTGTATGTGTGACTAAATCTTATTCCAGTATATGGTCACATGAAGTAATTTGTTATGTGGCTAAATCATGAACTCGAGTTTGTCACACAATATTTTAGTGTAGCCAAAAGCAGACACTATATGGTCACATAAGTTAGTATGTGTGGCTAAAGTGTAGAGTGTGTTAGAATGTAAAAATTTAATACGTAGTAGTCACATTGAGTGCCATTTTGCGTGACTAAACCATATGCCACTACATGGTCTCTTGAATAATGATTTGGGTGACCAGATCATATTCTAGTATATGTAACATGAATTAATTGTATGTGTGACTAAATCATATTTCAGTATATGGTCACATGAAGTAATTTGTTATGTGGCTAAATAATGAACTCGAGTTTGTCACACAAGATTTTAGTGTAGCCAAAAGCAGACACTATATGGTCACATAAGTTAGTATGTGTGGCTAAAGTGTAGTGTGTGTTAGAATGTAAAAATCTAATACCTAGTAGGCACATTGAGTGCCATTTTGTGTGACTAAATCATATGCCACTATATGGTCACATGAAGTAATTCTTTGTGTGACTAAATCTTATTCCAGTATATGGTCACATGAAGTAATTTCTTATGTGGCTAAATCATGAACTCGAGTTTTTCACACAATATTTTAGTGTAGTCAAAAGCAGACACTATATGGTCACATAAGTTAGTATGTGTGGCAAAGTGTAGAGTGTGTTAGAATGTAAAAATCTAATACGTAGTAGTCACATTGAGTGCCATTTTGTGTGACTAAATCATATGCCACTACATGGTCTCTTGAATAATGATTTGGGTGACCAGATCATATTCTAGTACATGTAACATGAATTAATTGTATGTGTGACTAAATCATATTTCAGTATATGGTCACATGAAGTAATTTGTTATGTGGCTAAATCATGAACTCGATTTTGTCACACAATATTTTAGTGTAGCCAAAAGCAGACACTATATGGTCACATAAGTTAGTATGTGTGGCTAAAGTGTAGAGTGTGTTAGAATGTAAAAATCTAATACGTAGTAGTCACATTGAGTGCCATTTTGTGTGACTAAATCATATGCACTACATGGTCTCTTGAATAATGATTTGGGTGAGCAGATAATATTCTAGTATATGTAACATGAATTAATTGTATGTGTGACTAAATCATATTTCAGTATATGGTCACATGAAGTAATTTGTTATGTGGCTAAATAATGAACTCGAGTTTGTCACACAAGATTTTTGTGTAGCCAAAAGCAGACACTATACGGTCACATATGTTAGTATGCGTGGCTAAAGTGTAGTGTCTGTTAGAATGTAAAAATCTAATACGTAGTAGGCACATTGAGTGTCATTTTGTGTGACTAAATCATATGCCACTATATGGTCACTTGAATAATGATTTGGGTGACCAAATCATATTCCAGTATATGTAACATGAAGGAATTGTATGTGTGACTAAATCATATTCCAGTATATGATCACATGAAGTAATTTGTTATGTGGCTAAATCATGAACTCGAGTTTGTCACACAAGATTTTAGTGTAGCAAAAAGCAGACACTATATGGTCACATAAGTTAGTATGTGTGGCTAAAGTGTAGTGTGTGTTAGAATGTAAAAATCTAATACGTACTAGGCACATTGAGTGCCATTTTGTGTGACTAAATCATATGCCACTATATGCTCTTTTGAATAACGATTTGGGTGACCAAATCATATTCCAGTATATGGTCACTTGAAGTAATTGTATGTGTGACTAAATCATATTCCAGTATATGGTCACAAGAAGTAATTTGTTATGTGACTAAATCATTAACTCGAGTTTGTCACACAAGATTTTAGTGTAGCCAAAACCAGACACTATATGGTCACATAAGTTAGTGAGAGTTAGAATGTAAAAATCTAATACT